>CM012460.1:22471749-22999249 GCA_003999625.1 Oryzias javanicus | reverse complement strand
ATCCTAAAAACATTAGCTGGTAGTTCCCCTCACATCTGGCCGCGGTGGCATGACAAAAGAGGGGCGGGGCACGTGAATTTGCCACGCGAATCACATTCTGTGTTAATGCAACTTTAGCAATGAAGGAATCTCTGGAGTGGTCTACTTACTTCCCTACTCCCTCTGGACAGTAAATATGCAAATATGATTGATTAGATGTTTTTTAATTTCCTTTGGAGAAATAGAATACACTATGTACGAAAATCAGTAGTAATTAATTCAGCAAAAGATGGGGGACTTGATTTTGTTTACTTCTCCACTCTAAACATTGCCCTCAAAATTAAATGGTTAAAGAATAATAAATAATAATATAAGTACTCTTATTAAATTGCTCAAAAATGAAATTTAAATGCATGTTTTAATATTTATAAGAATGTGGTGTGATTGACGTGCTATAAATCCCTCTTAAAATGACTTCAGCCCATTATTACACTTCATGATCTTGTTTGTTCTCTTTACTCCTCTTTGTAGTCTGAATGCATTTGTGGGAACGTCAGCCAAGCCGGTGTCCAGCTGTTGGCTGCATCTACTTGACCAGTGATCAGCTGATCAAGGTCGAAGAGCTGTTGGTAAGTTCCTGTTCGGACCTCATCAGTGCAGAACATTTTCACACATTTTAAGATGAGATGAATATTTAGCTTGGATCTAAATATTTAGTTAGTAAATGTAACATATGTTAATGTAACATATATTAGTTAAAAACCAAATATTTAGTAAAAAAAAATGAATATTTCATTAAAAATTAAGTATTTGATTAAGATCCAAATATTTAGTAAAAACTAAATATTTAGTAAAACACAAAATATTTTGTTAAAAATTAAAATTTTAATTAAGAACTAAATGATGTTTGGTAAAAAAAAAAAAAAAACTTAATATTTGGTTAAAAATTAAGTATTTAGTTTGGGTCTAAATATTTTGTTAGAAAATGTGACATATATAAATACATCATTTTTTTAAACTGTAAATATGCATTTGAAAAACAAGACCTGCTAAATATCTAAAATATTGATGTTAAAATTTTAAATCGCAGATTTACAAACAGTATCCCATACAAAAGGGCATTTTTTTCCTTGCAAGTTTTTTATGTATATTATTATTTTTTTATTATAATTATTGTTGTACTTATTATTGCTATTAAAATAAGTATAACAATTTAAAAAGAACATAGTCCTGCTGAGTGCACGCATGGAAAAAAAGGATAATAATTTCACTTAAATAATTTGAAGAAAAAAAATTAACTGACTTTAAAAAGGAAAATTATTAAAAGCATTAAAAAAAATGAAAGAGAAGATTATAAATTCAAGTCAGTCATCTGACGAACTACAACCTTTATGCTTAAAACTTTAACTATCTGTGCTTGAGAGTGTATATTTGGTATCTGAGGCAAATTAAAGCAGCTAAAAAAGCAGAAATGTTGACTTTATAGAGGCTGTTTGGATCAACAAGCACACCAGTTGTCAACATGACATTTATATTTAAGCTCTTAAATCTGGCTTGTTCCTATAGTAGCTGGAGCAGATAGAGTTACAGAAACTGCTGCTAACAAGCCCCACCACTAACACACCTCTCCCCCACACCGGAAAAGTTGTAGGAACTTCAAGTGAGAACAGCTCCAGAGGAAGATCAAAACTGGGTCTTGAAAGAGAAAAATCGGTTTCATCTCTTCCTTTTTTTATGTGAAAAAGTAGAAAATTGCACGTGTAGGATAAGGTCAACAACATAGAACAGAAATCAAACTAAAAAAAAGTGCCTTTTTTTGTTGTGGTTTTCAGAATGCATTTTAGCATGTTGCAAAAAATCTGCAAGAAAAAAAAAGCAAGCTTTTTGAAATTTAATTTTTAAAAAAGGTGTAACAATAAAAACGCATCTTACTGTTTTGCTCCAATGGTTCTGCATGACTGTCATATATTTTTTCAATATTGTAGTAACTAAATGATATAAATATGAGGAAAATACTGCCATAAAACGTCCATTTTTCAAAACATTTTTTTTTACTACAGATGTAAACACAAATGCACTTTTTAACTTTCTGAATGTAAACTTTAGGTAGAACTTTTTATTGCAGATAAAAAGAAAACATAAAAAGTCACAGATTTTCTAGTATTGATAAAGCCAGTTACATGACAAACAAGTCCACATCAAGTTTACATGTGAAAACCACCATACTGGATTCATTTTTGTACCTTAATTACCAAACAACAAATTAACCACTGTTACATATAATTCATATTTTTCCTGAGTTTAGTTTCACGGATCAGCAAATTGCTTGAAGCCTAACAAGAAATATTCATGTGCACAACTGCAGGAAAAAACAACACAAAAAACAAAAACAAAAAAAGTGGATTTATGTAAATTCAAGGAAATTAATGGCAACGGTCATTTTGACTTAAATAATAATCTATTATAGTAACCTAAATATCTTATCTGTATAGTAATATTCAGTTTTATATTCATTTCTTTGACCCAGATTTCATTGAAACAACAATTAGGCATGTGTTAGTTTAGTGTCAGTTCATTCGACTTCCCAAAAAAGTTTCCTCTTACCATATCTGCCAAGTCTGAAGATCCAGAGGGATTGTGTTGAGTAAACTTTCAGTGTCACAGTTTGAGTTGACCTGAAGTTTCAACAGAAACTCACCCTTTAGCACTTCCTGTTGAGTTCTCTGCCCACCAACTTTGTTTTTGGTCTGCTACCGCCATCCTTTACTTTTGTTGAGTTTCTGACTTTTTTTTGGGGCTAAAGCCCTATTGGTCAATGTTGGAACCTGCAGCCCCACCCCGGTTCTTATTAGAAGGTAGTTGTAAACATTTGAACAAAGCTCTAAGAATAAAAAAAATATAGCAGATTTGGAACAAGAACTTAAAAGGCATGCCTCTATTCCTATGAAACTGGATGGACATTTTAATGTTTTATTTTCTCTGCATTTTGTGTCTCCCCATTGTTCTAAAAATGCAGACTTCTCTTTGGGTGCAGAAAATTATTTTTGTGTTTGTATATTTGTTGTTTTTTTTGAAGTTTATGTGTGTTTTCTGAGTCGGACAGTCTTTTTTTTCGACCATTTCAACACCGCATGAACTTAAAGTTTGCATTTATCCCAAAGGAACATCAACCCATGCGGGCAATTGGTACTAAATGAGAACAAAAGCAACACATTTTGAAATGAAAATTCTCAACTCTGTTTAAAATCAGGTTTCACTCAAAATTAAAAGATGTTTTCATCCAGTTACATTTAATTTCTTTCTCTTATGATCCCGGTCTGGACCTTCTGTCACATTTTAAAACACTTTGTGGCCTACGAGTCAAAAAGTTTGCACTCTCCCGCTCATACAGTCCATACCAGAGGTCTGCAACTTTTGGTTCCGAATGAGATATTTGGTCCAGATTTTATCATTTAAAAAGTCATTGTTTAGAAAAATGCTTTATCTATTTTTTTATAGCCATTTATTTAAATAACATATTTTTTAAATAGTTATAAAAATGAGCAATAAAAAATTTCTTTGTACAAAGATTTTAACTTATTTTTTCTTTGACCGTAGCACATAAGTTCCCTTCAAAATAAAATGCACCCTTTGTCAAATATGATTCTCCAGCAGATTTACTTGAAATAAAAATAAAAGAAAGTCAAATGCATTTTCCATTTTTAGGACTCTGGTGCACTTTAACCTTTTTACTATCAAATATAAACATGACAAGATTGGTGCAGAATCTCATTTTTCAAGTTAATCCGTATGTGTTTTATTCTCATTCTAATAATAAACCACTCTTGCCATTATTTTTCTTAGTTATGTGACATGTTAAAATTCAAAATATAAATGACAAAACTTGATTAACTAGAAGAAATTATCGGTAAATGTTTTATTTTCTGAAATTGTTAGCATTTTTATTCAAAGTCAAAGAGCCACAATGGAGGGATGAAGGAGCCACATGCTGCAGAAGCCTGGTCCAAACAATCTAATGTAGCATTTCTCCAGTGATTTATTAGAATTCCAAATATTTCTGGTGAGTACAACAGCTGGAGAGGTTTTAAATAAATAAATCTGCATTTAAGAAAATATTCAGATATAGAAAAAAAAAAAAACGAGATTAATTTAATCTGCAAAAGTGGTGAGAATGTTTCTTAAATGCATAATAAATTAAGAAAAACACATAAAAAATATAATTGTGTGAATACAAGCATTACTGCTTGTATTTTTGGTATTCATAAAATTTATAGTTTTGAAAATATTGAGAAAAATAAGCCCCATAGGAAATGAATGAGAGTCTTCAAATTTCATGTTTTTTTTAAACAGATTAGCAACAAGCCTTTAAATATGTTCATGGGATATGTTTTTATCTTTTATAGTAATTTAAAAAAAAATCAGAGTTCACCTAATATTTTAGCAAAATGCTAATGTTTTTGGCAAATTTGTTATCTACTGTCGTTTTTAAGGCTAATTTAGCTTCTATTTTAGCAACATGCTAACGTTTCTGACTAATTTAGTTTACTAAAGAATTTCAGGATATTTTGGAGTTAGCTAGTATTTAAGCAACAAGCTCACTTTTTTTTGGCTAATTTCGCATCTATTAGTGTTTTTTGGGCTAATTTAGAGTTTAGCTCATATTTAAGCAGCACACTAAATATTTTTGCAAATTTAGCATGTATTTGGGGTTTTTAAGTAATTTTACTATACATTTATCAGAAATTTAGGTCAACTTCAGCGCTTTTCATAGTTCTTTGATGAAATTTCCAGACTTTTAGAAAATTTAACATTTTGCACACAGCTTTTGCAATTAAAGTAAATCGTGTCACAATTCTCAGCAAAAAGCTTCAGCATTTTCAGTGCAAAAAACATTCACACTGACATTACTGCAGGTAATTCAACTTTTCCAGTTACACATTTTCACTTTCTAGACTTTCACTAACTTACCTGCTCCAAATGTCAGCACAGTAAACCACATTTTACCAATATTTTTTAGTTTTGTTTGCTTTTTGGAGAGATTTATTCAGTCAGAAGGAAAAAAAAACACATGACCAAAAAGAAAGTGCCTATATTATCTTGTTGGAACAAGCTGATATAAGTTAATTTATATTTACTTTAAAACTACTTCTGATTTTAATTGTTTCATTGGCTTCACATAAACCCATTGACTTTGAAAAGCTCATACAAAAAGGATTAAGAGACAGTTTAATTTTCTCCTCTAGGTGGCGTCAGAGTCAGAGAAATGACTTCATTTTCTATACTGTTGATCACTCTTGAGCTGCTCATAGAAAGTTTGCAATACTCAGAAAACTTTCATCATTTCAAACATTTGTTTGTATTTTGTCCTTAATTTTATGGTGTACCAAATAATCACATAGTATTTTGAAGATAGTTAGATCACCAAAACAGTAGTACAATGTATTACAAATAAACAATGTGTTTTTAGTGCTACACACTTTAAATTGTGTTTTAAAAGAGGAACTACATTCATCTCTGTAAATTTATAGGGCGATCAGCATCCTTTATGTCATCCCCACTACAGATTTTTTTCTCAGATTCTGTGGGGTGAACAATTATGTACGAGTGAGGCACTTAGAGCAAATTCAAGGTCCTTCTGGAGGATCTATTCATACATAAAAGCACTTTTTTTGATGCACATTAGTCTAATTTACATTTGTATTTTATCTTCAATCCAAAAATCCTTGTAATATAAATGTTTAGGACTTGAGGGCAAAGATTTAAAAATGCTGAATCTTTTATTATATTGGAAAAAAACTAATTTAAACACATTTTTTTCTAGATACACTGATGTATTTTTTGCAATAATGAGTAGATTAAATCTGGGTTGTAGTGAGGTTGAGACCCATGGGACACAACACTCCAGTAATTATTTCAAGTAATAGTGTGCTGCTCCCTCCACAAGAGCCTGATTGCTATCAGGTTACAGCATCCATGACAACCGGATTTTTCAGGGGTTCATATTAAGACCCATAAACAAGACAAGTTTTTCAGCCTTGTTTATTATGCTGAAGCATTTCCAACCTGATGGAAAAATACGCCCTTACACTACAAACTATAATCAAACATTGCAAACAAAATAAAGACATTATTACAGCATCTTAGTTTGACTTAAAAGTAGTCCAAAAGTAGACCTTTGAGGACCACTCTAAAGAGCATTTATCTGAAATGGGAATCAGACCCAGATGCACTATAAATTTATGAGATTTTTGTAGGATAGGAGAAAATTAAACTATATAGAAAAATATTTTCCCACCAGTGGAGCTCATTACCTCAAAAGACAGGAGCTTACTAGGATGGTAAAGCGAAGCTTGACGGCTCACTACAGCGGAGCTCGCTAGCATGCTACAACACAGCTCGCTAGCTCAATACAGAGGAGCTCACTAGGATGCTACAAAGGAGATCGCTAGCTCGCTACAGCAGAGCTTGTTAGCATACTACAGTAGAGCCTGCCATCTTGCTACAGAGGAGCTCGATAGCATTCTGCATGGAAGCTTGCTTCAGCAGAGCTTGCTAGCATGCTACAGGGGAGCTCTCTAGCGTGCTGCAGTTGTGCTCATTACATCATAACAGAGGAGCTAGGATGCTACATAGAAGCTCGCACCAGCAGAGCTTGATAGCATGCTATAGTGAAGCTCGCTATCATGCTGCAATGGAGCTAGCTTCAGCATAGCTCGCTAGAATGCTACAGCAGAGCTCGCTAGCTCAATACAGAGGAGCTCGCTAGCTTACTGTAGGGCACCTTTTAACATGCTACAGTTGAGCTTGCTAACATGCTATAGGGGATTTTGTTAGATTGCTACAGAGGAGCTCATTACCTCAAAACAGGAGCTCACTAGGATGCTACAAAGGAGATTGCTCGCTCGCTACAACAGAGCTGGCAAGCATGCTACATTGGAGCTGACTAGCATGCTGCGTGGGAGCTTGCTTCAACAGAGCTTGCTAGCATGCTACAATGGAGGTCGCTAGCATGCTGTAATGTAGCTTACTTCAGCGAGCCTCGCTAGCATGCTACACGGGAGCTCTTCAGGGTGCTACAGTTGTGCTCCCTACATCGTAACAGAGGAGCTCACTAGGATGCTACATAGAAGCTCGCACTAGCAGAGCTTGATAGCATGCTATAGTGGAGCTTGCTAACATGCTGCAATGGAGCTAGCTTCAGCGTAGCTTGTTAGAATGCTACAGCAGAGCTCGCTAGCTAAATATGGAGGAGCTCGCTAACTCACTGTAGGGGAGATTACTAACATGCTACAGCTGAGCTCGCTAACATAACATGCTATAGTGGAGCTCGCTAGATTGCTACAAAGGAGCTCATTAGCATGCTACAGTGGAGCTTGCTAGCATGCTGCAGTGGAACTTATTAGCTCACTACAGCAGAGCTCGATAGCATGCTACGCTGTCCACCAGGCAGCTGGCTAGCGTAGCAAGCTAACCAACTGAATACTTACATCAATGTGGGCAAACACAGGTCGGGCCACCACAGAAATCGAGAATCAATTGGGACCCACATTTTCTGTCCAGTTTTGAACCATATGGGGCCCACTTGGCCTTCCTGGCTCGGTGCAAATAAAGTAGAAAAAGCATCAATACCTTAGGCCATTTTGAATTCCTTGAGTTGGAAAAATCAACAAAAATCTTTACATGGAGCAGTTTATGTATTTTAAGTCAGCTGTAAATATTTAATAAAATTTTCACATTACTTTACATTATTTTACATAATTTTACATTACATTACAATGCTCGGCACTGCTGGGTGGTGGTGGGCTGTTCCTTTGGGGTTGGGGGACTCTCCGGGGGTGGGGCTTTGCGTTTGCCCTCCTGGCGTGGTGGGGGGATTGCTGTTCTGGTTGGGCTGGGGCCCGCATTCTCTGTGCTCCCTTGCCTTCCGGCTCTCGGGCTTGGGGGGCCTCTGCGGCAGTCCCGCGTGCCCTGGTCTGGGTGTCCAGTGGGATTGCTCGGCGGACGGATTCTCTCCGTGGCTCCATGGCTGGTGTTGGGGGGCCCGTGCTGCTGCTGCCTCGGTGGGGGGCCTCGGCGTGGGGATGGCCGGGCTCTCTCTCCCTCTATACCTTCCATCAACATTCACATCAGCAAAACATAAACATTCACCTGAGCACAGGTGTCAGCTCACCTCGCACTAACAGAATATGTGATGGAATGAAAGACTTTATTTGTGTCAGCTTCTATGATTGTGTGTGAGCTGCAGTGGTATTGTGTACATTTTTGACTACTTTAAAGGTAATGATTATTTTAGACAACAGGTATGTTTGTTACTATTGAGTGTGTGTGTAGACAGGCCCCGCCCATTCCAGATTGCTATTTAGACCTGGTTGTTTTATGATGTAACTACCCTCTGTCATCTTCTTTTTTTCTCTAAACCCCCCTCTTTAACCCCCCCGCCCTCTTTGTTTCCGTCCGGTCCAACAAAAAATGTAAAATGATACAACATTATCAATATAAATAAAGTTTAGTATAAAATACAACAGGGGTTTATGCTCAATAATGCATCATGCCACCACATCAGCAGTTTCTGTTGCCTCAGGGTGCCCCCCCTCCCCAATCATCCAACCCAACCCCCTGACTGCAGATGGAGACAGTTTTTGAACATCATCTGCATAAAAAAAATGATTAATGAAACTCCTTTAGTGTTGACAAAAAGCGATTTCACTCGGAAACCAGAAAATAAAGGGTTAATCAATTAACCAATCTCATGTAGATTAAATTAGATTAAAAATTGTTTATTTCAAGCAATCGAGAAAAAAATAACTAATGTACAATACAATCATCAGGAGTTTACATCCGTAAAAATATGTCAAATACAGGATAACTAAACATTAAAAAATTGCCTGAAAGGGAGTGGGAGGAAGCGAACTTATATAATCCCACCCCGGCTCGACCTTTCCATTTCCTTTAAATGAGTGATCATTTTCTGGTCCATAACTTAAGATCAAATATTTATATCTTTCCAACATAGATTCTGATTATTTAGAATGCTCAAATAATATTAAATCACAGGACTATGTAAATACACTATTTCAGACTTGGTCATTGTATATGCGGATCTATGATCAAAATTCAGACAAAATGTGCTGAATATTTTTCATTAGAAATAAAAATATCAACATAAATCAAGTATCAAACATGAACTAAAATATATATGTATGCAGATTATTTTCCATTAGAAGAGTCATTAATGTAAAGTTACTATCATAGGAATGTACTCAGGGTTTTTTCCAATAGAAAAATAATTCAAATAAATAAAGTAATACAAAATTGAAATTATATACAGATTATTTTATAGATAGACATAATATGTGTTAACAATGTTTGATCACAATAAAACTACATTTTTAAAAATTTAAAAGTGTAAAATTTTAACATTACTATAAATAAAAACATGCAGGATTATTATTCCAGAATCAATCAATATAAATCTTAACCCTCCAACAGCAGAGCTCCAGTGTTTATCTTCTTTGATTTACTGTAACTTTTCAACCGTTCACACGATCATTCCAGTAGATTATGAAGGAGAAAAGCTGCGCATTGATCGTGTGAACGGTTGAAAAGTTACAGTACGTTTAAAATGTTGTGTTTTATCATATAAGTCTATGGGATTTTGGTTTCTTGTAGCCAGTAGGTACTCACTGTTTGGAACGTGAGGAGGGAGGAGTCACTCAGTTCAGATCTCTTATACAGTCAAGGGGTTAAATGTACTCTGACACATTTAACTTAAGAGTAGGTTCCTCACAATTTGGATGGGGGGGGGGGGGGGGCTGCTTTGGATAGCAGAATGTGTGGATGTGGGAACTGCATTTGAGTTTAAATTTTTTTCGAACCCACCGTGTCTATAATCAAAGAAATAAAGGTAACTAAATAGGGATGGGATTATATAAATTCACTTCTTCCCACTCATTTTCAAGCGATCAATTAAACTCTATTTTACTTGAGTTGGTAATTAAGTTGGTAAATAAAGTGAATTTCCTGGCTTGCACCAGCTTAACATAAAAACAAGAAAAACATTAAAAACAGTTACATGTTTAAAAAAAATTGCCCTAGCCCCACCGACCCAATATTGCAATGATCAACCCTCCATAAAATAATAAACAAGGATTAACAATAAATCAAGACATAATATAAAAGAATTATACTATTTAATTAATCAAATATGATATAAATGTGTCTTTGTTTTCTATTTTCTAATCAATGTATTTCATTTTTTCTGTCATGAGTTTGAAATATTTGTGTGTTTTGTCCTGTATTTTTCACAATCTATGTTTGAAATAAACCAATCAATCAATAAATAATATAAATTTATTAATATGGCAAATAGAGTTTGTATATTTTTAGAACATTGATTAAAATAACAGAAAAAACAACCCAGAAATTAACAGAACCAGTCTTTAAAGATCAACATTTAGCTGAAGATGTGTTATACCCATAATGCAATTGTAGGAAAAAAGTGTAATACAAAAAAAATAGTAAACATGTATTGAATTTTGCTTTATTACTTTATCAAAATTTATTCTTTTTTAGCCACAAAAGTAACAGAATTTACAAAAATAAACTACACATTAATAACATTCTTATTGATTACATGTTTAATCTTTAAACGTTTTGTGTTTGAGTTCAGGCTATTCTCAGTTTGCAGTGAGTCTGGGTTGCGCTCAAACATCTAGACACACACAGAAAACGAGTTTCCTCTGGTGGCACCTGAAACATGCAGCTACTTGTTGCTCTGGCATGTCCACACAAGTCATTCCAGCATGCAGCAGAGCTGCAGCTACATGTAGAAACATCTCCCATTTGTCACTTTCTCAATGACAATTTCATAATGAATGTTTTGGGTTTTAAGTGTGTAAATTGTGGCACGCTGTAATTCTTGGATGAATAGTCCTTCAGCCATCAGAAAAAATGTTACGTTCGTCTCCCATTTGATGCATTTGTACGCCAGCGATTTGACTCAGTAATAACAGAGCAGCTTTTAATAATGAAATCCTGACCCCGATAATGATAGCTTGATCCTTTTTCTGGTTGTAATTAGATCTTTCAGATGTGATTCCTCATCAAAATACAAATCTGACAAGTGAGGACACACTGTGCCAGCGCCATCTGAATGAACACGAAGCAGCAGGGGATCAAACTGAGGCCAAAAGAACTAATGAGCTTGTTAAATGAGCTCAACCATTATTAAGGATTGTGTGTGTGGGGCTTGTTTATTGTTTACTCATTGATTTTGGAGCAGGGCTGAGCTTTTTTGACCTTTATGCCACATGTTCACTATAATTAAATGTTCTGCAAATTAAAAAAAAATAGTCTTCTTTGTAGATGATGAACTAGAAAATCTACTAGCATCATTTTTGTGTTTATGAGATAAAATTTTTTTTTAAGTACCGTATTTTTTGGACTATAAGTTCCACCAGAGTAGTTAAAATAATAGTCCAGTCTGCGATTGTTTCTGTGTTTAATATCTTTAATGTATTTAATGTATTTAATATTTTTTTTTATCTATCATGTGCCAAAAAAATTAAGTTTGGCCATTTCACTAGGATGAAAATCACCAATAAAGGCATCATAAACACTGTAGATCCTGCAGTGACTTCCTTTAGTTTTTAGCTATTCTCAATAATATAACATAATTCATGAAATATGCTGTAAATTTTGAACTTTTGTGTTTGAAAAATACTTTGCTGTACAAGTAAAGCTCAACAAAGTTCAAAAGTTTCCTCTTCCTCGCAACACCTCATCCTCTTTTTTCCTTCTTTTTTCTCCCAGCATCCTCTATTATGGACCATCATTTTGGTTTTTTGCCAGTGCTTTATTACATTTACTGATTTTAGGTTGCTAGAAACTCTTGAATGGACTTGGGGTCTGATTAAAGACCAGCATAACAGGCAGGAACTTTTTTTTTTTTTTTTTTTTTTATAATCATGAATTCTTCTTGCACTCCCTTTGAAATCATTGGACCCCCTCTGAAGGCTTTCACACATCCATCTACTCTCACAGATCAATCTCGGTACAATCTCTCCAGCCTTCAGCAGGAGTGCTGGGGGCTTTTAGGGTGAAATTATGTGGTAGTGCATCTGCTGCTGCTGCTGGTTTAGAGGAAGTAATATGTCGCCTTTAGGGCTTTCTCATCACACCAAAATTGCTGTCCGTATTGATGCAACTATTAGCACCACCCTCTAGAAAAGAATTGAGCCATTAAAGCTTGTGGCCAGCACTGTACTAGATTGGCTATGATAATGGCGCCGCTGTGAGCCTATTAGAGCCCAGTGTGGTTCAACTGCCTCCACTGCAGGTGAGCTGAAGAGCAAACACTACATAAAAAGTCCATCCGAGAAAATCCTAAACTGACAGGGAGGATGTGGCTTTGCCTCTTCGCTTCTGGGACGGTGTAAATTCATTTCAAATTAAAAAAAAAAAAAAAAAGAAGGGGGAAATGGTCTTGATTTAAAGTGGCAGTGTGATGATGCTTCAAGAAAATCTAATCTTCCTCTTTTATTGTTCATTTGTCAACAACACAATCTTTCAGATGGTTGAGATTTTCCCACAAATTGGACTTACCGCTCAGAAATGAGGGAATCTTTTCCATGCATAGAAACAGAAACAATTTGTAGCTTTATCTGAAATTAATTCCCTGTTTCTCATCACTGTGGGACATTTTTTTTGCCATAACACTAAAGTCAACACCACACCTTCCTCTAATTTGGTGCAAACCTGATGTTGTAGGTCCTTATTTTTGAAGCCTGAGAAAGTATGTTGCACTGAGGTTCTGTTCTCTATTCTCATTTACTTCCTCTCTGCTCTATTCTTTATTATTTATTTTTTTTAGCGATGCTTCTGTTTGGTGCAGTGCGATTCGCGTGTTGTTCCTCTTTCCCACTGCCCTCTGCGCTCCTGTTCTTGACCGTGGACCTCACCTCCGGCTCCTCTTGGCTGTAGACCTTGCCCCCAACTGTCCCCCAGTCCTATCTGGCTGAACTCTATTCAAATATGTAGTTGTGGAGTTGGATGAACTAATTCTCTCCTTCATGCGGAATCTTATCTTCATAACCATTTCTTCTTTTTTGAATTAGTCTTTTTCATTACCTGAAAGTCAATCAGATACTGAAATTTTTATTTTGAATTAGTTTTAGTCTAGCAATCAGCTACTGTTTATATTTTATGACCGACTTTCTGTGTCTACATTTACCGACATGAAGTCCAATCGTTTTGTGCTTTTGGCTATATAAATAAAATTGAATTGAACTAATAGACCACCGGAAGAAGCTGTCAAAAGAGAGAACACATCCCCACAAACTTTTAGAGTCAAAAATTTGGTAAAAACACAGATTTTACTCCAGAATAATCGTATTTATAGCATGGTATCACAAAGTTTGTCAATTTTTCTTGCTTTTTTAGACAGTTGTGGAGGTTGAAAAGAATGATATTATGTCAATAGTTTTGACTTTAGATAGAGTATGTGTGTTTTTTGTATTTCATTTTCACCTGAGCTTTAAATCCAGTGTTTGACATGCCTTCAACTACTGTAACTCTTAAACTGTTATTGAAATTAAAGTAACTTCAGCAGGTTCTAAAAATGAAAAATAAATAAATAAATAAAAATTTAAAAAAAAAAAAGATTTGAAACTAAAATTGAAATTTTGAGTTTTGAAACCTAAATAATAGAACATTTGAAGCTGAAAATAATTACGTTTATATTAGAATGACCTTTTTTTTGGCCAAACACCATAATTTTTTTTCAATTTGTTTCATTTGAGTCTCAATTTAGCTCCATATTTAAAGAACTCAGCCCAGTTTTTGGGTGCAGATTTTCTGAATTATATACGTGAAAACATAAATGTATTTCAGGATTTTGTGTGCCTGTTGAAATTTTCATCGCCCTTTACAGAAAATAAAATAGCTTTTTACATAAACACACAATTGGAGTTCTGTTACGGTACATCTACGTCTGCTTGAAAGAAAGAAAGAAAGAAAGAAAGAAACAACCATCCTGGATTATTACATCAGCACACTGAACCGGAGTGGACAGGGCAAATGTATCTCTTTCCATGTTTTGAGTTGGAGACTTTTTTTTGGATGATGGCGATTGTCCTTCCTCCCCTACCTTGCCCCCCTCCTCCTCCTCCTCCTCTTCTCTCTGCTTTCCCTGCTGCTCGGCTTAAACTAATCCCATTATCAGTGAGGCGGCCTGACGCTGATGTGGCCTGCTAACTGACCAGCTGCTCAGAGTCTGAGTCTGAACAACTCACATTATATAAAATAAAAGGCTTTAGCTCCAAAGATTTCCAAAATAAAAGATCAAAATTTCACACCTCACTAAAGAAGTCAAGGCGAGAAGGCGGTTATTTATTGTGGTGGAGTTAAATCTTCTCAACAAGAAGCATTTTAGACTTCAGGTTTTCCACTCACTCAAAAAAATATATATATATTAAATGTCGTTGTTATGAGATAACCACTTTTATGGGATGATCAAACATGCTTTGCTGAATGATTTTGACTTAAATGGAGTCAGATTCATTGTAATAGTTTCTTCCTCGAGCTTGGAGGTCCTGCAGCCTGGCAGCCCGTCAGACTCACTGGCCAACCAGCCTGGACAGCATGTGGGGTCAGACCCCCACACGACTGAAAAGCTGTGTCGTAGTTCAAAAAGGCAACACAAAATTCTGAAAGTGTTACTGAATTCAGCTTCACCAAATCACATGGACAAACACACGGAGACAACTGAGACCAAAGAGAAATCGTGTTGGTTCAGGTGAACTTCTAAAGTATTTTTTTCTTAAAAAAGGTGTGAAGGACCAGCGCCAAAACTGCCAAAGAACTGCAGAAGAGAGTGAGAAGTTACTAAAATTACAAAGCATCCATGTCCACATTTGATCGACGTGGAAGTCAACATCAGTGACGAGGAAGAGGAAGCATGAAGGGTTTCCCCTCAAATTCAGCATCCTAATACTGCGTACTAAGTAGAAGTAGAGAGCCCAGAGACAGGTAAGTTCCAGCTTTCCAAAATAAAATCAGAAAAAATTCTCCTTAAAAAGCCCACCTATGGCAATTTTTTTAAGTAAAAAAACATTTCCAGTAGTGTTTTAAATATGATTATGATGTTTTTTAACCAAAATCTCACAACCCAAATGTTTTAAAAAGTAATTTTTCATGTTGATCTGAAGCCTCTGTTTCCAAAATCTCCTCTGAGGGGGCGTGGCTTTCAGAAGAAGGAGTCAATTTAAAGTCTTAAAGGAGTCAGAATGGTAAAATGAGAGTTAGAACAAAAAGTCTTCATTTGATTTTCATGCTGGAGTGACGTCAGTAATCCTCTGGGCTCCACCCAAACCAGCATTGATTAATAATTTATGGATCATCCCATTATGCCACTTTACACAGTTCAAAGGACTTGCATTTGCATCCCAATTTGTTCAGTGTGGTATAAAGACACGCTCAGCCTTTTTGCATCAGTATTTCTCTTGTAAATGGAATTTGGGACGGTCTGTCTTCACATCAGCGGATAAAGAAGATTAAAGTGTGGGCATCCTGCTTTTCTTTCCCTCCCTCCCTCCCTCAACACCATCCTCCATCCATCCATCTCCAGCTCTGCCTCTCAGCTTTGATGATGGAAGAAAGACATGAAATGCAGGGTGGAAGCATCCAGAGGACTCGGATTTTCTTGGAGAGGATTTTAAACAAGCGGTTATAATAAAGAAAATAAAAAAAATACATAGAAAGAAAGCTACATTTCAAAATAAAAATAACAAATTTTAAAATATAATTATATTCATATAAACTTAATGTACGAAACATCTTATTTCTCAATAATAGTATTGTTAGTAAATCTTTACGTCTTTTCCAAAACATTTGAAACTATTTTTTTTTATTTTATTTTGATTTCACACTTCTAATTTCTACACTTTGTAAATAAAAAAAACAGTGCAAAAAACTGAGAAAGATAAAACAGGGAGAAAAAAACGATTATGAATAAATGAATCTAAAACTAAATTAAATAAAGTGTACCAAATCAATGAGGGATCTCGATAAATATCAATAAATAACATACATACAAGGAGTGTGCCAAAATATCGATATTGCGATATGTCGCAATATTTAGTCCTGCAATTGATTCTTGATGGTTTCTCACCAAGTAGTGATCTTTTATTTTTGATTGAAGAGGCTGTAAAATGTTATATTTGTCATCTTTTAGTAAGACATTGCTTTGGAGGTAGATAGGGGGCGCACGTTACACCAATGTCTGGCAGCTACTTGAATTATTTAATTTTTGTTCTGTTGTTTACAACAATTTATCACAAAGTATTGGCACTGCTGTTCGTGTTTACTATTGTTAACCCTGAATTTTACGGATAATTCATATTCAATTGGTGTCAAAGACATAGTATTACTGATTTCAGTAATGTTGCACAAAAGTATGGAGCTAAATTGAGGCCAATATTATTTGAAACCCAAAAAAAAACAAATAGAAAAAAATATTCGTGTTTGGCCAAAAAAAATAAATAAATAAAATGTCAGAAATATAGTACTATTTGAAAATAAACTTAATTATTTTCAGCTTCAAATGCTGTTTTTTTTTCGAAACTCAAAATTTAAATTTAAATTTGTTTTTTTTTTTCAATTTTAACTACTTTTTCACTTTAAACTCTTCTTTTTTTCGTTTTCCAATCTGAAAATAATATTGGCCCCAACGCAGCTCCATACAAAGTGTCAAAAATGTCAAAGTGTCAGTAAAAATAAAACATACTCTCAAACAGTAATTTTCTTTTTCAAAGTGCAGCAAAAATAACTAAATCAAGAAATGCTTTTGACAATATTTGTTGATTTGTTGTTATAAAAATCCAACAACAGGAGGGAAAATCTGGCAAAAAATATTCCAAGTGTCTCTACATGCGCCGTAAACACAACCTTCAAACTCAGCTCAGATTGATAAATTTCCAGACTTTGGCTCTGGAGCTGAATTCTCGTCTGCTGAAGTTCTGAATGAAGACAATCGACAAAAGCTTTCGCTCTCGGCAGCCAAACTGTTGGTTGAATCCCTGCACATCCCCAAGATATCCCCGCAGATATCTACAGTCTGTCTCATTTCCATTGGCCTTTCTCTGTTTAGTCTATCCATGAAAAGATCTATTATGATCCTGCGCTCTTTATACAAATGGACCACTAAGAGGACACGCCACTCCCCCCCCCAGCCGCCCCTCCATCAGCGCCTCTTTAGTGAAACGTTGGATTCCAAGAAGCCCGTCCCGCCCGTTAATTATCTCGTCTTGGTGGAGGGATCCTAATTTTAACGAGTTTAGAAATGGTCTTTCTCCAGATTTGCGGCAGAAAAGAAGCGGAGGAAATGGAGGGAGGGGTGTGTGCACTCTTTGTTAACTCTACAGTGACTAGCTAATGTGATTGAAGTGGAACCACCTGGCAGGGGGAACTGTATAGTCAGCTGCCACTGAAGGCCGGCGAATTGGGAGGACCAGGTGCTGCAGCCTCTTAGCCGTTGCCATGTAATAGCTTGCTTCAGTGCACAGTACAGCTCGGGGCAAGGATTAAAAAAAAGCTCTTGTTGCTAGCAAGACGCACAGGAGTCCGCTTTTTCCTCTCAGTCCAAGACACACAGACAGATGTACAGTCTCTCAGTTTAATGAAAGCAAAAGGATTCAGGCCTGAGGAGAAGAAAAGAGAGCAGGAGTCCTGATTTTCTTTAGTCGTGTGGCTCAAAGCGGCTATCCGAGGTGAACATCCGCAGCGTCCGGGGGTTTCAATGTGTCACTATCTGCTCTTGGATGACTTAGAGGCTTAAAGGCTAATGGATGCAGCAGAATACCTGCTATAAGCAAATCTGGAGGCTTCATTCAACAGAGTCGGCGTGTGCTGCTTTCAAAATAAGAGCGTAAGTTAAGGTAAATTGGACAAATTTGATGTCATCAAGGTTAAAAATTCTGTGTACAAATTCAAAAAAAGTCCTTTACTCGTTCTTTTGTTCTTACTCTAAAAGAGTTTTAGCATGTGAGCATGCACTACTCTGTATGCAAAAAAAAAAAACTTACAAGATCTCCAATCTAAAATCTTTGAGGATCAAAATTGATTAAAGTTGAACTTAAAGACTGGTGGTTTAAACCCTAATTTGGGTTCAAGCAGGTCGTTGTTGATGCAGAGTATTAAAAAAAAAACATTCAGCAAAACTTTGACTTCCAGAATTATCAAATGTGGAACTTTAAAAGTGCAAATGGAAAAAAAAATAAATAAAAAACTCTTGAGGAAGCTTGCCTGCAGTTTCCTTCATGAAGACTCTAAATACAAGTGATTATCACAGATATATGTATAATTCAGTAAAATTCACATTAAAAATGATGAGATTGCTTGCTAAATTAGAGCATGTTGTTTCAAAAACTGGGCTTGAAATAGAGAAACTGAAGGGATATAGATTATTTGTACCTTATTAGACTAGCAAGACAAAAAGGAAGAGTTGTTCTTTATGTTAATGTAAAGTTAAGCTAAAAACTCCAAAGACTTCCAAAACTACTGCTTTGAAATTATTCACTTTCTGGCACAGTCCTTTATTATCACGGAAAAACAAAATAATTAGGTCATTATGTGAGGACACAGAACACATGAGTCCTTCTTGAAAAAACTATTACCCAGCCAAAAAGTCATGTGGAACTCATACGGTTTAAAAGAGGCAGAAAATGTCGGCCCAGAATGGCTTTGCCGACAGTTTCTGTGGTGGCCCCAACTGTGTTTGCCCAGAATGGCTAAAGTGGGCCCTCAGTGGGTAGGCTCGCTATGCAGCCAGCCTCCCAGTGGACAACGGAGCTTGATACAGTGGAGCTCGTTAGCTCACTAGAGGAGCTCACTAGCTCGATACAACGAAGCTCGATGCAGCCGAACTCGCTAGCTTGCTACTTCTCAACAAATGAGTTCGCTAGCTAAATACGGTGCGGCTCGCTACAGCGGAGCTTGCTAGCTCGATACAGCAGAGCGCGCTACAGCGGAACTCGCTAGCTCACAGAAGCGGAGCTTGTTACACCGGAGCTTGCCAGGTCAATAAAGCGAAGCTAACTACAGCGGAGCTAGCTCAATACAGCGGAGCTCGCTATAAAGGAGCTCGCTAACTTAATACAACAGTTTTCGCTAGCTACAGTACAGTAAAGCTCACTATCTCGATAAAGCGGGGCTCGTTAGCACACTATGCTCAGATGGGGCCACCACGAAAACTGTGGCGAAACCCATTCGGAGCCACGTTTTCTGCCCACTTTTAAACCATGTGGGACCCTCTTGCCCTTGCTTGGCTGGGGAGTTATGTTTGATAAGCTAATGATGATAAAAGTTAAATCAAATATGGAGATATTATTATTTATAAATCAAACAGATAATTAAAAAAAACATGACTTAATCTGACCTAATTAGGGTTTCAAACAAAATTTTTATTTAACATATTTACAATTGTTGTTGATGTCAAAATACTAAGTAGAATTTACTTCTTTTATACAATTTAGTATAACGTTTTGACACAAAGTTTTTTCCAGTGACAAACTACATAAACATTCAAAATAGATGTTTCTATCACCAAAACTAAACCTTTTTTCATGTTCATGTATTCATAGATGTAGTTTTAACAATTTAACACATTTTGATTTTATTCATGTTTGTGACACAAATATATCAAAACAAATTTTAAACAAAAGCGGAATTTGTTTGACTGATGCAAAAAATATCAAGTGTGAAGTGAATTTGAAGTAAGAAAAAGAAATGAATCAATCAATTAAAGAAGTGATTCTTCTTAGTCCAACAAAATGTAATATTTCTCTGTGTTTTTAGGAAGAAAACAAAGTGGTCCAACAGGCTGTTGTTGAAACCTAATCTCCTTGAGTGCATCTGAGGCCACAGATGTAGCTGATGCAGTGTAAGGATCAGAGGGAAGAGGCTGAGTGCTGTGCGTTTGGGGACCTGCAGCCTGCCCCCTGCGTCGGCTGCCAGGTAACCATCCACAGGGTCTGACCGCCTGATCTCCCTGGGGGGTCCGGGACCGGGAGGAGCCGTCAGGCAGCAGGTGCTCGGCCGGGATTGTAGCTGCAGCAGGATTATTGTACGTTCAGACAACACAACGGTTGTGTAGGGATGCTGTGGTCACAGGAGTAACAGAGTAAATGACGCTTTTTTTTTTTTTTTTTTTGTTTCAAGTTGGTAGAAAAAAATTGAAGCTCAAACAAAACAAAATAGCAGAGTGATGAAAGAAATTCTAGGTATTGCTATTTTTCAGCTGTTGAAACTAACTGGACGATTTTGTCATGACACTGAAAAAAAATCACATTTAAAAAAACATTTTAAGGAAATTAATCCAATTAAATACTAAAAAGTATTTGTACACATTTGTGCTCTATTAAAAATGCTTTATCTTTTCAAAGAATTTGACACTTATGGGTTTCATAAAATCTCAGTAGAATCCATATATTATACAGTCTATAGAGAACTTTAAACCGGTATTTCTTAGCTATAGGATAGGTTTTGAACGCTTGAGTCAAATTTAAGAAATAACCCAAAAAAATCCATACATTCCAGAGAAAAACGGATTCAGGCCTTTAGTAATTGGGAGACTTGCCTTCAGAGATATTGAACTGCTGGAAATTGAGAAGAAAAAATGAAGTTCTCTATCAGCCCTCCTCAAATAAGGAAATCTTGTTGTTAGAACGTACTCGAGCTGAACCGATGGAAGGAGTAAAGCGTGCATGAAAGGAGGTAAAACTTCTCCATGCTGGATTCTAATGGCTGGATTCTATAACTGGGTTCCCTAATTGATGTTGAGCTGTTATGGCCGGTTGGGAAGTTTCCCCTCGAGTACAGTAAAATGAAAATAAAAAGCCCTCACACATGAGCTCTGATTGAAAGAATGAGATTGCAAAAGCTTGCAGATGAAATGAGTCTAACTGGATGTACGCCTGCAAACAGGATGAGGAGTTTAATATTTGCATTACTACTCATTTGCATCAAATTCCTTTATGTAGATTTTGTTTAAAAATCTGTAAAAAATGCTTTGAAAATGTTTCAAACATGTCCTGCAACGATGATGACTTCAGAAAAACAAAGATATAACAAAACAAAAAAACAATGGGTGATTAACATAATTTTATTAATTGAGAGACAGTATTACTGGAGCTATGATAAAAGAACATATAAAATAAGAAAGAATCCAAGCGACTGACCCAAAGTTCCTGAAAAAACAGAGGAAGCTTAACAAGAACTGTGTAATCGAAGTTTTCAGTTAAAAGTAAAATAATTTTTCTGCAAAACTGGAAATCAAAATAAGTCGATTTTTTTGATCTGGGAACTTGTTTCACCAAAGAAGAGGTGAATTTTGTTGCCTGAACAACAGCGTTTTTTACTAAAGTGGTGCAAAATTATATATATTTTTACTCAATTTTGTAGTATTTCACTCATAATAAATACACAAGCCTAGCAAAAAGTAAAAAAATGAAAAAAATTTGTTGCACAAATAAAGTTGTTTTTTTTAAAAAAAATGATGTGATATTTAAGTCACGATATAGAGTTTGTCAAAAATGTTGTTTTTGTAAAACTTTTTAAAAAAAGATTTGTAGTATACTTATGCTGAGCAGACTTCTGTTTACTAAATTTTGTGGGTATGTTAGTCATGATAAATGTAATACAAAACTGGATTTAAAAAAAATATATATTTTTACAGTATTTTACTTATGTTAAAATTATTTAAGATTAAGAAAATTAAGATTAGGAAATTGTTGCACAAAACAAGTTTTTCTTTTTTACAAAATATTGTATTTAATTCATGTTAAATACACTCAAGCTTAAAAAAAATGTAAAACTTAAAAAAAAAAAAACCTCAATTCTGTAGTATTATACTCATGCCGGACAGATAAATGGATACTGGACAAATATTGTTGTGTAAAACTCAATTTAAAAAAAAATATATTGTAGTAATTTATTTATGTTAGAAATACTTGAGATAATAATAATATATTTTTTTTTTTTTTTTTTTACAAAATGTTGCAGTATTTTACTAATGTTAAATAAACTTCAGTTTTCAAAAATTTTTGTTGTATAAAAACATGTTTTAACAAAATTTTGTAATATAATACTAATGGTGAACATACTTGATCTTTAAAAAAAACTACTGTGTAAGACATTTTTCTTTTTTTTTTATACTACATTTTGTAGTACTTTAGTTGTGGTAAGCACACTTTGGCCTATTAGAAATGTTGCTGTGTAAAACTATTTTTTTTTCTACATTTTGTAATATTTTAATCATGTTCAACAAACTTGAGTTTGTCAACATTTTTGTTATTTAAAACTTTTTTTTAAGTTTTTTTTAATTTTGTAGTATTCTCATGTTGGATATAAGTGTGCTTATCAAAAATTTTATGTAAAACTTTTTTTTACTAAATTTTGTTGTATTTTACTTGGTTTGACATTCTTGAGCTTCAGTAAAATGTTGTGTCTGAGTTTTTTTTTTTTTTTTTTTTTACTTAATTTTGCAGCATTTTATTCGTGATAAACACACTTTGGCCTATTAGAAATTTTTTTGTGAAAAACAAAAATTTTCCCCAAAAACTTTTTCCAGTATTTTACTCATGTTGAGCAAACTTGAACTTATCAGCAATTGTATTTTGTGAAACCTGATTTTTAAAACAAAATTTTGTAGTATGATACTCAACTACTCAAAAATTTCTTGTGTAAACTTTTTTTTTTTTTTTTTTACAAAATTTTGTATTAAGCTCGTTTTAACCACATACTTGTGCTTATCAAAATGTTGTTGTACAGATGAGGAATTGTTGCTCATCTTTCACATCTTTGTAGCGCACAGATAAAACATAAAAGAAAGCCGTAAGTGAGCGTGTGAGGACAAAAGCAAAAAATCAAATTGAAATTGAAATCCTCTGGTTCAAACCGCGTGCTGTCTGTCACTCCGAGCCTGTTTACAAATGGATGAATGGAATATTTGCTGCTTTAATACTCTCTGAGCCCGCTTCATCCTGCTGGTGCTCAGCTGCTTGTGAGCAGAATGTTTCTCTAAAATGTCTCAGGGAGCCGTCTTTCCATTTGACAGCCCTTCGGGTGAACAAAGGCTCAGTACTAATGCTTCCCAGATCAACCGCCTGCTTTTCTATTGAGCGAGGTGCCAAGATGCACAGGCTTTTAATGCTGGAGCGCTCAACGCCGGGCCGCAAGGGACCGTCTTCAAAGGCTAATGCAAAATGAGTCATCTACCAGCCATCTCATAACAACGCCCCGCAACACAATTCCCTTTGGTTAAGGGTTTGCTATTGTGTTGCACCCATCTGAGCTGGTGTCAACAGTCAAAAAACGAAGCTGGGAAATGGGTGGCTATCAGAGACCGCCCAAAAGAACAGCAGCGTGGAAAAATGCTGGTTGTTTTGGGGTCTGTGCAACCATCTGCGACACCTCTGCTTCGCCTCCCGACCAGGCGGTCCCATATGGCTCCCTGCAATTTACCGGGTGTCGCCCTCTTGTTGCTATTTTGTTGTTGTTATTTATTTACAGAAGCATGCACACGAGACGAGTGAGGGGACGGCTTTTCCTGCCGGTGCCAGGAGCAGCCAGGGAGTTGTTGGAGGGGATTGTATTTTTGAGATGATCTGGCACCAACACCGCGTCCAACAGAGACGGTCCAGCCAGAGAACAGAGGGAGAGCGAGGCTCGGCCATCTGTGGGACAGACATGGTAGACGTCCTCGATTTTGTCTGCTTCCACCTCGAACGGTGCCAGAAAGTCATGGCACCACGGTTGGTTTTAATCTCCACCAGGTCTGTGTTTGAACAAAATTTGTTTGCAGATATTTGTAGTGATGAAATCCGCTTTTGCATTTCTCAACACATTTCAGAGCTAACTTTCCAGAAGCAGATAAAATGTTAAAACTTAAATCGAATTGTAGGCTGACAAAATCCATTATTAGATTTGAATCGAGTTAAACTTAAATATATAAATATATAAAAATATAAATTGATTTAGCATATAAAGCTAAAATCTGCTAGCTTGATGCTAACGTTTAATGGAATTTCCCATTGGAAGGCTAACGCTAACACTCGGTCAACCTAAACATACATTGCTGACTAACTGAGCATAATTATGAACTCACAGGAATAATTTTTTTAAAGTAACCATTTGTGGTCTAAGACATTTTTTCTTCTTCTACTGGAATAAGATGTAATGCTATAGCGCGATCGCCACCTAGTGGCCAAACTGAAACGCCCTCCAGGAGAAGCAGAACAATGTTTACAATGAACATTTATGTTAAAACTTCTCCTTTAGAGATTAACTCTGTATGATATTTACAATCTCATTATTTCACTGATACATTTTACAGTCTGTGAACTCTATCAGATTAATATAAATAAACAAAGCATACAGTAGATTATTAATGTATTTCTAAACAAATGTGTAAACTGTCTAAACTCAAAATTGAATTGAGTGGATCAAAATAATAGAAAAAAATCGAATTGATTCAGGCTGGATCGAATCAAATCTGGACATTATTATCGATACAGCCCTACTAAAATCAGTTGAGTATTTTGAAAAAAGAAATGTTTACATCTTAGGGCATGTAGTCTTGAAAAGCTACTGCGTAGAGATGATCTCTTCTTAGAGAAAGAAGAAAACAACTAAATTTGTCAGTCCCTCAGCAGCAGCAGCATGAAACTGAAGGGAACTTCAGGAGATCAGAATGCTGATGTAGAGTGAGAGAATGTCCCAGAGGTTCAATTACCGAGCCACCGTAGGTCCTCTCAGCCTTCATTAGCTGCCTGCTGGAGCAGACACTCCTTCCACACACTCGGTGTGGTTTTTGTTTGGTGTAGAACCTCGGGGAGATGCTTGTCTCTGCTCTTTAATGATCATACCGAAATCTCTCTCAGACCTCAGAGGTGATGCTGTGTTCTGCTATGTGGTTTGTTATGAGGTGGGGAGGCACTGTGCTTCTTCTCCTGTTTACATTTTAGACAGCAGGGGTGACTGCAATCAAACAGGATGGATTAATTTTATACAAAAATACAGAAAAAATGTCCAATTGTCTGTCTGTACAAGTGTATATTAGCAGTCGCTATCTTATGATCTATTGTGAAATTAAAATCTATAAATCTATTGTTCTCGATGTTCTTTTAATTGTGTGAATTCTTCACAGCATTTTCAGCTCACTTTTAACTAAAAACACCATTCAAACTTTAAAATATTCATCAACTACTGGGATACCTTAAAATGTAGCAACATGCTATCTGTTTTTGGATAACTTAAAAGTTTTATCAGGTTTTTGACAAATTTGGAGTCAAGCTCATATTTTTGCATTATGCTAGCTGTTTTAGCAAAATCTGACATTTTCCAGTTTTTTTAGGTTAATTTGGAATTTAGCTAATTTTTTAGCATTATGCTAGCTGTTTTGGAAAAATCCGAAATTATCCAGTTTTTTAGGCTAACTTGGAGTGTAGCTAATTCTTTAGTATTATGCTAGCTATTTTGAAAATATCCCACATTTTTTAATTTTTTTGGGCTAATTTGGAGTTTAGCAAATAGTTTAGCATTATGCTAGCTGTTTTGGCAAAATCTGACATTTTCCAGTTTTTTAGGATAATTTGGAGTTTAGCTAATTTTTAGCATTATGCTAGCAATTTTGAAAATATCTGACATTTTTCAATATTTTTAGGCTAATTTGGAGTTTAGCAAATTCTTTAGCATTATGCTAGCTGTTTTAGCAAAAGCCGATATTTTCTGGTTTTTAAGGCTAATTTGGAGTTTAGCTAATATTTTAGCATCATGCTAGCTGTTTTGGCTTATTTTGATATTTTTCCCATTTTTTTAGGCTGATTTTTAGTTTAGCTCATACTTTAGCATTATGCTAACCATTTTGGCAAGATCTGACATTTTCCAGTTTTTTAGGCCAATTTGGAGTTTAGCTAAATTTTTAGAATTTTTCAAGCTATTTTGGCTAATTTAGAAATTTTTCCATTGTTAAGGCTAATATTTTAGCAAGCTTTCGGCTTCAGCATTTTCAGATATCAGCTTAACCATTTTTTGCAAGTTATGCAGTTACACCAGCTGCAGCATCTTCAGCAGCTTCATTCAGCTACAGCATTCACACCAGCATTATCACAGGTAATGCCATATATCCAGTTATGATTATTATTATCCAAAAAATTGTAAACATTAAAGGTTTTCTAGGACATTGTTTCTGCAGTGCGGCAGTAACTCACTTGAAAAATATGCTCCTAACTTTCATTGTTTCTTCCATCATCAGAAAAATGCCACAAGATCATGTGATTTTTGGGTCAAACTTTTCTTTTAAAAAAATGTTTTACATTTTTTAATTAGCTCTTTGCAACTTCATGTGCCACAATCTTTGTTTATGTGTGTTATTGTTCCGTTGCTAATTTGGTGTCCTCTTTAATCGCGATTAAATGTGCTGCACCCTCTCCTGAAAGAGAAAAAAACAAGGACAAAGACAGTCGACCAAATGAGAATCAAGACTGTTACCTTACATTCATAATCAAGATCTTTAGCTTTTCTGCTTCCAATAGATTTTCTTATTTAGAAAACATAATAAACACTATAAATATTACGATTTGTACAAAAATTCCCAAAAAAATAGATATGAAAGCACAAAAACAACATAAACAAAAGCTCAAATTCTTTTTTCACTATCTTGCTTTTTTTTTCTTTAACCTAAAGGTGAATGAGACTAAGATAAGACTCACATCAACCATGAAAAATATGGTTCTGGCAATCACATTTAGTAGCAATCAAGCCTCTTCTCTGTTACAGCACCATCTTAATTTCCCAAGCCCTGGATGCTGAGGAAAATGTAATCTGCTCACTTACTTGGGTGATGGAAATGGAAATTTAATTATGCTGAATCTCTGTGCTGAGCCGTCTGAGACTAGAGTGATTTCTGTGACTGTAAGCACTCCTTTTTTCACAAATAGAGGCAAACAGATTTCGAGTGCAGCATATTTGGACCTGATTATAGGTTAGTTGTAACTGAGATTAGTTGTGAACAGAACAGACATAAATCTTGTTCTGCTACTTTCTGAGTATTCTTTCATTCTGATATATATATGCTGTGACATCCGTGCAACAGTTTTGACCTGAACAATTCAGGTTTCACATTGAAGTGTTAGTATTGTTTCTCATTCGGGGGGATAGGTTAACAAATTAAGATGAAGACTTGATGTTTTGTGTCTCAAGTGGCTACATGTTGTGTGGGAGAAAGTGGGCGGAGAAACGTAAGCGCTCTGCACATACTCTGATCGTAGTAGCTTTGCAAGAAGTTACAATCTTTTTACAGATTAAAGCAATGCATAAGAAAGACAAGTTTTTAGTAGTTTTGAAACCATTTCTGCTTAGTTTGCTGCATGTGTCAAATCAGCTCAATTGATTGAGGACAGGAGGGACGTACTTACAGTTCTTTCTAGAGCAGGGGTCTGCAACCTGCGGCTCCAGAGCCACATGGCTCTTTTATCTCTCCATAGTGGCTCTCTGGCGGAAGAAAATAGTAAATAAATGGTAAATTTAAAAAAAAAATTGGAGATTAGCTATTATTTTAGAAATACACCAACATTTTTGGCTAATGTATTACCTACTGGAGTTTTTAGGCTAATTTAGAATTTTAGCTTCTATTTTAGCAACATGCTAACGTTTTTAGCTAAGTTTTCAGAGAAATTTTATGCTAATTTGGATTTTATCTAATATTTTAGTAAAATGCTTATGTTTTCAGATAATTTTTTGTCTACTGAAATTTTTTTGGGATCATTTAGAATTTAGCTTCTATTTTAGCAACATGCTAACGTTTTTGGCTAGGTTTTCAGAGAAATTTTATGCTAATTTGGATTTTATCTAATATTTTAGTAAAATGCTAATGTTTTCAGATCATTTTTTATCAACTGAAATTTTTTTGGGATCATTTAGAATTTAGCTTCTATTTTAGCAACATGCAAACGTTTTTGACTAAGTTAGTTTTTTGAAAAATTTTAGGCTATTTTGGAGTTCAGCTAGTAATTAAGCAACAAGCTAGCTTTTTTTTTTTTTTTTTTTGGCAGATTTGGCCGCTAATTAGTTTTTTATGCTAATTTGGAGTTTAGCTAATAGTTTTGCAATATGTTAGAATTTTTAGCCAATTTGTTATCTACTGGGGGTTTTAGGCTAATTTTGAGTTTAGCTTTTATTTCAGCAACATGCTAAATTTGTTGGCTAATTTAATTTACAGAAAAATGTTATGCTAATTTGAAGTTCAGCTAGTAATTAAGCATCAAGCTTTTTTTTTTGCTACTAAAGATAAAAATGTAAAAAAATACCTTTTCAAAAGATGCTAGTTTCATTTTGTATATTTTTTTGCTTTTGTTCGTGCCAAAAATAGACATTAATCACATTTATTAAAAACCAAAACAAAAAGGTTATGAATGCAAATCCAAATTTCTTAAAGGCTAACATAAGTCAATGCGGCTCCTTCTAGTTTTTGATCAGTAAAAAACAAGCCCAAATGGCTCTTTTACTCTTAAAGGTTGCCGACTTCTGTTCTAGAGAGTTCCAAAGGCTTGAGCACGACTTGATACAACAGGTCTTCTCAGCACGAAGGGAGTCAGGGTGTCTGCTGTCTATGAGAACTTGTTTTTTTTTAAATGGGTTTATGCCACTTTCCAGAAGAATATCTGCAAATGAAAAAGGGATGGATGAATAAAGATTTGAGATTCTGTGATGTGAAACTGAGAGTGTGCAGTGAAAGAGCAGAAATAGTTTAGTGGATAATGACTGTAGATTCAAAATCCAATATTAATGGACTAGGAGTGATTTTTTTTTTCAATTAAAGGTAATGGTATTATTGTATTTATAATTAAACATATGCTGAAATGAGAGTGTGACTATTTGAATAATGTGACCTCTCAAGTCTGCTTTCATTTTTGGAAAGGAAGGGGTTAAATTATGTCATACTTTGTTAAAGTGGCAAAGATGGTGGAACTATAAAACCGTCTCGTTGCAGCTTCAATAAAACTGAGTGGGTGACGTTCATATTTCTTTTACACAAACTGAAGCACCATCGTGTCCTTTAGTTGCCTCCAGATTTATTGATCAATTGTCTCTGTTAGTACATATTATCTTCAATTCCAGCCAATTAAATTTCATTTAGATTGCCCAATATCACAAATTGAGGTTCATGCCGGTAATTGTTCAAAAGCAGAGTCGGTCATTAAATATAAACAATAGCTGATTCCTAAACTAAACTGGTTATCCCTGCTCTTAGACCCTCCTACTCGGTGAGGACAGACTCCTAAAAACACGATTCCGAGAAAAAAAGGAAGAAACCTCAGGGATGCCAACATGAAAGAGAGATCCTATTCCAGGCAATTTACCAGGACTATTAAAGAGCTTATCTAACTCTACAACTATGTATTTGAATAGAGTTCATGCAGATAGGACCACGGCCACGACGAGCCGGAGGTGAGGTCCACGGCCAAGAACAAGAGCACGGGCGATCCATCTGGAATTAACTGAACAACACATGAATTGCACTGCACCAAAAAAAAAAGCACAGATAGCTAAATAACATAAATAATAAAGAATAGAAGAGAAGAGGTGGACTGTTCCTAAAGCAGCAGTAGAGAGTGAGTCAGACGCCATCGTGCCTGTTAAGCTACATTCACACCGCCCCCGACAATGAGCGCTCAAGCAAAAGGTCTATTTAAACACAAGAATATCTGCATTTCGAGTGTTCAAAAATCTCATGTTTAAACACATTTTTAAGAGCGTTTTTAGGCTCCTATTACAAGTACAAGCCTTTGAATGTGTGTTGAATGTCAAACCTGGTTGAATTTGTCCAATCAGAGACTCTGAATTGTAGTAACGTATGGATGGCGTCCCTTTTAATTCACTGAAGGGCCAACTGTTTGAAAATTGATCTTGAAGAAGAAAATAATAATTTGAAATAATATGATTTCCCGATCATAATGATATGACATCGATCCTTTCATTTATAGGAATAGAGCTGTGAAAGAAGGGGCCAGATTTGTGAGATTTGACAGGAGTAATTATGACTCTCTTCTTGGAGCGAGGACTGGAATCTATTGGGGAATTACAAATACAAAAACAAATCTCAGCTTCTGTGGTGAGTCTTGGGCTGACGGCGCCCATCAAGGAAGGCAGCCAGTCAGGTAGCTGACCCCTGGGGCAGGTGGAACTGGGTGCATTCATTAGCTGCGCCACAAACAATAACAGAAGTAGCATTATTGCTGGGGAAGGATCCGAGGTTGTATGGCGAAGCTGTCTCTCCCGTGGATTTGGGGTTGATCGAACAGACAGCTTGGAAGTTGTCCCAACAATATCCGCAAGTACCAACACAGAAAGGAATAGGATGTCTTCAACATTTAGCAGCAAGCCTCTTCCAACTATGAGTGGTGAACATGCACTGGTAAAAAGCAGTAGAAGAAGCTCCTCCCTGCTTGTCCAATGTCGTTGTCCATTCAAGAACTTGTGTTACATTGTCCAGTGTGTCCACAGCTCAAGGGAGGATTGGCTTGATTACCGACTTCTCAAGGAAGATCAGGGTTGGTTATGGGGGCTAATTGTTGGACCAGAGAGGAGTTCAGATGGCACTGTGTCTGTTACAGAAATGTCTTGACACTTCAAGTGTACTTGACTCTTTTGGCAAACAATATCAAATCTCCATCCATCCATCTTCTTCCGGTCATACGGGACCGGGTCGTGGGGGTGGCAGTCTAAGCAAAGATATCTAGACTTCCCTCTCCCGGGCCACTTCCTCCAGCTCCTCTGGGGGGACCCCGAGGCGTTTTCAGGCCAGCCGAGAGCCGTGGTCTCTTCAGTGTGTCCCGGATCTTCCCCAGTGCCTCCGACCAGTGGAACACCTCTCCAGGATACAGCCGGATCAGATGCCCGAGCCACCTCAACTGGTTCCTCTCAATGTGGAGGAGAAGCGGCTCTACTCCGAGCTCTCTCCGGGTGACAGAGCTTCTCACCCTATCGCTAAGGGAGCGCCCAGACACCCTCCGGAGGAAATTCGGGATCTCGTTCTTTCGGTCAAGACCCAGAGCTCATGACCGTAGGTGAGTACTGGAACGAATTGATGCTGTGACTGAAAAATGGCGGAGGAAAATCCGCCTGTCAATCTCACGCTCCGATCTTCCCTCACTCGTGAACAAGACCCCAAGATATTTAAACTCCTCCACTTGAGGCAGGAGCACTCCACCCAGCGAGAGAGGACAAACTACCTTTCTCCTTTTTTTTATTTTCCTAAACTGATTTATTGCTTTCTCGTCATTCCTTGAGAACACACAGCTCCATTAAGTACATAAAAAGTTGTTCGACTAACTGTAAGGGATGGAGAGGACTAATCCTGATGGCACTCCCCTTCAAAAGGCCTCAGCTGCCACCATCCAAACCTTTTGAAATCTCTGTCAGTCTGCTGTGTCTTCAGAAGGCCTTTTCTCCCTGACCCTTATTGATTGGGCTCTGCGCTGTGGCCTATTCAACTCCCCAGCCACCCTCACCCGCACATACATTCTGTCTCAAAGAGGCCAGAGCGTACAGGGAGCCATAACGTTTCAATTACTGATGGTTGCAATTATTCACGGTTGACAGCAAATCCTTTTGAACAATATCAGTCCAATAAAAGAAAAATTAAACCTGCTGGATCTTCTTAACCCTCAACATTTTTATAGTAAGACATTGAGATAAAAATAAATTTAACAAAGGAAATAAAAAAATAAGATTGTACACATAAAAATGAATTTCTAAATTTGTTACAAGCAGAAGACGTCCAACCTTTGAGAAAAAAAAAAAAAAACTCTGGTTTTCCTCTTTTGACCCTAATTTACCTCCTGGTGCAAGGGTCGAGGCTCCTGCAGTTGATCCCCACCTGCAAGAAAATGAGAAAGAAAAGAAATAAAAAAAACCAAACATGAAATGCATATCAAACTGAGATGTCAAAATATGGAGAAACCAGTTTAATCTGGTTCTTGGTGCTAGCTTTAGCATGCAAACCCTTTAACTGTCTACTCAACCAAATGGTGGGGCACATTTAGAAAACATGTTTTTAAAAATATTGATTGTAATATATCATTCCCCAAGGTATGGATGCCCTAAAGGGACATTAAAGGAAAAAAATTTAAGTAAAAAAACATTTTTTTTTCTGGTTACTGACTGGTGCGCACTCGATAGTAACAAGCAAAAAACATTTTTTTGTACTTGAGTTTTTAGAAATAACTTTTTTTCAGTTACTATCAGGTGTGCACCAGTTACTAACAGAACATTTTTATTTCTAAAAATTAAATTTGAAAAAATAAAATAAAAATTTCTGGATAGTACCTGGTGTGCACCAGATACTAACTTTTACAGAATCCCTATGTATTTTTAGAAATGGGTTGATGTTCTTCAGAGGAAAATGTGAACTCAAAAAAATGCTGCATTTATGTGGTGTAGGAATAATCCGAAAGATAACCATCTGACTCAGAAAGGAACACACACGAACGTCAGAGAAGCAACACCATTCATGGGAAGAAACCAGAAATACAATGAAAATTAAACAATAATTAGGATTTGTTGATTCAATGTATTTTAATTTGGAGGGCCACATTAAGTAGCTTAAGGGGCCACATGTGGCCCCCGGGCCGTAGTTTGCCCACCCCTGCTTTAGAGGGATAAGCAGCTGGAAAAAAAAAAAAAAAAACTTTTTTTTATTATTTTTTTCTTCTTTGTGTACTTAAAGGGTTAAAGTGTTTTATGAAATAGTTTCAGGTGGGGCTGGGCGAAAAAAGGAAATCATGATTTTTTCTATTTCATTTCAAGATTTCAATTTTTTCACAATTTCTTTAAAATAAATTCAAATTATCAAAAAAGGAATTATAATGATTTAGTTTAAAGACGTAAACACGTTTTGAACAAATATTTAAATATATTCTAATTTTAATTTTAAAAGGACACACCAGGGAGGGGGAGGAGCAGCTCGGATTTAAAGTCACAGGCAGTCAACAAGCTTTTGCCTTCTCACTCTTGCAGCTTTTTGTAGAAGATAAAACAATCTCTCAAAAATGACACATTGTCAGCTTTGGAGACTGTAAGACTATTTTATATCATCATATCGCCAACCCCTAGTTTTAGGGCAAATGAATAAAATAAAAACTGACAACAAACAAACTCCAATTATGCATTACTTTAAAATGAGCAAACAGAAACTATTGTAGGGTATCAATAGAGAGGTCAGAGGTCACAAGAAGGAAAGGGCAGAGGAGCAGCAATCTGAACGTATCTGAATTTTTACATGAAGGCGTCATATGTTGAAACTAAACTGCTGGTTCACATCATTTTTCTTTAAAAAAAAATGTTGTTTTGTTGTCTAAATAAAGCATTTAGGATGATTCATAACAGATAGCAATCCAATTTATTAAATTGTTTTGAGTGGGTGGGAATTTTCTAAAACTGACAGTAGTTGCAGTCATTCTGGAAGCCTTTCCTGGAATTGTTGAAATAATTATGATAGCTTTAATGTGGTTCTGTGTTGCTATAGCAGCAGAAATGGTCACGGACAGCAACGATGACCATGAATTTATCCTGAAACCGTCAATGCAACAACAACTTCACAATAAAAAAGACACACGATCTCTTTTTAGTCTCTAATTGTTGTACTACTAAAGCGACATGTTGTGTCTAACTATTTTAGCCTCCTGGATAACAAGCCTGTCACCAGCAGACCCCGGCGTTACTGCCGTCTGACCCCTCCCTCAGCTCCGTGGCTCAGGTGTTCCCCCGTGTGACCTCGCAGACTTTCCTTTCATTGATTCGTCATGGCTGAGCCTGACTGCTGCGCCAGCATGTGCCAGCTTGCAGAGAAGGGCAAGGCCTGCTCACCAGACGGCAAATCAGCCTGACAGGCTGCCGCTGTCAGCTAGGGGGCCCGGGAGTCACTCTCGGCCCTGGCAACTGGCCCCGCCCCGCCCATCGATAAGAATAGGCCCCCACTTCCTTCCTCTCCACAGGCTTTTCATTAGCTGCATTCATCTGCAAGTGGAGAGATGTAAACACTCCCCCCTGCACTGAGCGAGGGCTTTTCCCTCTTATTGGCCAGGAATTTGAATGACATCTTGTGACGTCAAAATGTTGTTTTTTTTGGGGTCTTATTGATGCTTCATTTATGGTAGAGTGTACTTAAAACCATGACTGTATAAAGCGTGGTGCATGACTTAAAGGGGCCATAACATAAAAAAATCAACGCTTTGAGATTTTAAGTGTATTATACTGTTCATTCTTCACTATTCAAAGACCCAAAACAGTATTTTGATTCGTTAACACATTTCTGAGTAATCCTCTGAAAACCTGCTCTCAACAGCAGCCCCCTCCATACCACAAAAACGAGCGGGTCCTCACATGCTGATGTCACAAAGTGAGAACCGCCCCTTTCAGAAAGAGTCTGCTCTGCCAGCCTCTCCAAAATTCCAAAATTTCATCAGTGGGTGGGCCTTGTTTACAACACTCTTCCGGGACCCAACACTTTTCTTGGGTGTCCCTCTCCTCGCTCCCCCCTGGACCTCTCGTGGCATGAACAGCCGGTTGTCTGGAGCGTGAGGGTGGAGACTCGCCCCCACGCTCCTGGCTCGTACTTGGGGTGGGGCGGGGGATGGTCGGTACTCCTGGGTGGTGGTGGGTTACTCGTCTCTCCTGGCCCTCCTGATGCAGTGAGAGGGCTGCTCAGGAATCGAGTTTATTTACTTCCAGGTAGGAATAAACTCAAGAAAATAATATTTCATAAATAATTTGTTTTTTAGTGGTCCAAAGTTAACTTTTAAGAAAATCGTTGTACGGCCCCTTTAATTCTGTTTGTTTTTTTGTCCAAATCAAGCTTCTTCTTTCCTTAATAAAAAATAAAACTGGAGCAATTTTCTGACAACTGTCAGTATCAGTCTACTCAAAGGAAAAAAATATATAAATTAAAATTTAAAAATAAAAAAATATATAAAATTATAAAAATTTGCTCTGAAAATGCAAGTTTAATGTCAGAAATCTGCAAACCCTAAAAATAATTAGTATCATATTATTATTATTATTATTATTATTATTATTATTATTATTATTATTATTATTATTATTATTATTATTATTATTATTATTATTATTTTATCAAGCAAATACAATGAAAGGTGCCTGAAAGACGAAACAGACATTGAAAACAGTTTGAGGCGATATTGGGAAATTCCATCTTGTGTTGTTTTGTAATGAACCCGTTCAAGGTGCTCCCTGCCGTCGCCCAACAACAGGCTCCAGCAGCCCTGTGACCATAAAAGGATTGAATGAGTTCTGGCGATGGATTGATTGATTGTAATGCATTCAAGCAATCGTACTGTTGACCTTCCCATTTTTAGACAACTTCTGTACTCATAAATCTCAGCTGTTGTGTTTTTTTTTTAACTTACATTTCAAAACTTTTTTCATATAGTCAGAAATAAACTCAGGCGTTAAGGAGTTAAATGTTATTTAATTGTGATTATGTATAGTGAAAAGGAAACATTTAGATATAAAATGTAATAATTTAAATGTATAAACTGGCGACCTGCCAATATTTTATGGTTATGGGGTGATAACATGAAACACAAAGACAACAAACATATTCACTGAAATATAACAAAAATGACTGGCAAAGTAAAATATCAGTTTCTTAGTGAAACGTGAGAAAACGTCCCAACAGGAATAAAATGTCAAACAGCAAGAGGTTTCTCTGCTTCCATTAGAAATTCATTTTGAACATCTTATTATTGTTTCTGGCCTCTGGATGTCTGAATAGATTTACAAGCATTGGGACTGGGGGCATGGTGAAAGAGGAGCTCCTTTGTATTTGCTGAGCTCCTAAAATCAGATGTCAGAAACACGCCGTACAGTAATAAAATAAAGTCTTTTTAGTTATTGATAACATTTGTGTCTTCTCAGGAGGTAATGCTTTTTTTTCAAACTCTGAACATTCTTGTTGTGTAAATGCTTACTAAGACTTTCCTGCTTGTAACTTTGTTTACAGTTTTTAAGATTTTACACAATTTATGCAATTTTTCAGCCCCACAGAAAATGAATGGAAACATTCAAATGTATGCAATTAAAAACATTCAGCTGTTCGGGGCGTTCATAGTTTTTGAAATTTTACAGAAAATTTTCCGATTATTTTTCACGGAATTCTTTGAATGTTTTTGCACGTTCTGCAAATTATGCAAGTTTAGCATATTGAAGATATTAATGCTAATGAGGTTTTTAAGGCTAATTTTGAGTTTAGCTAATAACATGCTAACGTCTTTGGCTAATGTATCATCTACTGAGGTTTTTTATGCTAACTCTGAGTTAAGCTAGTATTTTAGTAACATACTAGCATTTTTGAATGTTATGGCATATGCTAAGCTAAGGTTTTTTTCAAGGCTAATTCTAAGTTAAGAGAGTATTTTAGCAACTTCATGACTTTTTCTTTTGCTAATTTGGCATCTAATGAGGTTTTTCTTGGGCAAATTCTGAGTTACAGTTAAAGGTAACATTTTAGCAACACGATAGCTTATATTTTTAAGCTAAAGTTATGCTAACTATCCAAATAAACCCTTAGAGCAGCCACATCTGGCTTTTCTACCCCTCAATTATGGTTCCCTGTTTAACAAAAAATACAAACCCTTTAGCCTAAAAACGTAACTGTAAAGTAGAAATAAAAAAAAAATAAAGTAAGCAAGCCTCCAAAACACAGTAGCCATAGTGGTTTGATAATCAAAAACTAAGCATTTCTTCAAATTCCAGTGTTTTAAATGTGCCTCATGGTTCAAAAAAATACACTTAATTAGCTCTGCTTTTGTATTTTGAAAGTTAGATTAATGAATTTCAAGTTAAAAAGCACCACAAATGTTTAAAACATTTGAAATGAAAGGATTTCTTATGATATTTTTTTCTCTTTCAGAAGAAAAATGCCACACATAAATGTTAAAAACTAAAAACATGATTTTCATCGGAGGGGGACTTTAAATGGCCATCGTTAATTGTTAATTGTAACTTAATGAAAAAACAGACTTTTACCACAAACTACATACATCCGTGAGCTAGCTTGTAGTAATTATTTTGATTTGCACATGCATAAAATGTATAATTTGTTTTATAAGCTGCATAAAGAAATCTAATTTCATGATTATTGGTGTCAAAAACAACGTAAAACCACTTTGCTGTCAATAAAGTTTATCTCGCTCTCTGCCGCTGCTTTAAGTTAATTATCTTTTTCACTTTGAGAGCTTTTCAAGTCAACAAGGCGATTAAGGTTTTTGCTTGAGCCCGGCTCATCAGAGTGGAGATGCGTATCGCGGCCAGCTGTAACCTGCCATGTAATGCTGATCAGCCGTCATCCTGAGCCCGACCTTGAAAATGATGCTCCTCTTCCCTAAAGACGCACCAGAAAACAAGACTTGTGGAAAACACTGAACCTGATATACCAACGTTTTTAGTTCTAGTTTATATTTTCCTCACATTATGGCCTCTTCTGTACCGATCTGTTCTGCAGCTTCCTTATATTATAACGTCCTGTCATTTTTAAACAGTTATATTCTGTTTTTCAGCTAAGTTCAAAGAGTAAGCATGTGTTTCTTTCTTTTTTTTTGATCCTGCAATTGTTTTAATGATGTCCTAATGTATTAATTCAAGTCTTTCTCCTTGAATTGATCAGTAGAGTAGGCCATCGATTGGGTTTTATTCGGTTCCGGTACCAAAGCAGTTATTTCGTTTCATTTCGTTTCCTAATCGGTGCCAACTCCAGTACCATCCTCATTCTAAAGTCGTCACATCTTCACGCTTGGTTAAGACCTCTGCGTCAAAAATTGACATTTCGACTGTCGTTGTTTTTTGACGTGCTTGCTGTTCCCATTAAATCAGATCTCCACAACATCTGGCGGCCCGCGAATTCGCTGCTCGCCGTCTGTCAAAAATGTGATCCTGAGCTACACACTGAATGTGGGTGTCTGTGTATGTCACACTTACAATCAATTTTTTTATTGTTAGGAGTTCTACAAAACTGTACAAAAAAATGAAAACCTTCAAAGATTTCCTCATTATCAGGGATTTTATCTCACGGGGGGGGGGGGGGGGTGTCTGGATGACAGCCGCTTCCCCTGTGTTTCTGTGTCTCTGTGACTGAGTTTGAAGGCTGTCCTGCATTAACTAAAGAGGGGGGAAAAATAGGAGACATCACATGCCCAAAGCTGAGTTCTATATATGAAATTATATAATATATTTTAAATTTTGAGAGATTTTAGATTCTTTTTATATTTTTGCTTTTTTTGTTCGTGCTAAAAAATAGACATAATTCATATTTATAATTTAAAAAAAGAAGGTCGTGAATGCAAATCCAAATCTCTTAAAGGCTAAAGTGAGATTATACGCTTCCTTCTAGGTTTTGATCAGTAGAAAACAAGCCTAAATGTCTCTTTTACTGTTAAAAGTTTTCCAAATGTACCTTAAATGAAACTAAGCCCCGAAATGAGAAAACCGTTTGTAGCAGCTTCTCTGGGTTTCGTTAGAACCGCGTGAATCATAACTACTTGGAAGTGAATTTTGGTGCCCTACCCTATTGATCAGAGAATCCTCATGGATTCTAATGTATAATCATGGATTGTCCATGGAATCATGTGAACAATGAACGCATCATGACAAAGATGTTTGATTCCCTGATAAAGACGTCAAAAAGAACAAATTTCCCCAACAGCAAACATTTGTTTCAACACCCACGCGTCTTCACAAAAGGCCCCTCGACAAGCCTAATCTGCTCTTGAAACACAATGTTCCTCGTTTGTGCTCCCCTTGTTCTTCTTCACTTGTTGACTCTTTCTGCTCGCCTGCCTCTGACACCAACACCTGCCAGTCCTGAAAATGCCCCTGAGGTTTGTTTGACTTACCTCGGCCCACGCAGAGAGCCAGAAAGCCAGCGAGGCCGTGTTTACTCTGCGATTCCTCTCTTTCTTCCCCTCTTTGTGTGAGACTGATGTAGATAAGAGGAGGCGTGTGCGGGGCAGCGGCAGCTGAGAGAGGGCAGCTCGCGTGGAGGGGCAGAGGAAGAGGCTGCGGTGGGCAGACACGAGGTGAAGTCAGACCATTCTTTGTGAGTCGAAGCAGCTGGTGTCATCCAACAAAACACAGGAAATAAGCCAACCGGCGGTTCTGTTTGCAACATCTAGGTGTTTCTCCACAGCAGGTAAACACGACACATCTATTCCCGCTCACACAAACACTCCGACATTATTCCCCGTCCAGGCCTAACAGCGTTAGAGAAGAGCGGACGTCTGATTACACCAGACAAATCGAATTATGTTGCTTACATGTGTGACAGTGAGTCACACAACAGCAATAAAACACACAACAGCAGCGGAAATAATGAAAGCAGCCAACACAAATTAAAAATAATAAAAAAAAAATTTACCTGTTAAAATATTGATTCATCTGAAATAGTTCTTGAAGTTTTGAGGCGTTTTGGGTAAATAAAAATGCATTTATTTTTAATTAGTATTCATTTTATGAAAAAATAAACACTTCATGGACGAATTTAATTTATCATTTATTTTTCTTTTTTTTTTTTTAGCTTCATATTCCAGAACGGTATAACATTTCAGTTACACACGAAATTCAATTATTTTGCGAAAGGGTTAAAACAGAACCAGCGACATAAACAGGTGGCTGTGGGAGGAAATATGTCCAGAGGCAGGATAGAAAGTATTCACTCAAAAACAGAGAAAATGACAAAAATGTTTGGACAAATGACAGAACTGAACTGAAATGTGAAGGGTAAAAAATGAACAGAAGAGAGAATCTGAGCAAAAAAAGAAAAAAGGTGTGGATGTGATTCTGTTGGTGGACAAATACGTAAAAAAAAAAAAAACAGATTAAAGCTCCTCTCTCATCCTCTTTTGATCTATTTTGACATTTTTTTTTAATTAGGATTATGTTGTTTTTGGTTAAATTAAAAAGACAATCTTGTTTTTAGGACAAATTTTCTGCAGTAGTTCATTAGAAATTTGCCTCTAGGTTGTGGATGGGACCACTGATTTGGAATGAGCCCACCCCCATTTCTTTATTATCTATCAATCTGAATGTGCATTTACATTAAACACGATTTGCATGGCCCGCCCCTCTTTCGCCTTGTAACAAATTTGCGTGGCCTGCCCCTCGTTCGGCGCATGATGAATTTGCGTGACCCGCCTCTCTTTTGCTGCGCGACAAATTTGCGCAGATAGTTGCTGGTGAATAGTTCCATTGAGAATAATTCTAAAAAAAACATTGATAATGACATTTCTAACTCTGGTTTATGAGATTATTCAAATATTTTCCTGTCATCGGGGACTTCAGTTTCAATCATGAGGACTGTTTCTGGATGACAGCCGCTTCAGCTGTGTTTCTGTGACTCTGTGATTGAGTTTGAAAGTTGTCCCACAATAACTCGATAGGAGGAAAAAACAAAAATAAAAGAAATATTATTATTATTATTGCCTTGATGAAAATGTCACAAAGTTCAGGAAGCCCGAGCAGGCAGCCCTCACACCCCGCGATGGCCGTCTGTCATCGGGGTATATGTCTTCTTCACCCGCCCTGGTAACTCTACAGCGTCTGTACCAGTGAGTGCCGATTTGGTGTGAATGCACCTTTACATGCTGTCCCACTAGCTTACAGCCCCTACAACACCCAACCATAAGCAGCGCAATAAAAATGGCTGTTCTGTTTGGAGCCAGATTTCAGCTCAGACAAGGAAAACAAAGACGATCATGGATCAGTTGGTCACAGATTGTAAATGATTACAATCATTATTAAAATTATTACAAAATTGGTTCTGATTCTACAATTATTTCATGTCAGAAGATAATTCATTAAATGGGCAGCAGGTATGATAATATCACATCATAGAATATCTTTCTTTTTTTGTTACCATCATAATGTTACACTGAACTCAAAAACGCAAAGGGAAATTAAATATCAACAATAAATCACTTCCAGGTGTCGTCAGCTTTGACAGAATCCACTTTCACTTCAAGCAATTTCACTTCTTTGGAAATGCAGCAGCGGAGCTCCGTGTGAGCGCTGCACGACGGTGTGTTGATGTGTGTGTGTGTGTGTGTGTTCTCTGCAGCCCTTATCTGCAATCTGCTCCCCAGCTGGCTTACACCTGTCAGAGTGGGACACACTGGCGTACCTCTGTGTGTGTGCGTGGTGGGGTGGGGGGGGGTACGGTAAGGTAAGACAAAAAATGTTCATGCAGATGTTGTGAAAATTCTTAAACTTCCCAAAATTTGAACAAAAAAGTGTGATACAGCTCCTTTTGTGCTAAAAGATTTGTGACAATGTAGAAAATTGATCATTATAATGAGAAAACGTAGTTATGAAGAAAATATTTCATCATTTGTTTTCATCAATGGTTGTTACAGCAGCTAAACATCATCTATAAGACTCTAAACCTGCAGTTTAGAGTCCCAAAAGTGTGAAAATGACTTAAATTAGTGACTATTTTCACCAAAAGATTACATTTTAGACTTTGACTATAATTCTCCTTATTTGTGTATTTTTTGTTCTTTTTCAGTTCGAATGTACAATAAAATCTACTGAAAGAACAGGATTAGGATGAAGACCAAGTCATATAAATCTCTGCTTCATTCTTATTATTTCATGTGATACAAATAGATTAGTGGGTAAACAAAACAAACACAAAATGAAAATCCATAATAATAACAATAACACAAACAGGAACAAAACATTTACATCATCCTGCATACAAATCAATAGTTTTGTTGTTACATTTAAACTTAAAACAAACAATTTTTTAAGTCATTATCCAACAAATTCAATTTTTTGACCCCACCAAAGGACATAGTTGTTTAATTGTAGTTTTTACTTTAAAGTGATCATTTCTAAGGATTTTTACTTTATTTATTAAAAAAAAGATTTTGTAAACTGCATATAAGCATAACCAGCAGAGTCTGCAGAGAACATAAATCTTTAAATTGGAGTTTTCTTGACTTCAGAAATAGTTTGGAGATTATAAGGAGTCATATGCGTTTTCTGTAAGGATATTTTTTGCTAAATTATTAAAGGTTCTGGGTTTTATTCATAAGAATTACCCCAGACTTCTAACAAATATGGAAAAATCAGGGAGAAATACAAAATATTCTTTGCTTGGTAATTTAAAAAATATTTAACTTTGTTGAAAATTTCAAGATTTTTCATCAACAATAATCCCCAACAATCTAAATTAATTAACTCTTTCTATATTAACACCATTCCTCTTCAATTTAATATTTGAAGTTGATTTTTTTGTTACTCAACGACATCAACTTTGTTTTGTTTAATTGTTTTGTTATGATTTATGATGTGTAACGATCTCTCCAGTCATGTTTCAGGAGATTTTAGTTAATGTAGTGTCTGTGGAACTACTGTAAACAGTTCACTTCTGTCTGCAGTCGATAAAAACTCACAAAGATGTCTCATATTCCTGATTCACCAGATTTCTTTATGATTTGTGGAAATACTGTAAACCAGTTTGAGGCACTAAATGACAATGTTGGAGATCTTTTTCATGTTTTTATTGTGTTCCAGTGACGGGAGAATTTTTAGTCTTTTGGGAATGTCTTTGGTGAATTAATTACATTAAATAAAAATAAAAAACATTGAATTAGGAGTGAGCGTGATTGGAATTTAGGTATCAGTCCAACACTAAGTAATTGATGAATTTATCCCTTTGGGATATGAATAAAGTTCAATTCAATTAGAGGGCTCGTATTGACGATATCGATACCAATGCTTTTTTCTCGTAGTGCTTTAATTTCTGAAATAAATTTTAGAAAATAATCATTAATTGACAAATATATAGTTTTGATCATTAAGTTTATAACTCAGGACAGAGACAGTGTTGCCAGGTTGGGCAGTTTCCTGACCAAATTGAGAAAGTATTTGCTCAAATTGAGCTGTTTTTTTTTTTTTTTTTTAACCAAACTGGCAACGCAGACTCATGAATATCTGCATTAACTGAATGCACACAAATTATATTTACATTCAAATAATTGTAATCTTTTGCTGATTGACATATAATTATATCAGAAATGTTAAACTACTTCTGCACTAAAATGTTCCCTTGCATTGATTTTATACTAACTTTATATCATTAGCTGTAAGTAAAAAAGGGAATCTCTCATATTATAATTTTCTTAGTTTAAACCTACCAATTGAAGTTGTTGTGAATTGTTTATTTATGAACCATTTGGAACAAAAAAATTGTCTCCTGATCACTAAAATATCTCAAAATTTCCCACATTTAAGCATAACAGTGTGTGAAAATGCAAAATGTTTTAGATTTGTGAATGTGTGACAGCTTAAAGCAAAAGTTTTGAATCTGATCGATTTTTAATTCATTTCTTTTTTTCTCTCATGATGATTTTTTATATTTGTTCAATTTTAGACTTTTTGTGGAAGTGACATTTTTTTAAATATTTTTGTTTCGAATTAGCATCTTTTTGGTGCTTTGTACATTGTTTGTGCTCTTTTTGTGACTTTTATATGTGTCATTTGAACTGTCATTGAATGTAAATATACATTGAAAGAAAAGTGTTTAAATAAAAAAATAACTTTCTGAAAGTCTATTTCTCAGTTTGGCTTTATTGTTTTTGGACATTTAGCAGAACATCCAAAGCAGAGCTAACAAGGAAAGGCAAAAACAACAAAACAGAAGCAAAAAAACAAAAAAACAAAATCAAGTACAAACATGATTGCATTCAGTTCATTGATTGTTGTACGAACACACTGTTCTTCATCATATAAATTAAGGAAAATCAAACGATTTGGCCACATCATGTTAAAAAAAAACACAACAAATTACAGGTTTGACCTCACAATAATAAGTTACAGAAATAAATTAAATAAATAAAGAAGAGTTTTCACGTCGTACACTATTGGCAACACACAAGGCTTCGTGGAAAACGCTCAGCCGACAATAAATAGGCGATCAAAAACAATCGGATGACCTTAAGGCAGTTTTACAGCAGGAGTTTCTAATCCGAAGGCATTACCGGCTACACTAGTTTCACTCGGGTTGTGTGTTTTTTTTTTATTTTTAGGCGACAGCTACTGATCCACGGATCCATAAGCTATATGTGTTAAAGCTGAGAAGGTCTGATGGGGCCTGTGACCTCTGGGCTTCTAGGTCATTCCCTCTCTTAGGTCTAGGAGCTAATAGCACTTGTGCAGGAGTGAGAAGAGATCTTCATCAACAGTCTGACGCTGCGGAGGAGATGGAGGCACAACATTTTCCAAATGTTTTAGAAATGAAAATATTTGACCAATTTATTGCAAACTGTGAGGATTTGATGTGAATATAATCCTTTTTGTGTGAAGTTTCTCGGAACTACTTTTTGTGTGGGACAGAGCGGAGCTCATCAGCAGGCGGGGCGGAGCGGCACCTGCAGCAGGATCACCTGCCGGTTCTCGGACGGGTGGCATTTGTTGATGTGCCTGGTGAGTCCCGGGGAGCTGTAGAAGACGGCGGGGCAGTACTTGCAGGGGTACATGTGTGAGGAGTGCAGCAGGCGGATGTGGCGCTCCTGGCTGCCCCTGCTGCTGAACCTCTCCCCGCAGACGGGGCACAGGTGACAGGTGTTGGTGTTGGAGGCGCTCAGGTTGAGCGGCGCGCCGCCCGGTTCGCAGGCGCGCGCCTCGTCCTCCCGCGCGGGTTTTGGGGAGCCGTGCTGGGACGCCAGGTGCTTCCTCAGGTAGGCTTGGCGCTTGAACCTTTTCCCGCACTGGTTACAGTCACACAGGCCGTCGTCGGAGCCGGACTCGGAGGGCTCCGGGCTCGGCGTGTCCCTGTCGCTGCTGTCCTTCGCGTCGTCGGGCGCAGCTTTGGCGCATTCCGGGTGAGGCTTCGGCTTGTGCCAGCGCCGGTGAGACGCCAGATTGGCCGGGCAGCTGAACACCTTGTCACACTCGGGACACCTGTACTCGACGCGGACTATTCTGGAGCACTTGTGCTGGGCCAGGGAGAAGGGGTCCGCGTACGCCTCGCGGCACAGCTGGCACACGAACTCCCCCAGCGGGGGCTGGTCACCGGCGTTCTGCCTCTCCACCGGGGCTTCTTTGATCTTCAGCCCGAGGACCGGGGATGTGGTGACGTCATCCTCAAAGTGCAGTTTCCGGATGGCTTTGGTTTTCTTGGAGGCCGGTTTGCCTTTGCGCTCCGGGTCGCCGGGCGGCCGTTTGGACCCGGCCACGGGGAGCTTCCCGGACAACGAGGCGTGGCTGCTGGTGCTGGAGCCTATCTTCAGGTCCACGGGCGCAAAGAGGTGATCCAAAGCTGGGAGTGCGGCCGGCGTGGGGAAGGATTCCGCCGAAACGGGCGATCCGAGGTTGAAGCGCCTCTCGTGGTCCTGGCTGGCGGGGCGAGTGGGGCTGTAGAGACCTCGGTACACCGTCTCCGGGTTCCCGAACTGGACCGGTCTAGCATCCTGGTCCGGAGCGGTGGCGGCAGCGCCGAAGCTGGGCGTCGGAGTGCGCACTGGGATGGATGAGGAGGAGGATGGAGGAGGCAGCAGCTGCGGCGGCGCATCCACGGCGTCCTCGTCATCAGAGCGGACCCGGTAAGACGCCGGGATGCTTTTCTTGTTCCTTTTCACCAGAAATCCTCTGGGCATGTTCGCTGAAGGCACTTTGGATGCTGATGCGAGAAAAGGACAAAAAATAAATAAAAATCCACTTTCAGACAAACATCTACTGCGTCTTTTTTCCTCTCGGTATTGATCCAGTGCGCTCCTCCCGAGGTGATCACACTACAACATAGCTGCACTCTTTTTAAGGCAACATGATGACATTGTTTCCGTCCCCCCCTTGTTGCCTCATGCCCGACCAATCAGATAAAGCCGAGGTCCCCTGTGGATTTGGGGAGGATGGAGGGACTGATGGAGAGGAGGGGTGATGGAGGATTTGCAGATTGCAAAGCAGATGTACCTGAGGGCTTTATTGTATTTACACCCCCTCCTCCTCCTCCTCCTCCTCCTCCTCTTCAGCCACACACACCCTGACTGACACACACACCCTCCTCCTCTCGGCGTCTCGACCCGGGCACACGCCAGGAGCCTCTTGCTTTTACGGTCTGATGGGTTTGTATAAAAATCTACACGTGCCTCAGCTTTGTGTGTATTCTTTGACTGATGGAGGCTTTGATTCCTGCAAAAAAAAAGGGTTTCATACCGGCTAAAGTGAAATGTTCAGGAGTCAGAGTTAGTTGAGATTCAAGAGAAAAAAAATAAAATCACATAAAATTGTTTAAATTCATGATTCATTAACAACAATAAATGGAAATAACTAAACACAAGATGTTAAATAAAGCCACAGTTGCGTGGAACATGTGCGCCAGTTAACTCCAGGCGCACGATTCCGTCATTTTACGCATACATAATTAATAACGAGAGGAGGTTTTTGCTGCTTTGCATCACAATAGTGGCGCTTGTGCAAGCTGTACACCCGTCGTGATTGAAAAGGAAATTGCACAGTCGAGGAAAAAAAAAAGTAGAGACGGAGCCCCCCTCCCAAAAAAAAAAGAAAATAAAAAAAATAGAAAGCAATCTGGTCCTCACATACAGTCGGCGCACGCTGTGCGTAATCAGTGCGCTTGTCCCGTGTCTCCAAGTGGGGCAAACCGAGATTATCTGCCAGTTAAAACACATCAACCCCAGTTCTTACAGGTCAACTCATCCGGATATGAGTCTGAGGGGTTGACTGGTGCCCCACCTGGGTTTGACATTAAAATTTAGCAAACAAAATAATGTATTACTTTTCCTATTGGCATTTTCCACATTTAGGTTTCTGTGAAATTCCCTTAAATTTCAGTCATGTTGGGACCTTGTTGTCCACTGGAACGTTTTGTTATGGTTCAGAAATTAATTATTTTATTGAAGGCTTCTATAAATCAAATTCTCTTACAAGCAGAAATATAAGGTGAACTAGAAAAGTTGCAATAAGTATGAATGCTTCTTGCTGAATGTGGTCGGTGAAGATGTTGAAAACAATTACTGTAATTGCTAAAGGGATGTGCTCAAAATGCTATTTGCATAATGCTAAAGTTGCTAAAGAACCTAAAGTTTAAGAAAATGCTGAAAGAATTTTAAGAATTTCTTTAAAAATTGAAAAAAAAATGACAAACATTTAAAAATGTGTAGAATGTACGAACTCAGAATTTGTCCTAAACCTCAATAGATGCCAAATTAGTCCCAAAAAGGTGAGCGTTTTGCTAAAATGTTAGCTTAACTCCAAAAAAGACCCAAAATCTTTTTAGGGGCCATATTAGCCAATAAAGCGAAAGACGGCGTCAGAATCAATGTATCGCCAGAAGCAGAAATCGTAACTTTCGCATAAGTGGAAATTTCCTAAACTTTAGAAAACCCTTGCAAAATAATATTTGAAAACCTTTTCAGAACTCTCAGCTCTTACGCCTTTGAAAGAGAATAAACTGACAGTGTTTTTCTCCGTGAATCAGCTTATCAAAATGCCGTTTTCTTCCTCTGTGACACTCTCTGTTACAGAGAAAAAAAAGGGTTGATAAAAGAGAGAAACAAAGTCGGAAGCTTAAAACGATATTTTTGTTGCTCCGGCAGGAGGAGGGACTACTGGCTATTCATTTTCAGGCGCCGCCATATTTTTTCTCTGTAGCCAAATTCTCTTGATAAAAGCTAGCATGTTGCTAAAATACTAGCTTAAGCCCCAATTAGCTTAAAAATCATCAGTAGATGCCTAATTGACCAAAAAAGCTAACATGTTGCAGATATATTAGCTTAACTCAGAATGCCACGTTAGCTAAAAAAGCTAAAAAAAAAAAAATGCTAACAGGATGCTAAAATACTGGCTTAACTCAGAATTACCATAAAAATTTCAGTAGTTGCCACGTTAGCTAAAAAAAGCTAACAGGATGCTAAAAGACTTGCTTTGTGCATCTCAATAGATGCCAAATTAGCCAAAAAAAAGTTAGCATGTTGATAAAATATTAGCTAAACTCAAAATTGGCCTTAAAAATCTAATTAGCATTAATGTTTTTAAGCTGAACGTTTTGATACTAAACTTGCTTAATTTGCAGAAAGTGCAAGAATTACTTGAAAAAAAATTGCGTAAAATTTAAATAATTGCAGAAAAACTCAAAAGTTGCATACATAAGTAAAAGCATGAATGTCCTTAACACGCAAAATATTTTTAATCGAATACATTTGAAAAATTCCTCTTAATTTTCAATGGGGCTGAATAATCACATAAAATGCGTAAACTCTTTAAAAAGCCTAAAATGTTCAAATACTGAAAGTACAAGTCCTTAACAAGCTGAACGTTTGATATCAAGATTCCAGAAATTGCTGAAAGTGTGATTGAGTTTTTAAAACTGAAAAACATCCGAAACAATTAATAAATAACTATAGTGAGAATGCTAACAAAACATTCACACAGTTCCCAAAAAAATAATTCAAACTTTGACTACCAAGAGCCACAGTAAAGTGTTACAGGTTTCTGCTGACATCATCATGTATGTCTAACGCTAAATATTTCTTCATATGTTTTTTATTCAGTGCGTGACTTCATATTTGGACACCAGCAGCGCGCCTGTCCTGACATCCTCGGAGCTATTCTATCAGTGTGGACATATGCTGTTATGTGTGTGTTTTCTCCATAGTCTTCAGCTTAGCCTCATTATCATACAGCTGTAGTGTGACACCCCCTCCTCCTCCTCCCCCGCTTCAGGAAAGCCACAGATCAACTTCCATCTGCGGTGCGGTTGCACGCTGCTGCACAGGAGGGCTCAGACACACACACTCAAAGTGAGCTGGTTCAGTGGAAGAAATGCTGCTGGTGGAGGGAAAACCAAACTAAAGGAGGAGATTCACATCAACAGAGGATTTAGATCAAAACTGGATTTTTAAGACATTTAGGTTTTGGGATTTTGGTTAAAAACTTTATAATTGAAACACTACTGGGAACTTATTTTTTTAAATAAAAGGTCTGTTAAGGTCTGTTTTTCAGAAAAGAAAACAGTGGATTTCATAGTTCCTATCTGCAACACAGTTCACACTGATGTCAATAAAGCGTTTTTACTGCGGTTTTACTTAAAAAGTTAAACTGATTCATGATAAACAGCATAAAAGTTTATTTGTATTTGTGTGTGTTAGATAAACATTTAACTAAATATATTCCGATAAAACACATTTTTCTCTTTTTTTTAACCTCAAAGCAAAACTGATGATTATCCTCCATCCAGCATTCAACTTTCAGAGCTGCTCCAGCTCTAAGAACATGGGGAGCAGGTCTTTGTTTTCGGACAAGAATTTCCCCGCGATCTTCCTCAGAGTCGTTCGGCCCTCAGCGTCAAGAGAGGGACGACCGCTGGCTGCCGGCTCCCCACCGTCCGACTGCAAACATGCAGAAGAAATCAAGTGGAATGTAACTGGTGAAATATAGAAATGAGAATTACAACACGCAAAAAATAGTAGCATAATAAAAAAGACAAAAACAAGGAAAAAAAAACAGGAAAGTATGTTGAAAAGTCAAAAGAAACAAACCTTCAGTTTGACTTTCTCCTGAAGTTCTTTTTCCAAATCAGAATATCTGTCATGGAAAATGGGCATACACTTTTTCTGTCTGAAGAAACTGCAAAGAAAAAAATAATTTTTTTTATTTCCTACAAAAGTCGGTTTTTAACCAGAGCTGGGAATCACTGAGTACCTCACGATGTGATAAGCGATACATGGCTCGGAATATCGATGATATCTCGATACTGCGATAATTGTTAAAAAAAATCATCTCAGCCAGTCTTGGAACGCGTGCGCCCTATCTTCCTCCAAAGGAATGTTTCACCAACGGACGACAAATATTTACAGCTTCTTTGAACAAAAATTAGATATCCATACCTGGTGATAACCCATCGAGTATCAATCCCAAGACTAAATATTGCGATTTATTGCGATATATCGCAATATTGTGGCACACCCCTAATTTTAACAAACCAAACTATCATAAAGTGCCCCCAAACTTAAAATTATTTTTTTTTTGTTTTGTTTAAAAAAGCAGGTTATATTTTCAACATGCTGTAGACCAGGGGTGTCAAACTCAATCGCACAAGGGGCCAAAATCCAAAAAAAACCCGTAGGCCGCGGGCTGAACAGGATAAACATTTATTGAACACTCTGAAAACTTAATTTTTAAAACTTTAAAACCGTAACTCTTTAACATAATTATGAACTAGATATGTATCATTACCTGCAATAATTCTAGTGTGAATGCTGTAAGATGAATGTTGATCCTGAAGCTGATAGCTAAAATCACTGAAGCTAATAGCAAAAAACGCTGAAGCTGATAAAATATAAGCTAAATGACAAATGAGCCTAAAAAACCTAGGTTAGCCAAAACAGCTAGCATGTAGCTGAAATATTAGCTAAACTCCAAAACAGTCTAAAACATCTTAGTAAATGCCAAAATAGTCCAAAAAGCTAGCATAACGCCAATTTTTAGAACTTTAAAACCGTAACTTTTTAACAAGAATAATAGATAGGTAGGAATATTATTCCAGAACAGGGGTCTGCAACCTGCGGCTCCAGAGCCACATGTGGGTCTTTTATCTCTCTTTGGCTCTCTGGCTGAAGAAAAATAAAATCATAGTGAATTTTAAAAAAATTGGAGATTAGCTATTATTTTAGCAACATGCTAAGGATTTTGGCCAAGTTTTCAGAGAAATGTTATGCTAATTTGGAGTTTAGCTAATATTTCAATAAAATGCTAATGTTTTCAGCTAAATCTACTGAAATTTTTTTTGGATAATTTAATTTAACTTCTATTTTAGCAACATGCTAACGTTTTTGACTACGTTAGTTTTCTGAGGAATTTTAGGCTATTTTGGAGTTCGGCAAGAAATTAAGCAACAAGCTAGCTTTTTGGCAGAATTGGCCTCTAATTACTTTTTTATGCTAATTTGGAGTTTAGCTAATATTTTAGCAATATGCTAATATTTTTAGCTAATTGGCTATCTACTGGGGTTTTAGGCTAATTTGGAGTTTAGCTTTTATTTCAGCAAGATGCTAACATTTTTGGCTGATTTCATTTACAAAGAAATGTTATTCTCATTTAAAGTTCTTTTAGTAATTAAGCAACGAGCTTGCTTTTTGCTACTAAAGTTAAATACGTAAAAAAATACTTTTGAGAGATGCCAGTTTATATATTTTTTTTGCTTTTGTTCGTGTCAAAAATAGTCATTATTCACATTAAAAAAAACAAAAACAAATTTAGACTAATTTAGAAAAATATATTTTGTCAGTTAGAAATAATTGCAAGATAACATCGGGCCATTAATAACAAAAAAATAAAATGATCTGGAGGGCCGGATATGATTACCCGGAGGGCCAGATCCGGCCCCTGGGCCTTGGCTTTGACACATGTGGTGTAGAATATTGAATAAAAATATTACATTGTCATTAAAGATTATATTTGATGCCACTTTATGGTCATAGTCATTGACACAAATGCAAATAAGTTCAAGAACACTGTCAAAAATCTAATTATTTGTTGTGACATGAATGTTTTTTTCCTCATAAAGATGTTAAACGGAGCGTTTTTGTCATTCATCAATGGTTGACTGCTCTTATTGTTTACTTTGTTTTCTCTTTTATTTTTGTTATCACAGCTAAACACATGCAGGAGGAAGTATAAAACGTAGTAAAAAAAAAGTGAACTTTTGAAAGATTAAAACACACAAAGCTGCACTAATTGTTTTGGCGGAATGACCCCCAGCCGCCACACAGTCAATCAATTATTACAACAGCCCCTGATGCTCCATCAGCTCTCACAATGACTTTACGAGTCAGCTGAGTGAGCAATGTGACAAGAGATGGGCGTCCGCGGCTCGGAGGCTGCGGCTTTGTCTCGTCCTGCGCTGGTCATGAAGACAGATTGGGGAGCTGCATAAAGAGATTAGGAGGCAGGGGACAATAGGCAGCCATGTCTGTGGGTCATTTGTGTTAAAAAAAATCAGAAGCAGGTCACCCGCTGTTTGACAAACACACACACAATGTAAAGTCACACTGGCAAACAGAGTTTTTAAGGCCGGACTGGGTTATACCAAATCTTGGAACATAGAAAGTAGGAAGACACAATAAAATCACACAACTCTGGTAAAATAACTAGTATTTTACAATAAAATTGAAAACTTTAAGAAACTGAACAAAAGGTATTTTTCAATAATAAAATGTGTGGTCATGTGTTGGTAAAATGTTTTCTTATGACATTTAGGATCCACAAAGTTTAGATTTTACTCTGAAGGGCTGGGATCCATATTGATGACTTGGCTTTGCTCAGTTGGGCCAGAAAAGATCTTCACGTACAGTGAATTTTAGTCTGAATGTGTCATGATTAATGTTTTTTTACTTTAACTTTCTGACAGCAGTTTATCTTAAGAAACCATGTACGCCATCTGGTGTCCCTGTGAGGTATTAAATCGCTTCTTCCAGTACTTGAAATTCATAAAACCCGAATTGGACATTTCTCAATACGGTTAACCACATTAGGCTGTTTATTATAAAAATAATTATTTAAAAAAAAAGGTAAATTATGCTTTGAATTTTGCAATCTGTATCACACCTGTACAGGTCCTGGATCACGCCTTGTCTGTGGCTCCTCAACAACCCGCCAAGGAGCAACTCGTGCTTCCCATACAGTGAGAGATAATTGGAGATGGGGAGGGGCTCCAGGGACAGACAAGTGATCGTCTCCACCACACCATGGCGATCGAGCTTTATGCAGAAGTAGTCACCTGTCTCCCCGCCGGTCACAATCTCAGTGGTCTGTAAGGGATCATTAAGAAAGAACAAAAAAAATCCACATAAAATAGCAAAGATACAGAAAAGACAGAAACAGAACACAAGTAGTGTTTGTGAATAATTATCCTCAAGATTTTGGCCAGAAATTATAATTATGAAAAAACTAGAAAGTTGCATTACCTGCGATAATGCTAGTGTGAATGCTTTTTACTGAAAGTAGTCACTGAAGATGCTGAAGCTTTTTGCTGATAATTGTGACGCTATTTAGTTTAATTGCTGAAGGGATTTGCTGAGAATGCAAAAACTATTTTCAAAATCTTAAGTTTGCTAAAAGACTGGAAATTTTGTTAAAAAACTATGAAAGAGTACTGAACTTGACCTAAATTTCTGAAAATGTTCTTTTAACATTGCTTAAAAATTCCTAATAAATGGCAAATTTGCTAAATTATATAATGTGATGCTTAAATATGAGCTAAACTCCAAATTGTCCACAAAAAAAATCCTAAGCAGATACCAAATTAACCAAAAAAACTACCTTGTTGCTTAAATACTAGCTAAACTCCAAAATAGCCTAAAAATTCTAAGTAAACTAAATTGGCCAAAAACGTTAGCCTGTTGCTAAAATAGTAGCTGAACTCTGAATTAGCCTATAAAAACTGCAGTAGATAACAAATTAGCTCAAAGTGTTAGCATGTTGCTAAAATAAAACTAAACTCTAAATTAGCATAAAAAACTTAGTTAAATGCCAAAATAGCCAAAAATGCTAGCTTGTAGCTTAAATACTCGCTAAACTCCAACATAGCCTAAAATTCGTCAGTAAACTAGATTATTTAAAACACATTAGCATGTTGCTAAAATATTAGCTAAACTCTAAAGTAGCCTTAAAAAAAACCCCAATGGATAAAAAATTAGCCAAAAACGTTAGCATGTTGCTAAAATATTAGCTAAACTCTAAAGTAGCTTAAAAAACCCCAGTGGATAAAAAATTAGCCAAAAACGTTAGCATGTTGCTAAAATATTAGGTAAACTCCAATTTTTTTTAATTACTATAAAAGAATAAAATATAGCCCATAAATATATTTAAAGGCTTGTTGTTAATCTACATAAAATTTTTCATTCATTTCCAATGGGGCATAATTAGCTCAATTTCATATTAAGCTAGCAGTAGAGAGTGTAAACAAAGGGATAATGGGATATCAGTTGAGGCTTATTTCCAGGACACCAGGTCTGCCCAAAAGCTAGAGTCGAATTTGTAATGAACTTCTGCCACACAGGTTTTGACTAAAAACGGTATCATGGGAACGCTTTTAAAATAGATAAAAATTATAGTTTGAGTGGGAACAAAATAACACATACAGGTTGAGAAGAACATTTCAGCTTGGTCGGAGATGGTTTGGTCACATGAAGGAAGTTGAATCCTCCTGGAAGTTTGCCTCCTGACGAGAGAAACCAGGGACATGGAAAAAGAATTATATATTATATTTTTATATACAGCGTTTGAGGTTAAATCTCCTCACTTAAACCTTTTCTTTGTATGATTAAAATAAAAGCAGTAAAAATGTTTTTTTACAAATATGTTTCTATTGTTCTCTAAGAAAATGTGGTTCAGCAGCCCCACTTCAACAAGTCCTGGCATCCTGCACCGAGTGGGTCTGTGAAAGAAGCCTGAATAGCATGCATGTCATTGTCAGAATCCACCCACACAGGCATGCTGAGGCAATGAACTTGGTTAACAGACAAAAAAAAAAGCCCCATCTGAACATTCAAACGCTCCTGAAAAGTTCACGTGAGCTTCATTTCCGTGAGAAGGCCGACGCAGAGTGGCTGTTGTGTTCGTGTAACCTGTGGAGTGGCCTTGGTCGCTTGTGAATGCTCAGCAGCACAACACGGCATTGTTGCGTCCTACTATGGTCGGAGCGCGTGCCATAATAACACTGGCTAAGAGCGAGTGGGTGACAAATTGAAAAATGTTTCATAAAATCATAAAAAAAAAGAAATCCTTCACAGGGACGCAGAGATTGGTGTAAATAAAGACTGAAAAATTCTGAAAATGCCTCATCATGAGTGAGAATATTTTCTCGAAGATGAAGTTTGAAATCTGACCTTGAATTTTGGCTCGTCTGTAAATCGGTTCGAGACGAGTTTCTTCTGGAGATTTTCCCGCCAGCTTCTGCAGCGCTGGATCCAGCTTGGACAGTAACGCGTCTGCCAGCTCCTGACCCACTTCCTTGGAGTTGAAATTTGCATGTGACCATTCATCTGAGCGGTACCAGCGGGAGAACTTGGTGAGAGGTCCACCTCCATAAATGGAAGGGTCGTTGGTGAGGAAAGAAGCTCTTATTACAAGTCGCTCATCAAAGATGAGAAAGGATTTCTGGATGCTCTCCACAACATCACAGTCAATTTCTTTACAAGAAAGATTGAAAAACACCTGCAAAGAGTAAAAATAAACAAATCAACTTAATGTCTGTCATGTAGCATCTATTTGGGTTTAAAATCTATATTTGTTTGAGGAAGGGAGAAATATTAAGGAAAAATATATTCCGAATTAGAGGTTTTTTTTTATTCTTTCAATCAACTCAATTCGATTCAGTTCAATTTTGAGTTTACACACTTGTACACATTTGTTTAGAAATACATGAATAATCTACTATATGTTTTGAATATATCTATGTGAATCTGATACCGTTCACATACTGTAAAATGTATCAGTGAAATAATGAGATTTTTAATATTATACAGAGTTACATGGATTCTCTAAAGGAGAAGTTCTAACAAAAATGTTCAGATTATTAACATTGTAAACATTGTTCTGCTTCTCCTGGAGGGAATTTTAGTTTGGCCACTAGGTGGAAAAAACAATATTTTAGACCACAAATTGATACTTTATAAATATTTCTTTAAATGAGTTTGGAAAATTCATGTCTGTGAGTTTATGAAGATGTTCATTTAGTCAGAAATGTATGTTTAGGTCGACCGATAGCTGTCCTATGGGAAATTCCATTAAACGTCAGCATTAAGATAGCAGAGTTTAGCTTTATGTGCTAAATCCATCTATATTTTTATAAATCAATTAATTTGAATTTCTACTGTATTTTATTTTACATTAATGAAGCTGTGACACGCTTTACAATAATTACGCGCATCCAGCTGCTAGTGAGTTACTGTAAAATCTACAGCAACTATTTTACAGTGTAAGCAACACTAATCATTTGAAATCATTTGACTTACTCCACACTGAAGATGGAGAGGTCCAGAATCCTTTGTAAAAGTCACTGATGTGAGAGGATCGGGTTGTGTGTCACCGCTCATCTGAGCCAGCACAAAGTTGCAGTGGACATGTACGCCCGCGCTCTCCATGGCTGCTGCTACAGCTTTTTCTACCACCGAATTTGGCAAAGCGCAGACGGCAGGCTCGGGAGGGAGGACCAGATGAATACGGGATCCTGGAATACCAAGACTTAGCAACGTCTCCACAGAAATGTAGACATCTATGTTGTTTCCGTAGATGACTGCGTTGCCTGAAATGACAAACACATGCCAACATGCCCCCACACACACACAAAAAACAACCAACACAAGGCAGTTGTGAGAGTGTCAGTCTTCATTTGTGTTCTAATTAAAAAAAAAATGCAAGTTCAGTAAAAAACAATTAAAACAAGTGGCTCTGCAGGCAGTCTCTTAATTGAAACATTTTAAAACACGAATTACTAGAATGATCTTTTCTCTCCGAATAAAGAATTAAATTCATATTTAGAGAGTAAAACTTCAAGAGAGTAACATGAAGGAGTTTTGGCTAAATAAATGTGGATTCCATTCCTGGTCTCTGTCTAAGGTGCTAATAAACCTGAGAACCAAAGCCAAACACAGAATTCCTGCTTTACAACAACAAAGTTGACAAATGTGATCAATCTTAGGCACAACTGGGCACTGACATGTCATAAAAAAGAATCCAAGGGTTTGCATAAAAATCCAGAGCATTCCCAAAAAATGTAAAACTAATACTTCAACGGAAAAGGAAACAAAAGCCTGACCTCTCTTTTATCTTAGTTGTTTAATAAATGTTCTAAAATCATAATAGTGTTAATGTTTAGTGATCATTCACACGCTCCTGCTCCCTCATACTTTCAGTAATCTTGGTATCAAAACGTTCAGCTTGTATTTTTGGTTTTCATGAACTTTATAGTTTTTGAAATATTGAGCAAAATATGCCCCAATGTTCAAAAATATGAGTTTACCTAATATTTTATACCCATTAATACTTAGTTTTTATGGCTAATTTTGACTGTACTGGGTTTTTATGCAAATTTTGAGTTTAGCTAATATTTTAGCAACATGCTACCGTTTTTGGCTAGTTTGTTATCTACTGTTTTTTTTTTTTTTTAGAGTAATTTAGTTTAGCATCTATTTTAGCAACAGGCTAATTCTTTGGCAAATTTGTTGTCGACTGGGGTATTTTTATGCTAATTTAGAGTTTAGCTAATACTTTAGCAACATGCTAACGTTTTTAGCTAATTTGTTATCTACTGAAGTTTTTTTCAGACTAATTTACAGTTTAGCTTCTATTTTAGCAACATGCTAACGTTTTTGAGTAATTTAGTTTACTGAGGAATTTTTAGACTATTTTGGAGTTTTTCTAGTACTTAAGCAACGAGCTAGCTTTTTTGGCTAATTCGGCTTCTACTGATGTTCTTAGGACTAATTTTTGGTTTAGCACATGTTTAGGCAACACACTGCATGTTTTTTCTAAACTGTCATGTATTAGGAGTTTTTAAGCAATTTTACTACATTTTTTCCAGAATATTTTGGTCAACTTCAGATGCTGGATTAGGGAGATTTGCAAAGCTCAAAGTCCTCACTTTAGTTGGAAAAATGAATCTAGATAAAGGGCCTGCAACCTGTGAATCTGGTGCCACATGTGGCTCCTTTATCCCTTCATTGTAGTTCTTACACTTTAATGAAAAATACTAACGATTGAATAAATAAGAGATGAGTTTGTTAAGTTTTGTAATTTCTGTTTAGATTTTTTACATGTCAAGCATCTAAGAAAAAAAGTTTAATTTAATGTCAGAAATTCTGTAGAAACGTTCTTTAAATTTGTATTTTTAATTTGAATTAAATAAAACACTAGAAGTTTTTATTTTTATTTTAGTGTTATATTCATTACACTAAAGTGGTTAAAATTTTGAACAAATGCAGTTTAAAATGATTGAAAATTATTTAGAGATGTGTATTTTCAATAAGGTTATTCTAAATGTTTTGAGTTTTTTCTTTTTGTAATAGATTCTTCTAAAATGTTGTTTATTTTTTATATTTAAAGGAAAAAAGCACACCAAAAGTCTAATGAAAAAAAAAACATGCTGCTCTCTTGCATGTTTAATAGAAGTCAAGCTGCTGCAGCAGGAGGACCTTTTTTTGACACAAATTCTTTTGAAAGGAACTGTTAAATAGAAACATATGGACACTGTTGAAATTCGGTTAATTCTAAAAACTAAACTTATAAATAAAAGCCAAAAAAGCTCAAATATTTGGCATTATTAAACAATAAAATGGATACAAGATGAAAGGATTTGACTGAATTATGTTGAACTGGAATGAACTTTGGTGTCCATACAGGACTTCTGTATGACAGAAATTAACTGGATCAAATTACACGGCTGCATTTGAACTCATCCAAAGGTAAAATTTACGAGTACGTTCCATTTCTGTTTCTGTTATTTGTTCAAATATGGAAATGAACGTTTTATCTGCAAGTGTCTGCCGTTCCCATTTGCATTTATTAATGGTTTTCAGCGATAATTGGGATGAACTAATTAGTATGTATAAAAGCCACTCTCCAGATCACTGCACAATTCCTTCAGAGAGTAAATTAATTTCACTTAATGACCCAGAATATTTCTCTGCACTGAAAAGCCTGGCTCTCAGAAAGCGATATGATAATGAAAAATGGATGGAGGAGGCCGACCTGATTCACAGAGATGAAAGATTTCTCTGCAGCTAATTTGCTGCTAATTATACTCGGGCACTTCAGCGTCTGGCTAAGTAATGACATAGTACTACAGATTAATTTCCAGTGCGGTGTGTGTTATAGTGCAGGTGTGTGTTGGTGCGAATGGGGGAGGGTTTTCACTTACCGCTCTGATCAAGGAAGTTGGCACAGAGCCAGTGGCGAGCAGCCATGCGGTCGTGAACATCATTGAGTGTGAAGAGGTTGGAAGGGACGACTCCTGCGTGTGTGTGTTCAGTCGAATGTCGTCGCTGCAGGGCCTGTTTGATGGGACCCTCCTGGTTCTTGACAGTGGGATTGTGTGCCTATAGATTGGTTATACGATTATATATATAAAATGTATACAAAATAAAATTTATATAATTCTTGACAGTATTTCTGAATTTTTGCCTGAAACATTCAGACTAGAAAATAAAGATTTTCCTACCCTGTACTGCAGTCCCGTGCAAAGCACCAGGTAGTCATAAGGCACCTTCCCAGCACCAGACACCAAAACGTATTTGGATGTCCTGTCAATTCTCACCATCTTCCCCTTCACAACATTTATGTTGGAATGCATCTTAGCCAAGTCTTTGCTGTTGTATGCATGACTGTATGAAACAAAAAAGAAACAGCAATTAAAGAGAAACTACCTTAAAATCACATCTTCATGTATTTTTTGTTTTATAACAACAGTCTGCTGCATTTTAGAGTCTGTGGGATTTTTCCATTTCCGTCCTTATTCCCAAACTACTAAAAAACTATAATGGGACTACTAAAAAATGGGACTATCCAAAAGCCCTGGGATAAAAACTTAATAAATATGATCATTTACAAAAACTATTATTAAATCCACTGTGTTCTGATGACAAAAACTTAAACAATTCATAAAAGAATAAATTAAAATACATTTTTGTGGTTTGTATTTTCCGATCTAGTGAGTATCGATTGCCACTAGTTTTACATAAAGACTTTCTTCGAAGATTCAGAAAGCTCTAAAAATGCGAAACACACTATAAATTGCACTAAGTAGCGAGTAGAGGATCACTTCAGACACAACCTCAATTTCAGCTAGTAAGGACAAATTACCTACGATAATGCTAGTTTTGCTGAATGTGGTTTCTGAAGATACTAAAGCTGTTTGCTAAAGCTATAAGATATAATTTGCTTTAATTGTTGAAGGGATTTGCTAAAATTTCTAATGCTATCTGCATAATGCTAACGTTGCTTAAGTATTTCAGTAAATAAAACCTCAAAAGAAAGTCATATTATTCTAAAGGGTAGCATGTTGCTGAAATATTGGCAGAAGTCAAAATTATCAAAAAAAAAAGCAAAATTCCTTCAAAATGTTTGCATAGTTCTAAAATATTAGCTTAACTCCAAATAAGCCTCAGTAGATGTCAAATTAGCCAAAAACGTTAGCATTTTGCTAAAATATTAGATATACTCAAGAAAAGGCAAAAAAAAAAACCTCAGTAAATTCTAAATTAGTTCAAAACGTTAGCATAGTTCTAAAATATTAGCTTAACTCCAAAAAAGCCAGAGTAAATGTCAAATTAGCCAAAAACGTTAGCATTTCCTTAAATATTAGTTACGTTCAAGAAAAGGCAAAAAAAAAAACCTCAGTAAATTCTAAATTAGTTCAAAACGTTAGCATTGTTCTAAAATATTAGCTTAACTCCAAAAAAGCCTCAGTAGATGTCAAATTAGCCAAAAACGTTAGCATTTCGTTAAAATATTAGATATACTCAAGAAAAGGCAAAAAAAGAAAACCTCAGTAAATTCTAAATTAGTTCAAAACGTTTGCATAGTTCTAAAATATTAGCTTAACTCCAAAAAAGCCAGAGTAAATGTCAAATTAGCCAAAAACGTAAGCATTTTGTTAAAATATTAGATATACTCAAGAAAAGGCAAAAAATAAAACTTCAGTAAATTCTAAATTAGTTCAAAATGTTAGCATAGCTCTAAAATATTAGTTTAACTCCAAAAAAGCCAGAGTAAATGTCAAATTAGCCAAAAAAGTTAGCATGTTGTTAAAATATTAGTTACGTTCTAGAATAGCCACAAAAAAAAAAAAACTCAGCAAATGCTAAATAACTTCAAAAACGTTAGCATGTTGTTGCTACACTCAAGAATTGCTAACTTAATGTTTAACGTTTCGATAGCAATATTGCATAGGTTTCAAAGTGCACAAAGAATTAAAAGAATTTTGTGAAAAAAAGTAAAAATTGCATAGAACCTTCAATTGCGTAAAAGACATGAATGGCAAAAGTACAAACATGATTGTCCTGACAATCAAAATTTGACACCAAAATTGCATAATTTGCAAAATACACATATAATTTAAAAAGTTTATTGACCTAACATGGGCCAAAAAATGGCATAATTTGCGCAAAATCTTAATAACCGTAAAATATATGAATACCAAAAGGACAAGCACCCGTGTCTTTAACTAGCTGAACGTTTTGATACCAAGATTGCAGAAATTCCTGAAAGCGTGCTCGAGTTTTTATGTACCAAAAAAGGTAATCTGACATTAACTATAAGAAAGAGAAACAGGATAAGTAAAGTGTGAATGCTGACTCAGCATTAATAATAATCTGAAACCATCATTGACACAATAACAGACCTGTGATTGACAAAGACAAAACAGAATGTTCTATGTTCATGTCTCTCAATGTTGTGACAGTCACCTTGTGGATAAAAATCCCATGTCCTCGCGGTCATAGTCACCAGGGAAACCGTGTGTTGAAATGAGGGTCAGGTTGTTGAACTTCAGGTGAGGACTATAAGAGACAAACAATAAATAAAATGAGTTTTTCTTTTTCTGCACATAATACAAATTCAGATCCCTCTCAACATGCACATCAGCAGTACATCTGCTACAAGCTAAATATTAAATAGATTTAGATGTATTTTGTGGGCTATTTTTCCAAACTTTTACCGCAAATATCCAATTTACCGCAATTTAGGACAAAAAAATTGAATGCATTCCTCCTCCCTTTTTTGAGCAATGACTGTCAACAACATAAATCATCTGTCGTGATGCAAATCACCCCCTTTTGTGGTTTTGTGGTGCATTACGCTGCTGATAAGAGCAGCACAGCGCATACCTCGCAGGGGTGTAGTGTTATCTGACAGCTACCTGATCACCTTCTGCTCCGTTCTTATCTCAGCTTCCTGCTAAATGAACGCCCAGCGGCACACAGCCACAACACCAGACACCAAAATGCTGCTAAACAGATTGCATGTATTACACCAGTGCTTAATGCTACTTAGCATTGGACATTAGACGAAGAGACTTCGTGCTGGAAAGTTTTCTTTACAATCGTTCTTCATCCAAGATTTTTTTTTTTTTTGCATTTTTTTTTTGTAATTCTAAATTATTAAAATAACAGAAGAAAATGCTAATTGTCTGGACCGCCCCATATAACAGTTTGTATAAATGTTAGTAGATTTGAATAAAATCACAACCATCAGGTATGCATTGCGTTTCCTTTATAATAACATAGTTGTTTATGATAAAGTTTGAAATGTTGTTCATTTGTTGCACTTTGTTAACATGACCTGGGTATTATTTTCATCTGATGATCTGAGTTTTTTCCTTTTTAAAATCGGACCAAAATTAATCATTTTATGGTAATTTTACTGCGTCTGCTAAGCCACATCTCATTGTTTTTATACCATTCCAATATGGCGTCGCTCTTTACGTATCTTGGACAATAGTAAAGAGCCTGCATGTCATCTCTAGTAATATTAACCTCTAAGATGATAGCTCTGTGTCTCTTTACCACATTTACATAAAGTCCAGTAGTTTTACTTTTTTTTTAGTTAGAATTTTAAAAGAACTTTTTAAATCTATTGATGTTTCAACCAGTGTCCAACATAAAATTAAATCTGCAGGATCACACAACAATGTTGATCAGTTTTTTAGGTTATAAAATGGAAAAATGGAAGGAATTTCTTTTATTGAATGGGTTTGTAATGTTTCGACTTGATGTTTAGACACTTATGTAAATGTTGAGAAATGTTGAATATGCCACAGGTCTTCGTTTGAGTCAGTTTAATGATCTAGATTCGTTTAAACAAAATCTAGATAGGATGACATGCTGAAATGTTATGTTTCCCTATGACAGCATTTGTATCACTTTTTATTTTCAAATACCAACAATGATAACAATGAGGGTGTTACTGCAGTCAAAGTCAACTCTGAGCCACGGGACGACTTTAAGCTGCAGCCCCGAAGCATTAAGACTCATTATTGGAGTCTGGATGGGTCTGAATCAGCAGCATTGGATTTGTTCTGTTATCAGTCGCTGACAGACGGCGATGGTGACCCTGCAGCCTGACCGCAGTGTGCAGAGGAGGGATCCACAGCGGCGCTCTTTATCTTTCTAACCCTGACCCAGCCAAAGATGAAGTTAATGAGAGGATGGAGGGGGAGCTGCTGGGCCAGAATAAGACTCCAAAAACAAATCAGTATTGAGATGGGGTGGGTTGAAGCGAGGCGGGGGGGTTGGGGGCTGGACATTTGGACAGGCCTGATAAGGGGGGCCCCAGCAGCTGACGTGTATTTCACCCTCTGAATGTCTCTCTGCCTCGCCATTAGTTCGGCGGACACTAACTGCCTCATTAGTCAACTCATTAGTAACAGCAAACACAGATCGCTGCAGCAGATCCCTGAAGGGGAGGGGGGGGGACTGTGGAGTGGCTAATTAAAGGGGGCCAGGCGCTGGCCCAGCTGAATGCCAGGCCTCACACAGCTGTGGACAGCACCAACACCGTGCCAGTCTAACCAGTTCTGATAGATGCGACTCGCACGGAACAACAGCCGCGGTTGCCTGGCAGCCGTCACCAAACCCTAAACCTGCAGCCCGGCCGGCACCTCACACTATTCTCTTGGGAAGTGAGGACAGAGAAAAGCACAATGGAAGTCCAACCTGTTGAATACATGTACGCATGGTCAATCAGTTACCCAGTAAAATGCATAATTATTTGCAAAATCACAAATTTCTCACAACTTCTGATAAAGTATTCCCAGTGTTCTTTTAGGTATAACGATGGCATCTTTCACCAAAATCAAATACTTCTCATTTTCTAGAACATAGTTCCTGCAGAGCAGCAGAGTTTCATTAGAAATTCGCCTCTGAGTTGTTTGGGTGGCACTGTTGGTGCAGAGTAAGCCTGCCCTCATTTCCCATCATCACTTTTACACTCTCTGCCGCTAGCTTACAACCACAAGCTAACGTTAGCGATGCTACAAAAATGGCGAGCAATGTTGAGTAGGTAGATGAATCAATTCAAAATGATTTAAAAATATGGATCGATTTAACACATGAAGCTAAAATCCGCTAGCTTGATGCTAACGGGCAAAATGGGCTAATGAGCAAAACCCGGTGTTTAGGAACCACAAACGGTTACTTAAAAAAAAATGTCCTTAAAATAGTTTGGAAAATTCATGCCTGTGTATTTATAAAGATGTTCAGTTATTCACAAATGTATGTTTACGTTGACTGAACATTAGCATTAGCCGTCCTATGGAAAATCCATTAAACATTAGCATCAAGCTAGCTGACTTTAGCTTTATTTGCTAAATCAATTTATATTTTTATGAATCAATTTTTGATCTGTTAAGCTTAAATTGATTAATCGGTTTTATCAACCCGGCCCTATTTGAAACAGTTCACTGGCGTTAATTTGATGCTTCATACAGTCTGACTGACTTCTGAGTTCAAGACAAGATTCAAAGTTTTATACTATGTTACACAGATCCATATTTAGAAGAGGATGACTGACACCAGACACTGCAGTTTCTAGAGAGAGATTCTGGTTGAGAGACTAACTCACCGTGAGCAAAGAGTCTCAATGACAGATAGACCTGTGTCCGATGCCCCCACCACCACGATCCTGGTGTTAACGCTGATCCTTGGCTCCAGGGTTAACTTTCTGCAGATGAGACTGAGAGCAAACGGTGCCTGGGAGAGAAAAACAGCTCTGGGCTAATTAACATGACGAGACATTACACTTTAGTTATTGATTTCAAACAGAAAAATTGAGCTTTTTTTTTTTTCTTTTCAAAGTTTACAAATGTTTTAGCTGAAATGTGTTTATGACATTATAAATATTTTATAGAGTACTATATAATAGAGTACTATATAGAGCAGAATAACTGTGTGAATGCATACATAGCTATTTTGCAGTTTAGCTAATATTTTAGCTACATGCTAGCTGTTTTCGCTAACTTAAGCAATATTTCAGTTTTTAAGCTATTATGTAGTTTAGCTAATATTTTAGCTACATGCTAGCTGTTTTCGCTAATTTAAGCATCATTTCAGTTTTTTAAGCTATTTTGCAGTTTAGCCAATTTTTAGCTACATGCTAGCTATTTTCACTAATTTAAGCATTATTTCAGTTTTTAAGCTACTTTGCAGTTTAGCTAATATTTTAGCTACATGCTAGCTGTTTTTTCGCTAATTTAAGCATTATTTCAGTTTTTTTAAGCAATTTTGCAGTTTAGCTAATATTTTAGCTACATGCTGCCTGTTTTCGCTAATTTGAGCATTATTTCAGTTTTTTAAGCTATTTTACAGTTTAGCTAATAATTTAGCTACATGCTAGCTGTTTTGGCTAATTTGGCCACTTTTGAGGTTTTTTTGGGTTAATTTGGAGTTAAGCTAGCATATTAGCAACGTGTTAGCTTTTTTGGCTAATTTGGCAACTTTTTAGGTTTTTTTGGGCTAATTTGGAGCTAAGCTAACATATTAGCCACGTGTTAGCTTTTTTGGCTAATTTGGCAACTTTTGAGGTTTTTGTTCTGATTTTAAGCAAAAATCTTTAGCATCTTCAGCAACCACATTCCGCAAAATGCATTCACACATGCATTATCGCAGGTAATGCAATTTTGTAGTATTTGCAGACCCTATGCCCCACTTTCTGTCAATTCTGCAAGGAAATCTATTGTTTGGTACACTTTTTAATTCAAAGCCCTGGAAACTAAGTCAAATAAGTCAGTTAGTGCAGAAACACAAGAATCAGTGTGTAGCTTCCTGTTCCAGTAACACATTTCTACAGTAATTACAAAGGCATTCCATAAGGATTGGTCGAAAACAGTGTTCTAATTTTCCAATTACGTTTGGTCCTCTCCCTGTGATCTTAGACAGCTAACGTATCCTGCATTTTCTATAATTGGGCTGATTGGTCCCACAATGCACTTTGTTGGATGAAAAGAGAACAGAGGGAGACAAAAAAAAGAGAAAACCCAAGGGTGGAATTAACCTTTGTGTGATATTCAAATCATTTCAATGATTGCCTGTGTGCTCGACATCTGAACCTGATGCAGAAGCTGTTCTGGCAGATAAAGGAGCAGGAAAGTGTTTAAAGTAAGTAAGTGTCAGAATAAGGTGATGTAAAAATACTGTTTTAACAACATTTGATAGAAACAAACCATAACTACATATTAAGACTTTTAAGCAAGTTAAAGGTAACCTGTAACCTCCATTTAAGACATAATTTGTTGACGGATGCCCAATTAAGGCAAAACTTGAATTTGAAAGTATTTAACGTTGAAGTGCGTGTTTCATCATGAAAGCTAGAAATGCCTACATGCACCCGTTTGAATACTGCAGGAATGAGGCAGATGGAGCAATCAGAAGGACAAAGCTCTCGTCTCATCTGCATGAGCGGGGAAGCAGGTGCAGAACCTCTTATCACGCTGGAGGTGCCTCAACTTTCCTGCACACAATGAACGCAGCGCGCTGTAACACAATCCTGTGTTGACAGAGCAGGAACAGGTGTGTTAAATTTGATTAATCATCCTGAGACTGACATCAGCGGGGGGAGGCAGAGTCAAAGCTCCAGCACGTAAACTATATCAGTGACATCAAAAGAGAGATAAACACTTTCGTTTGCACTATTAAATCTTATATCTGATGCACCTCGTAAAAAGTTTTAGTATCAAATATCCCAAGTGGGGCCCATATGGTTTAAAATTTGGTAGAAAATGTGGGCCCCGATTGGGTTCGTCCACAATTTCTGTGGTGGCCCACCTGTGTTTCCTCACATTGATTTAAGCGGGGATTCAATGGGTTAGCTTGCTACACTAGCCAGCTGCCCGGTAAACAGCATAGCAAGCTAGCGAGCTCCTCTGTTTCGAGGTAGGGAGCTCCACTGTAGCATGCTAGCAAGATTAACTGTAACGTGCTAACATGCTCTGTAGTGAGCTAGCAAACTCCACTGTAGCATGCTAGCAAAATTAACTGTAACATGCTAACATGCTCTGTAGTGAGCTAGCAAACTCCTCTGTAGCAAGCTAATATGCTCAGCTGTATTTAGTTAGCGAGAATCTCTGTAGTGAGCTAGCGAGCTACGCTATATTGAGCTAGCGAGCTCCGCTATATTGAGCTAGTGAGCTCCGCTATATTGAGCTAGTGAGCTCCACTATATTGAGCTAGCGAGCTCCGCTATATTGAGCTAGCGAGCTCCGCTATATTGAGCTAGCGAGCTCCGCTATATTGAGCTAGCGAGCTCCGCTATATTGAGCTAGTAAGCTCCGCTATATTGAGCTAGTGAGCTCCGCTATATTGAGCTAGTAAGCTCCGCTATATTGAGCTAGTGAGCTCCGCTATATTGAGCTAGTGAGCTCCGCTATATTGAGCTAGTGAGCTCCGCTATATTGAGCTAGCGAGCTCCGCTATATTGAGCTAGTGAGCTCCGCTATATTGAGCTAGTGAGCTCCGCTATATTGAGCTAGTGAGCTCCGCTATATTGAGCTAGTGAGCTCCGCTATATTGAGCTAGCGAGCTCCGCTATATTGAGCTAGCGAGCTCCGCTATATTGAGCTAGTGAGCTCCGCTATATTGAGCTAGTGAGCTCCGCTGTCCACCAGGCGGCTGGAAAGTGTAGTTAGCCAACCCACTGAGTGGGGCCACCATGGAAACTGTGTACAAACCCATTTAGGGTCCACATTTTCTGCTACTTTTAAACCATATAGGGCCCCCTTAGCTTTGCATGCTGGGATCATACAAAATCCAAGAAAAACTTTAATTAATCTTGAACAAATTATCCATAAATCCTAAATATTTAAATGTTTGATCTTCTGCTGAAATTGTCTTATTTTAGGGCAGTTTTTAGGTGCGTGAATTTTTTTTCTTGAAAAATTTACTGTTAACTGCAAGTGAATTAAAGGTAACAAATAATTTGACAGTCTAAAGCTCATGAAGTCAGTCTGGACTGATGATAAAACATGCATGCTTTGACTAAGCTTATTTGTCTTTTTTATACTTAAAATGCAATATTTTCCACACTTATGTAGCTAAATGTAAAATGTAAATACTTAATAAAAGCATAAGCGTAGCTGTTGCAGTTTTATATTTAAGCTTTTGTCTTTTAGAAACAGCCTCCTCTGCTGGTCATAAAAGCATGTTGCTGTTTTTCTTCTTGTCAGCTAATCAACATTCTCTGGCAGACTGCTCCCCATCAGCCAGCTGCTGCTGTGCCCACCTGCTCCTCTGTGAGTCGTCTAGATGGGGCGTCGTTGCCAAGCTCCTCCAGCGGGTAGATGATCTGCCGCCGTTGGCTAATAGGAACTGCACAGTCCAGGACAAAATCCAAAGGATTCACACAGGAAACCTGGGAGAAAAAGAGGAGAAGGAGTGTTCAAAGAAACAAAGTCTGCAAGAGCTTAACATCAACAGCCTGGATCATTTAGGAGGCGGGTTTTTAGCAATAACGCTGTTAAAGGTGTCATAGAAGATTTTTAACGCTTGACAGTGTTTCTTTTCAATAAAAAAAAATCTATTTGATTATTGCAAACATTCTATTTGCTCTCAAAATGTTTTTAAATTCTCCCTCTGATGAAATCCTGTTTTTTGAGTTTTTAACATGTGTGTGTGGCATTTTTGTTATAAAAGAGAACAAATGAATTAGAAATCATTTCGTTTTTGCATTTCCGAGTTTTCCTCCTTTTAAATCGCGGTCAATCAAAATGTGGCAGACAGACTGTTTGAATTAATGAGCCTTCTTTACATCACAACAACAGCACAAAACCCCTCATCTCCAAAAGCCACGCCCCCTCAGAGGAGATTTTGGAAACAGAGGCGTCAGATCAATGTGAAAAATGGCTTTTAAACACATTTAGGTTGTGGGATTTTTGTTAAAAACTTCATAATCTTAATTAAAACACTACTGGGAATGTTTTTTTAAATAAAAAAAATAGTCATTGGGGGACTTTAAAGGAAAATGGAAGAGTGTGTTATAAGAACCCCAAAGTTTATGGAAAACATAAAAATAGACATGTTGAAGAGATAAAACTATTTCTATTAGAGTAATCTTGTCCAACAAAAAATATGAAAACAACTGTAACCAATGTCTAAGGCTTTATATTTCGGTCCTTGTAAAATAAAACTTGATATTGCAATGCAGCAGCCTTCAGTAAGCAGCCAGGTGACTCAGGTGGTGTTGAGTATTTCAAGTGTTTGGAGGCTCAAAGAATGCCTAGAAACAAGGGCATTCAATTCACAATTTAGAAACTGTCTATATGTAACAAGAAAGCTTATCTTTTGATGTATCTTAGCTGCAGGCCAGAGAGGATCTTCAGTGATTACAAATATAACACATTTCCTGAGCAGAAAAGTGATTCAATACCTATAAATGGAACTACCAAGTATTTTTTCAATGTTACAGCAGATGTTTGCATTTTATTCTATATAAAAAAAACATTTTAATAGCATTTATAGGGGAATAAGTGCCTCAAACTAAACTAGAAAAGTTGTATTATCTGCAATAATGCTGAATCCTTTTTTTTTGAAGATGCTGAACAAATTTCTTGTAATTGCTAAAGGGATTCGCTGAAAACATTATGCTATTTGCATATTGCTAAAGTTGCCAAAGGACTTGAAGTTGCAGAGTACACAAAGAATTACAAAAAATTCTAAAAAAAAAAAAAAAAAAAAAATTTAAAATGTGTAAAAAGTATGATCTCAGAATTAGCCCCAAACTTTAGAGGACGCCAAATTGGAAGGAAAAAAAGTGAGGATTTTGCTGAAATGTTAGCTTAACTCCAAAAAAGCCCGAAAATCCTTAGGAGGTGCCAAATTAGCCCAAAAAAAGATAGCATGTTGCTAAAGTACTAGCTTAACTCCTAATTAGCTTAAAATTCTTAGTATATACCAAAATAGCTAGCACATTGTTAAAATAATTAACTCAAAATTAGCCCAAAAAACCACAGTAAATGCCAAATTACCCAAAAAAGCTAACATGTTGCCAAAATCTTACCTTATCTCCTAATTAGCCCAAAGCACCTCAGTGGAGAACAGAATTAGCCAAAAAAGCTAAAACGTTGCTAAAATACTAGCTTGACTGCTAATAAGCTTAAAAGTCCACAGTAGATGTAATATCAGCCAAAAAAAACGAGTACATTGCTAACATATTAGCTTAACTCAGAATTGGCCCAAAAAATAAATGCCAAATTAGCCACAAAAAAAATTAGGAAGTTTCGAAATATATAGATATATATATTAACTCAGTATTAGCCCAAAAAACCTCATTAGATGCCAAATTAGCCAAAAATGTTAAGTAAACTCAAGAATTGCCTTAAAAACCTCAGTAGCATTATTGTTCTTTATCTGTTGAACATTGTGATACTAATATTGCATAGGTTTTAAAGTGCACAAAAAAATTGATGAATTTTGTAAAAAAAACGCAAATATTGCGTAAAATTATTTTAAAAAAATGCATAAAATGTTGTTAAGTTTCAATAATTGTGTGAAATTTAACAAAACTAAAAGTATAATCATGAATTTCCTGAACATTCTGAATGTTTTTAATTGCAAAAGCTACATAAATTTGCAAAAATTTCCATTTATTTCAGCGGGGCTGAAAAATCGCATAAATTGCACAATATCTTAAAAATACAAGCGATAATGTCTTCAATGTTTTGATACCAAGACTGTAGAAAATGCTGAAAGTGTGATTGAGTTTTTATGGTCCAAAAAGTGAACGAGGAAAACAAAAAAAGAAAGAAGAAACAGAATCACTATTGATCGAATGCTTTGAAGCATTCCCGGTGGTTGTCTGACGGCTCCTCTGCGCTCACCTGGTGGCCGTGGTGACGGGGGTACGTTCTGTAGTACAGGCAGGACTTGTGCGCCAGCCGCAGCACCTCTTTGAAGAAGGGCATGCTCAAGGGGCGGAGGAGGGGTCTGAGGACAAAGTGGCGTATCTGGGCGTGCTCCTCAGGGCGATGCTGGCTAAAATTGATGAAGTTCTCTATGTTGTAGTGTGAACGGAGGTAGTCGATATCCTGAAATGAACACCTCGTAAACAAAGCAAAACACCGTGTAGGTGTGTTTTACTGTAGACTCTCTACCTGCTCGTCTTTTATTATAAGTATCCCAACTATCTGAGCGTCCATCTGAGCAACAAAAGCCTGCAGCATCCCAGCATCCTGAAAAACACACAAATACACATAATGACTTCACTGATCTACAGCTGCATTTAAGCTTTAACATTAAGGGACGCGTCCTCTTTTTAGAATCTCAGTTTTGGAGTTGCCGCAGCGACAGCTGGGCTGTGAGTCAGAGAGGAACGTTTGTTTAGCTAAATTCTTGCCAATCTGTTCTCCCGCATACGTTCCATTTCTCATTATGACAGGATGAGTGGACGAACGATTCCAAAACAATCATAAACCAGTATATTAAAGTTCTCCAAATACAATTTTTGCTTAAGTTCAGATGATAAAAGGAGACAAAAACATTTTAGGTTTCAAAACTTAAAATTTAAAAAACTTTTTTTTAATAAAAATGTTTTTCTGTTTCAAATCTTTTTTTTCTTCACTTTCAATGCTTTTTAAAAAACTTAAAAATAAAAACTTATATGCATACATATAAATATATGTACAGTTTTGTATATTCTAAATGTTTGTGTTTACTGTCTGCCTGTTTTTTGTCTTGATAAGGAAAAAACTTAATAAAAACTAAGTTAAAAAAAAAAAAAAATAATAAAAACGTAATAAAAAAAATACACAAAGTGAATTAAATAAAATATATATTATATATATATATAATAAAATTACACAGATAATATTTTAAAACACTCTATATTATACACTATATATTACACTATATTTATAAAGATCGCATCAGCGATCTTGGAGGTTGCAAATAGTCGTACTCGAATTTCGAGAGCAGATCGCGGGTATCTCGTTACAGCCCTACATTGCATCTAATTAGAATCACTGAGTAACCTATTAATCATGTTTTTGGACAGTAAAAAGCTGGACTGCCCAGAGAGAACCCACGAATGAATGAGGAGAACTTGATAAGTCCACACAGAAAAGACCTTGTTGGATTTAAACCAGGAACTTCCTGCTGTGAGGTAATAGTGCTAACCGCTACACCACTACCACTAATTCATTTAAACTAAAGGCTGAGTAGGTGTAGTTTAAGTATTGAGTGATCAATTTAGTGTTTGTGAACTGACGGGGTCGTTGTAGAAAGAATCCAAGTCCTGAAGGAGAGACTGCTCACAGCTGAGATCCTTCACCAGATCAGAAACAGCAGGTCGGTCTGAACCCACAGTTTTTCTCACCTCCATCCTCCTGAACGACATCATCATGAGGAAAAATAAGGAAAAAAATGATAAATCATAACAAAAAAAAAAAAAAAACACCTTGTGATTGCAATTAGAAATCAGTTTATCAGCAACATTTTTTTTAAAACATATCAACAAACCCAAGACCAGAACGGTGGAAGATATAGAGTTCACTGGGTGATAGATCGGTCGGTCCTTTTGAGACCAGTAAGAAGTTCTGCAAGAACCCGAACTCATTGAAGGACGTCAAAGAGGTGAGGACGCAGTAGTCCAGATGCTGAAAGACAAAGAAAAAAAGAAAAAACTGAATTCATAAAATGTAAAAATGTTTCTCAGAGTAAACGATAAAAGAGAAAATTAAATTTTCTAAAAAGAGTTTATCAGGTTCTGTCTTTTGAAGAAGAAAACATTTTTGGGTTTCATTTAGATTTTTAATGTTTGTGTTTAATATATTTCATTTATCATGTGTGGAGCTTCATTGGGGCCAATATAATTAAAAGACAAATTGAAAAAATATTGGTGTTTGGCCAAAAAACAAGTAAAATGTTCAAAACTTTTTCTGATTCTAAAACAAATTTAATTATTTTCAGCTTCAAATGTTTTTCTAGGTTTCAAAATCAAAAATTTTAATTTTTTTCAGTTTTAAATCTTTCTTTCACTTTCAACTCTTTTTTTTTTGTTTTCGAATCTGAAAATTTAAATTTCAAAACTTTTGGCCCCCTTGTGGCATATTGGGGCGGAGCTAACGCAAAGGACCAATCAAAATGGGGGAGGGTGGTAACTTCAGTCCCGATGCATTCACTGACTCTGAGAACTGTGATAATTAAGGTCAGAAGGCTCTATTGCTTGAAGTCACGTTTTCTGCATGAGAAAAAGTTAAAGTGCAAGCGTTCTAGCCATTGAACCACAGAAGAGAACTGGAAATTCTAGTGTTTTAGCAATTTTATGAGAGCATAAGGACATTTTCTTTGCTTGTATGTAACAATAAGACGGCGCTTGGCTAGGACGGCATTTTGGACGCGCGGTTTGTACAAGATAAAAAAATGCTTTTACACTGATCTTGGGACAACTTCAGACTATAATAGTACAGACAATGCAGCCATTTTCTGACCGTAATTATCCAAGTTCTCAGAGTCAGTGAATGCACCGGGACTGAAAAAAAAAAAGAAATTTGAAACTGAAAAAAAAGCTTTTAAATTGACATTTTGAAACCTAAAAAACAGAATATTTGAAGCTGAAAACAATTAAGTTCATTTTAGAATGGCAAAAAGTTTTGAACATTTTACATTTTTTTGGCCAAACACCATTTTTTTTAATCAATTTCTTTTATTGAGTTTCAAATAATATTGGCCCCAATGTAGCTCCATACTCCTTTAGATCCCATTTTAAAACCACCGTTCTTCAATTTTTGAAGCTTTTATTTGTAAACAGAAGTTTGCATCTTAAACCAAATTTTAAAAAATGTGAAGTACAGTACAAAAAAAATAAAATAAATAAAAAGAACAAACTATACATACATAGAAACAGAAAAAAAATGCAAAGATAGTCAATTAGTTACCAACAAAACACAATAAACTGTTTTTGTTTGTCTAAAAACAACAAAACTTTTTATTTGGAATTATGAAAAAAATAATATTATAACATTGGTTTAATTTAAGGTTTTAAATTCCATTACATACAGTTAAAATCTGCCATAAATGATGTAAATATATATACTTTCCTTGTTCCTTACAGTCAAAAAGAGCTTATTTCCCATCATCCATCTGTCATTATGATAATACTCACAGGGAAAAGCTGGAACAGGTATTGGATGCACTCCACTGATCTGTTAGAGAAGACAAAAACAAGCAGGTTGACTGAAACTATGCGTCTCTGCCAAACTGATAATCAGCGTGGGGGGACATGGCCCAACTTGTCGCCTTCAACTCTCTGTCACTTTAAGAAGGGCTCTCATTAATATTGTGCTCATACTCGGCAGGAAGCGACTCGGCTCCATATTCAGCAGCAGCTGGGAGGTGAGGCGCTGCTGAGAGGAGCTCAGCGGGAGCCAACAAAGAAGCACTGTGCCAGCTTTAACACAACATATGACCGACGCCGCTCTGGAAGGCTGCCACCGCCGCTGCCAAGCCAACACCTCAAGAAATCACAACAGAGGGGGGAAAATTCTAATTGAAAACACAACTTTGAGAAGCAAATATGTGTGAATGGGAATTAGAGAACTTTTTTTAGGTTTCGACTAGTGACGGTTCTCTACACTATACAAGTGTTGTGTCTCTTAAAGGCCCACTAGGCCCGGACATGTCTAGTAGATATCTAATACACGACTACTTAAATATTTACAGCCTTAGATGTGCATTATGCATCTGAAAGACAATCAAGTCTAAGAGGTCTATTGCACATCGCCAGAGACAACTTTCCCACACTTGATCCGGTTTCAATCCCATCATGCCCTGCGAGATGTAAACAAACCATTTGGGTAGTTTCTTCACACTGGACACATGATGTCTATTGGAAAACTCTATTGCATTACTCTGTTAGATAGCGTGTAGTGTAGTGTTAGATAATTTTTGAATAGTTAATACCAGGAGATGCAGCAATTACACAGGAAATATCGTCCCTGTTCTTGTGACGCTGCAGCAACTTAACCGCGCTGTCAGGTCTCTGCAGTACCCGGCGTCTCTTCTTCTCTGGTGGTCTGGAGTAACCCAACCAAAATGTTGGATACGGATTTTCCTCCGTGGGTACTTTATCCACAAAATGAAACCAACATACATATAAAGTCTTTTGTGGCTTCTTAAGATTTACATTTTTCAGCCACATCCTTCTGGCTTCATCCTCGCCCGATGGACGGTAAAATCTGTACCGAGGAGGGCAGCTGCACTCCCTCTTCGTCAGCGGCCCATGTTCCACACAACGCTCCTTAAGACACACATTTAATTTAGTTTGGGTGTTAGAACAACCATGAGCTGCGCAAAGCCATTTTTGAAACTTTTGAGGGATTAAGTAAAACAAGCTTCTAAAGTTTCTATACACTGCTAAAGCTAACAAAACCGCCAACTTTCAATGGAAACAAATAGCGCTGTGTGACTTCCGGTTGCTATACCGGAAGTGGCACCCACAACCCGTTTTACATCAGCGGCCCCAGGAATAAGGTGGATAGTGTTCTGCATATATAAGTCTCCTACACATCTACCTGTAGCCGTCTGATCTTCAGATATTTTTAGATGTTTATTAGAGTACTTTCTTTAACATTAACTAGATATAAAACAAACCCAACAACTTCCCATCCATCCATCCATCCATCATTCATCCATCCATCCATCATTCATCCATACATCCATCATTCATTCATTCATTCAGTCATTCATCCATCCATCCATCCATCATTCATTCATTCATTCATTCATCCATCCATGCATCATTCATCATTCATTCATCCATCCTCCCATCATTCATTCATCCATCCATCCATCCATCCATCCCTCCTTTCCTTCGTTCCTTCCTTTCTTTCTTTTAGGGTCGGAAGGTTGCTGGTTCCCATCCAGCTACTCTTGGTCAAAGGCGAGGTACCCCCAGAATAAATCACCATCTGTTTCACCCGGTTTCTGCTGGTATCTGAAGGAGTTATTTGGGTTAGTTTGGTTAGTAAAAGCCACAAAGTCCCACTTTCCTGTTTAGAAAAACTAATTTTAAATTTTCCTGTGACTATTAATCCAGTTGTTATAAAATGTAGCTTTAATATACAGAAATTGAAATATAACACTATATATATATATATATATACACAACAATTTAAGAGAAGCACTTACAAGCTCTTTCCTTTCAAAATAAAATACACCCAAATAGCAAATAAGACCCTCCTGCTGCAGCAGATTTACTTCAAATAAAACTGCTAACAAAGTCAAGTTAAAGATGTCTCTATCATTGTGATTTTGGAGTCCCATCACCTTTTTCTCCTTTTACTATATAAACATGACACATTGGTGTAGAGTTTACTTTATTTCTAATCTCTACACGTAAATGCAAGTCTATACTTTTAAATCTTTCCTCTGAACAGCAACTATACACTGCTGTAAAGCAGAAATAAAATTTAAAAAGTGCTTTTCAGTGGGTTATGAAGATGATTGGATGGATTAAAATTTCTGTATTTATCTTTTAACTAGTAATTTTGTTAAGTACCCTTATAGACATCTAAAAATATCCAAAGATTAGATATCTTGAGGCAGATGTGCAGGAGAGCTCCATATTCACATATCATTCAAAACACTACTGGTAGACATCTAATAGAGTAACAAAATAGAGTTGTCTCAGACGTCCAATAAGACAACAGACGGTCATTTAAAGTCATACACAAAAGCTTATTGAGTCACAAATATAAAACAAATGTGACTGTATTTACATTTTAAGCTGAAAAGGAAAATACTGAACTTCAAAATAAACTTTCAAGATGTCTCACCTCAGGTCAGACCTCTGGTCGGTAAGTAAGACCTTAATGCAAAAAGAGTTATATTTCCCAGGCGGCGTTTCAGTCGTCTGTGTCTCTCTCTGCTGAATAGAACACAGCCTTTCTTTAGTAAATTACATACGTGTCAAGTTAAAAGCGCGCGTCTTTACTCTGACACTGTGACTCATTTACATCTGAAGACAACTTGACCTCCTCTAACGTGGAAGATGTGTCTCGACTTGGTTCTTCTCCGCTCAGGTTGACCTCCGCTCCCACCTCATCCTGCTTCTCTTGTGTTTTGTAAAAACCCTCAAACTGTCTCAGATCAAAATGATCCGATTCTAGATCGTCTAAATCAGCTACGGTGATTAATCCAATAATAGTTCTATCAACCTGTGGAGAAAAAAAAACCCTGTTGTTACAATCAAACCTGTGATCTTTAGAATTTGTCAACTTCTTTCTGTCGTTTTCCAAGAGCTTGCTTAAGATGAAATAAAAAGCAAAATAAAAAAGCTTGTTGTTTGAATGATCAGTAAACTTTCACACTAAAGGGATTCTCCTGATTCTGTTCGAACGTTTTTCACACATAAAAATTCAATCAGCAATTTTAGCAATCTTGACATCAAAATGTTCAGCTTGTTTAGGACATTACTGCTTGTATTTTTGGTATTCATGAATAGCTTTTAATATACAAAACATATGCCCAACTTGGAAATGAATGAGAAAGTCTTTAAATTTTAAGTAGATTAATTATGAAGCTTTATTCATATTTTTTTCACCTTTCATAGTAATTTTCAACAAAATTGGAGTTATCTAATATTTTAGCAAAATGCTAATGTTTTTGGCTAATTTGTTATCTACTGGGGTTTTTATTAGCTAACTTAGAATGTAGCTTCTGTTTTAGCAACATGCTAACGTTTTTGGCTAATTTGTTATCAACTGGGGTTTTTATAACTTAAAATGTAGCTTCTGTCTTAGCCACATGCTAATGTTTTTGACTAATTTAGTTTACTGAGGAACTTTAGGCTATTTTGGAGTTTAGCTAGTAAGCAATGTGCTAGCTTTTTAGGCTAATTTGGGATCTACTGAGGTTTTTTAGGCTTATTTAGAGTTTAGCTTTTGCCACAGGCTAACGTTTTTAACTAATTTAGTTTGCTGAGCTTTTTTGGGCTAATTTAGAGTTTAGCTTTCTATTTGAGCAACACATTTTTGCAAAATTGGTATGTGTTAGGGATTTTTAAGCAACTTTACTACAAGTTTTTCAGAAATTTTGTTCAACTTCAGCAATCTTTTATAGTCCTTTAACAACATTTCCAGTCTTTTTGCAAACAGTTTTTGTGTTTTCAGCAAATTAAATTAAAATAAATAAATTATTAAATTATTGCATAACCATTTTCAGCAAAAAGCTTTAGCATCTTTGGTGACTACTATTAGCTAAAATCATCCATACTAGCATTTTCCCCAGTAACTTTGCAACTTTTCTAGTTGTTATTTGTAAAGTTAAAATTTTTAAATCAGTTCCTGCTTTTTATAAGGTTTGGGAAACAAATAAACCCACGGGGATTATCTCGGATTCTCTGTTCTTTGAGTGCTAAACGTAATCAGACCAAAAAAAAAAAAAAAAAAATGCCACAGATGTCTGAACACAATATGTTCAGTGAGAGCATGTCTTGGCCAAGTATCAGCTTGTATCTGCCATATGCTGCCATAATGTCATGTCAGCGTGCATCATGGGGGGGAAGGGAGGGGAGCTGGGTTGCTCAGATCCCAAGGGAAAAGACCCCTGAAGGATTTCCAAAAAAATCTGTCAAAGCATCCTTACAAAGCTGCTATAGCATATTTTTGGACAAAAAAAGAACACAATGCTGAGGCACACACTTCAAGAAACCAAACCTCAAAAGTAATGGAGTGACAGTGCTCGCTCTCTGCCGCCATGAAATCCTTCACGATAGATAGCTGACCAAAAAGAGACGATAAGTCCATCTTCTCTCCAACTATGTCGATTATTCTGTTATGATCTGAAGGCCTGCAATGTAGAGAAACAGGAAAATCATTTTTTAACATTACAGTTTAAAAACAGAAATGCAGATCAAAACTAAAACTTTATTGCAGGGAATAGAAGAAATCTGCAGTTTGAAACATTTATGCAGGACCCATGCTCTTAAAACAAACCATAATCTCACAACTATGGTGCTCAACAGTTGATAAGTGACGTTTGAGCCGATGCATTGATTTTGAAATGTTGTGGTGTGGTTAAAAAAAAAAAAGAAAAAAAAAAAAGCTTACTTTAATTCTGAAAAATAATCACACTTTTTAGGGCTCTTTGGCTTTTTCAGATGAAATATAACAAACCTAAACCATTGAAAAAAGCACAACCGCAAATAAAACATTTGGGGTGTTAGCTAAAAAGTCCCCCTATGACTATTATTTTTATTTAAAAAAACATTTCCACTAGTGTTTTACTTATAATAATTGAGTTTTTAACCAAAATCCCAAAACCTAAATGTCTTAAAAAGACAGTTTTCATGTTGATCTGAAGCCTCTGTTTCCAAAATATCCTCTGAGGGGGGGCGTGGCTTTTAGTAGAGCCCCCCCCCGATTTTGATAGATACGAAAAGGTCAAGCACTATCGATAAAGTCCAGCCGTATGGTTCTGATCCGGATGTCAGCTCGGATGAGGAAGTGAAGATCTTCATGGACCAAACTTCCTCCAAAATCCTGATTCTTTCTCCTTCCAGTTCACCAAAGACTGTTTCCCAGAGCAGATTCTTGGGAAAATAATGAATTTTCATGGGGGGGGGGATTCAAAGGCCTGAGACATTGTTTTAAAGCTTCTTTAACAATTCAGGTTAATTTATTTGAATAGGACTTTGAGATTTCATAGTTTTATGATAATTGTAACAGTTTAATATTATGTAAAAAAAAAATAACAGAAAAAAATGACTTTCAGTTATTACATAGGAAAAAAAAGAAAGGTTTTAGGGCTTTGACTTTTATAGAGATACAAATATGTGCTCCCTAAGATTTTTTTTGAAAAATCAGAATGATTTGGTTTATATTATATATTATATATATATATATTATATATATATATATATATATATATATATATATATTATATATATATATATATATATGTTATCTTCCTTGTATAATCTCGCGTTCATTGTTTTTAAAATTTGATTATGTTTTATATAAGCACTTTGAGTGAAAATTTTTTTTGGAAAGGTGCTATACAAATAAAGTTTGATTTGATTTGATATACTTAAAAGATGCTGTTACAATAATGAATTTTTGTCTTCTTTAGACGCTTTTTTTCCCCCTTTTTTTTCTAACTTGTCAGGTATCAACTTTTTGTTCTGTTACTATTTGTCTGGAACTGAACACAAAGTATTGACTTGTTATGACAAGGGTCCCCATTTGCAAAAGCATTCTTTAGATTCTTACATCACTTTATAGGCTGTACTATTGGCAAAGACAAAACCGTCAATGTTTTTTTTTTTTTAATTATTTTTTAAAGATACCGGTAATCTGAAATAATTTTTGACTGAAAAATGAGTCAATGTTAGATGTGATTGTCAAACAGAAGAAAGGATGAGATGATGTTTTTCTGAATTTTGAAGAATCTTCAAGAGACTTTTTTATTTAGATTTTCCGCCATCTAGTGGCCAAAAAGATTATTTCAATAGTAAAGTTCTATGTTGTTTTTTTTTTTTTAACATCTTTCTCTCACAACATTTCCTGTCTTGGTAAAAGTTGGAATATTCTTTCTACATGTCTAATATAACCATCTTAATCTGTTCTTTTTTTGTTGCTGATCCAAGTAGCAAAGCTGTTTTTCCTGCATCCACTTCGTGAACAGAAAACATTTTCCACACTGACCTGGCTGAGCGCATGTGAAGTTTCCCATAGATCTTTTCTCTGCAGCAAACAAAAGCCAGACACTGCAGAGCAGGAATAGTTTGACTCTGAAATGGCTCAAATATCATCTGGAGTGGTGGTTCTGCAAACAAAAAGTCACAGTTTAACTGCATCTACATGTGATTAAACTGTTCAGTTCAAGTGGAGCATTTCAGTACCTAAATCAGCAACATTTGGGCTGACCAGGCAGATGTATTTAACTTCAGGGGCATCTTGGAAGGCCGCCCTGTAAAAAGAGGTGTTATAAAATGTAATTTAAAAAATAGAACCTTTTCAGAACAATGTTATTTTTAACCAAGTGACCTCATTATCTTGTGGATTGCGGTGGTAGCAAATCCTTCTCGTGCCACAAAAAGGTGCAGGAACAGTGTATTCAAAGGCTGCGAAATTAAAACACGCAAAAGAAACATTATTTTTCTTTTTAGAAAATGTATATTTAAAGAGCGTGGTTAAACGAGTGACACAAACGGTGCATTGGTTGGAGATGAAGTGTTTGTGCAGGAAGCATTCCCACTGGGCCGGATCCACCAAACCTCCAATTGGATGATCAACCAAGGCGGCGTGAGCCAGAATCTCCTCCCTTTCATTGACCACAGTCACAGCCAGGTTGGCTTTCTCTCTATAGGGAAGATACAAAAAAACATATATTTTAGTGTAAACGTAAAATTATTGAGGTTGCCAATTTATGCTGGTAAAGACATGTTTACTCTTTATTACACACCAAGCGTTGACATTAAAATACTATAGTTTTCAAACACTATATATAGGTTACCAGCCCATGGATTTTTGTTTTTAATTTACTATTTGACTCACAGAAGTTGAACAACGTTGACTCTTCCAAAGACTCGACTTGAGGAGTTTATGAGACTCTCAATCTGTTCAATGTCTGTTGATTTACTTCTTCTCACAACGACAATGAAATGACTTGGGTCCTCAGCTTGGCAGCTTGAAGTTTTAGCTGCCATTTTCATAAAGAGAGCTAAGGGAAACCAACGAGATATATATCATTGGGGGGGAAACAGTCACTATGTACACAGTATGGATTTTTTTAAAATACTTTTTCTATTGTTAAAGTTGACTAATTCATTTTTTAGATAAAACAACGCTCAAACGAGCAAACACTTACTGTAGAAAAAGTGTTGAACTCCCGCTGACTCGTAAAAAATCCGATTTCTTTTCTTTTTTTTCCCCCTAAGGCCAGTTGTCATGACAACTACCACCGCGAGCATAGACCGCGAGTGGCTGCCCCAGTGCATTGTGGGTTATCGAAGGAATACCCTCCCTCTTATTTTCATAAATAAATTGATGAATGAATGAATGAATGAATGAATGAATGAATGAATGAATGAATGAATGAATGAATGAATGAATGAACGAACGAACGAACGAACAAATAAATAAATAAATAAATAAATTAATAAATAAATAAATAAATAAATAGGCGTGTTTGAGATCATGCAGGCGGACGCGGCGCTGCGCAGATCGCCTGGATTGCGGTGCATGCTGGTTAGTTTCTGTCACCGACGTCACATGTGCGCCGTCATGAAGTATCGCGAGAAAGGGGCGGGTTGAAGGCGCCTACCTAAGCCAGCGCAGCCAGAAAATAGGTACTGCGCTGGCTGCGAGCCGCCTTGATGACTACAAAACAATGCATTGTGGGAAACGGTGTCCCGAAAGTTTTTGTAGTTTAATGTGAAATAACTGGCGCTAAATTAAGGAAATATGTGTATGTTCTTACTTTTTCTGGATGGTAGTGAATCGCTGATGAAAAAATATACAAGATTTTAAATAATCTGTGGTTATTTGTGTCATAGTTGTCTTGAAAATGAACTTTAATTATTATTTTATCTATTTATTTGGGACTGTGTACATGTAATGAATCCCCCGACTATTTTTTTTTATCTGGTTTACTCTAAGAGATGTAACAAAAATACTATGAAGACATAACAGCACAGATCATACTAGAGGAGTGGCGTATTCAAATTCATCTGAATGTTGAGGACAACCCCCAACTCCTCGTTCTCGTGCAGTCTCGTCGTCCACCTTCATCTCAGGCGCCTTTCTCCGCCCCCTCCTGCAGCAGCTTAGTCTCGTCGACGAAGCAGGCGAGGCGCAAGTCAACTCAAACACGCCTAATGTATTTTTCACGGGGTGGTGTATTTTCCTGATTCACAAAGATTTTTTTTTTAATACTTCTTTGTAAACACCTACTCATAGTTTCAGGGCATTTATATATAAATATACATAAATTATTCAGAGTATCAGCAAAAATATATCTTTTAAAAGGTATGTCAAGGGTGCGTGGTAACTTGTCAATTCATAGCCCGCAGTGCATTGTGGGTTACAAACCAATGCCTTTGTTTTAAAGTGATAAATTTAAAAAAAAATAAATAAAAGAAAATAAAAACACAATTGTGTAATTTTCTCAATTTAACAAAAACACTTATTTGTAGAACCCTAATAAGAGATTCACTGCGTTGTACACTCCAGTCCATTTGGGGGCGATAGCGTACCTACATCTCCAGGCTTCCAAGGGTATCCAACCGGAAGCTGAAAGACGAAAAGAATTGCGGGTACTGTCATGGGCGCTCGCGCCGAGCAAGGATCGTGTTATTGTTGTCACTGACCAGCTTTCCTTTTTAGAAACTATACTTGATATTTTAAAGTAAACTTTTGACATTTTTAAAAGTCAACATGGCGTCTACCGCTGCTGGAAAACAGCGGATACCAAAGGTGGCTAAGGTAAGTAATAAAAGAGCTTTTTTAGCAGCTTCAGCTAAGCTAATGCTAACAGTTTTTCTCCAAAGACGGATCATTTTTAGACTTTTCTTTCTCCCTAAGTAAACATATGTGTAGCATACATGTGTAACAAGAGAGTTTGCACATTTCGACTGTAGCAAACTTTCATTAACGATGCACAAAACTAAACAAGGCGTATCCAACACTGCATTCTGTAAAAGTAGACAAAAATTAAACACGAGGATTTACTAAGTGTAATTAAAATAAAGACATGTGGTAATTGTTTCAGAAATTCATGGTAAATCTCTATTATTTTTTATGCAGACAATTGTATATCTTTAAACCAGTTCTTCAATATAAATAAGAAAGGGAAAGCTTTTACAGCCACAATATATTGTAGTTTTAAAAAGTTTGCAAGAATCACTATCAGGATAATTATGTATATTCTGTTTGAATGAAACACGGAATCAGGAAATACAAATAATATTCTATGTTGAGATAATATAGCGTTTTCTCTATAGAACACTAATGCAAAACATGCCAAGAATAGGAAAACATGACATTCCACATATACATGTTTACGTTAATAATCATGTTGCATACATTTAGGAGGAAAAAAAACAAATTTTATGACATTTTGTTCAAGTTACACTATCATCCAATAACTAGTTTATAGTATTTGTATTTCTAATAAACCAGTTATGTAAGTTTAACATTTTACTTTTGTGTAAATACATTTGATGATTACATGACATTACTTCTGCAATGTTTTTATTTTTTGATCAAAGCAAATTTTCTTTTCAAGTTTTTGTAAAACAAAAACAAAGACTATATAGAGATTTTGCCTCTGCAAAGTACTCTGGGAAGGAATTTCTGTAAAGACAGAGCCTTAAAAATATGCCTGTTACCCTTCATTCAAATACAAGTATGTTTTTTTTTTTTCAACGAAATGACTAGCGAGGTTAATCAAAGATGAAAGCCATTTATGATGTGAAAGTTTGTCCCCTTTAATTTACTAAACAAATATTTACTCACATTCAAACAAAGCTTACCAGTTCAGTTCACAACCAAGCAATAAAAAGTTTATATTTTGGTTAACTTTAAAATCCATTAGATTATATTTACTTCAAACAGAAATTGAAATAAATGTAAGTTTCCGTTTTTTTGTGCAGGTTTTTGCTAAACAGCAAAAGCTCACTTGTGTTTTCTGAGATGCTATTCCCATTTAGTCTGTTATGTTTTTTGAAAACCTCAAAGAAAAACTTTAATCACAAATCATAATTGTTATGTGCGCAATAATAAAATATTTAATAAGATCTTTGGATTCCTTTTAGGGTTTACTATCAAAGAACAGTTATAATAAACAGTATTTGTACAAGTTTGCTCTGAAATAGTATTTTAAATAAGTTCAAGACTGTCTACACAGATGCGTGGGAACATTTGTAAGGACTGTGTTTTGTGTTTTTAGGTGAAGAATAAAGCCCCGGCAGATGTGCAGATTACAGCTGAGCAGCTGCTGAGAGAAGCCAAAGAAAGGGAGCTGGAACTCCTGCCGCCGCCTCCGAAACAGAAGATCACCAACGCAGAGGAGCTGAACGATTACAAGCTGAGGAAGAGGAAGGTGCGTTTGTGTTGAATCCTTTTCACCAGTACTATAGTTTTGACCAAATATGTAGATCAAGACAAAATATGACACGTTTACATTATTTGCCCAACATAAAACTGTTTTTTTTAAGGCGTTTGAGGACAACATCAGAAAGAATCGCACAATCATCAGTAACTGGATTAAGTACGCACAATGGGAAGAAAGCCAGAAAGAGGTCCAAAGGTATTTTTACTTTTACATATTTTTTTTCTTTTCAATCTAGGTCTCCATTTGCCCAACAGAAAACTATATGCAGGGATTATTGTAATTACATTCTTTTAGTTAAATTTGTACTTTTTACCAAATGGAAATTTTTTATGAACTTTTACCGATTTATGAATTTCTATTTATTGATTTACTTGTCTGTTTATTTATGTCTTTGTTTATTTTTACTCTATTTTACTCCTTTAACATTTTTAACACCGAGGTTTTCCTCAGAGGAATTCTCCACATCAGTGATTGACCCCTCTCCATAAACGGGGCAGCTGCAGTGGGATCTCTGGGGTCCGGCTCTTTCTTTAGATCTGAGGGGCTTTGTGGTAGCGAACTCTGTAAACAATATATTGGGGGGGGGGTGTCACTGGTGTGGACAGGTCCCAAAAATATTGCCATCAAAAACTACACGGTTTAGCATTTTGTTGTGTTCAAAGTTTAAAGATGTTTTGTTTCAATAAAAAATACATATATATACACTGATAGATATAGATAATAATATGGCTCCCGCGACATTGGTGGGCGGGACTTTCGCAGTAAACCGTGGACCTTCCGCAATTTGTAGACGACGCCGGTGCTTGTTATTGTGGAACATTCATGTCGGTCCCCATCCCAAAATAAGATAATTGTTGGTTTTCTCATAGCAAACAGCTCCATTTGGCTCCGCCCCTCATAGCGGATGAACTGCAGCTGCTCCATTAGAGCCATTAGATTGATGTTATTTTAATAAATATTAAAATAAAACATACATTTTGTCCAAAAACTACAAATAAATGCCATATTATTTATTCAATTTAATAACATCTCAATCACAAATTATAAAAAAAAAAAAGTTTGAGTCTATTTTAGACAGTTTTATTACATTGATCTCACAGCCTGAGCGCATTAATAAATATTAACAAATTAATTATGTTCTATTAACGTGTCATCCATATGACATGTTAAAGCTTTTTCCAAAAATTAATTTTAGGCTTTTATATTGTTCTTTGCTGTAGTTTTTTTCTTTTTATTGCTCTGAAAGATAACCCAAATCTGTTCCGCCCCTAAAGTAAAGCACTTTGAATAAAATTGTTTTTTTGGGAAACCGCTACACAAATAAAGTTTGATTTGATTTGAATTTTAAACAACCTTCCGTGTCTTTGCTGTCCACTTTCTCTCGCTGCTGACTTACCTGCTGTCAGGGCCCGCTCTATTTACGAGCGAGCGCTGGACGTCGACCACCGCAACATCACTCTGTGGCTAAAGTACGCCGAGATGGAAATGAAAAACCGGCAGGTGAATCACGCTCGCAACATCTGGGACAGAGCCATCACCATCCTCCCTCGAGTCAACCAGTTTTGGTAAGATTTTTATTTTCCTCACTCGTGCTGGCAGGTTTTTTTTTTTTTGTTGTTTTTTTTAATAATAAGTCTTGCTGTTGTTGAACAGGTACAAGTACACGTACATGGAGGAGATGTTGGGGAACGTCGCCGGCTGCCGGCAGGCGTTTGAACGCTGGATGGAGTGGGAGCCGGATGAGCAGGCCTGGCACTCCTACATCAATTTTGAGCTTCGCTACAAGGAGGTGGACAAAGCCCGGACCATTTATGAGCGATATATCCTTTGACCTCATTTGGTTTAACACTACAGAATGCAATATTTAAGGAAACAATCCTTTTAAGTTTATCCAACACTCTAAGCTATCACGTATTAGTGTTATAAGTTTTAGATTCTTTTCTTCTAAAACGACGCATTTTCCAAACAAGACGAGGGATTTTGTGACAGTATTTTTTTTTAATATTTGGCAACATTTTTAGTATGAACGAAAACGAATTCCTTGACTCCTCCCACTTGTTATGGTCCATCCTGAAGTGAAGAACTGGATCAAGTACGCTCGCTTCGAAGAGAAGCACGGCTACATTGCTCACAGCAGGAAGGTGTACGAGCGAGCCGTGGAGTTCTACGGCGAGGACCACGTCAATGAAAGCCTCTTTGTGGCTTTCGCCAAATTTGAGGAGATCCAGAAGGAGGTTCGAACGATATAACGAACGATTTTATTGCGCTTTCATCTGCTGTTCTTTACTCTGTTTGCGTTTCTGTGCAGTTTGAGCGTGTTCGGGTCATTTATAAGTACGCGTTGGACAAAATTCCCAAACATCAAGCGCAGGAACTCTTCAAGAACTACACCATGTTTGAGAAGAAGTTTGGAGACCGCAGGGGGATTGAGGACGTCATCATCAGCAAACGGCGATTTCAGTATGAAGAGGAAGTCAAGGTAAACGTGTCAAAGCAAACAAGTAGACGATACTTTGACAAAAACAAGACATTTAGGTTCATTTGGATCCAAAAATAACAATATTTCTACGTTTTCTGGCCTCTTGCAACCGATAATCCACCAATGTTTTTTAATACTTTAGAAAAGAATATCTGCAAGTACAGAGTAAGAGTGCATGGCTCTTATGTAGTCTTAAAAAAAGGTTTGCATTCTTTCTTGCAAAAATTACTATTTTGATTTAATTGATATGGAAAATAAATAGTTGCTCATAGAAATGAACTTTTCCAAAAACACAGTCTTGGATTCTGATAGATTAGAATCAAACCCACCTCTCTGGTAGAATCTGGTGTGTTTGGACCAGTTCCTGCTGTTCCCGCCTTTTCTGTTACATTTTTGTTACATCTGAGACAACACATGCTGTCTGCATCTACTATTCATAAACACAAACACACTTTGGACTTTTGTGTTAGCGGCCGCTCTGTTCGTTTGTTGTCTTTGTGTCAGCGCAGGAATGTGTGTGTTTTATTTTTCTTATCGGAATTATCGTGATAACGTCCATCATCAAACAATAATTATCGCTAACTGACATTATTCTGCAACCCTATTAGGAATTGTGTAGATATTAAATTGTCGTATTTTTTAAATTTCATTTGAAAAAGAGAAATCTGAATCTTTGTTCATCTAAGAATCTATTCATTCTCCCAGATCCAATTAAAGAAATTATCTGAGGTAGAAATAAAACGAAAAACATTTATTTCCGAAGTGTCGTCAGTGTTGGTTTGCTGTGAGTAGAAATGAACTGGAGAGGAGAGGATGAGTTCAAGATTGGATTCTGAGGATTCTTGTCTCTTTCAGGCAAACCCGCACAACTACGACGCCTGGTTTGATTACCTGCGCCTGGTGGAGAGCGATGGAGACCCCGACACGGTCAGAGACGTTTATGAGAGAGCCATCGCCAACATCCCCCCCATCCAAGAGAAACGCCACTGGAGGAGATACATCTACCTCTGGATCAACTACGCTCTGTATGAAGAGCTGGAGGTCAAGGTTGGTTCCAAAAACACACTTAAAGCAAACATGAACAGTTGCATAACCAGCAAATGTGAAAGCTTTTTGCTAAAGATGCTGAAGAAATGCACTGTATTTGCTGAAAATGCTAACGCTATTTGCAGAATGCTAACGCTTCTAAAGGACAAAGTTACAGAAATTACATTAAGTGCACAAAGAATTTGAATAATTTTTTGAAAAAATGAAGAAATTCTCCAAAATTAAAAAAATGAGTAAAGGTATGAACCCAGATTTAGCCCCAAACCTCAGCAGATGCCAAATTAGACAGAAAATGTAGTATTTTGCTCAAATTAGCTTACCTCCCAAAAAAAAAATCCTTAGTAGATGCCAAATTGGCTTTAAAAAAAAATGTGCACGTTGCTAAAATACTATCTTAACATAGGATTAGCCTGAAAAACCATTAGATTCTAAATGATCTAAATATGTTAGCATGTTGCTAAAATATTAGCTATGCTCAAAATTAGCCTTAGAAACCTCAGTATTATTGATGTTCTTAGTATGCTGGACGCTTTGACACAAATATTGCAAAGATTTTTAAAATGCAAAAAAAATTTGAGGAATTGCACAGGAAAAAAAATGTAAAAATTGTGAGATATTTTAAGATTTGACACCAAAAGCACGAATTTCCTGAACATTCTGAATGTTTTTAATTGCAAAATTTGCATAAATTGCATAAAATTGAGAGATTGTGGTTCATTTTAATAGGACTAAAAAAATACATACATTTTAAAAAGTCATTAAAAAAAAAAGTAAACTCTACAAATACCGAATATAGAAGCGATAATGTCCTGAACGAGCTGAACATTTTGATAGAGATTGTAGAAATTGCAATTTAGTTTTTACAGTCCAAAAACGTATGGAAGGAAAATAACTATTCAGAAAGAGAAACAGAATCACTGTTGTGTGAATGCTTATAAAGTATTCACACAGTTAAAGTAAAAAATAACAATAAACAAAAGACATTAATCTGCATCAGAGAACTCTAAGATGAGAAGTTTTATCTGTTTTATCATCTGACAGGATGCAGAGAGAACAAGGCAGGTTTACCAGGCCTGTCTGGACCTCATGCCTCACAAGAAGGTATTTTTGAATGTACTTTTGTAAGAAACAGGGTCAGTCTGCTGACATCATCTAACAGTGACCGCTTTTCTTTTGTAGTTCACATTTGCAAAGATCTGGCTTCTCTTCGCTCAGTTCGAAATCCGACAAAAGAATCTGCAGGCGGCCAGAAAGATTATGGTAAGATGGTGAAAACGTGTCAAAACAAATGAGGAGATGAATAAAAATGTCAACTTCAGCTTTGATTCATAAACTGTCAATAATGAAACGTTTGTTTCCAGGGCACGGCGATCGGTAAATGCCCCAAGAACAAACTGCTGAAGGGCTACATAGAACTGGAGCTGCAGCTGCGAGAGTTCGACCGCTGCAGGAAGCTCTACGAGAAGTACCTGGAGTTCAGTCCAGAAAACTGCACCACGTGGATCAAGTTTGCAGAGCTGGAGACCATCCTGGGAGACGTGGAAAGGTCCCGCGCCATCTTCGAGCTCGCAATCGGACAGCCGCGGCTGGACATGCCAGAGGTGGCAAAAAATAATTTGTTTTATTCATGGTCACAGTATTTTTCACATAAATAAATAAAAAATATACATTTTCTTACTCCTGATGCCCTCAGGTTCTGTGGAAGTCTTACATAGACTTTGAAATAGAGCAGGAAGAGTTTGAAAACACGAGAAACCTTTACAAGCGGCTGCTGCAGCGAACTCAACACGTTAAGGTGAGTCGAAAAGACAGAAAAACTGTTTGGAAATCAATTCTGGTGATTTAATGTCATTTTATTATCGTTTTTGTGATTCTACTTTCATAACCTGAACATTAAGCTGGCATCTTAAGTCTTATTTACCGGTTTGTATCTTTAACTGACTGACTGAAGGGACCGCTAAGTGACTTGTTGTCTCTCGAAGGTTTGGATTAGCTACGCCAAGTTCGAGCTCTCGGTTGAAGGACCCGACCGGCTGGCGAAGTGTCGGCAGATCTTCGAGGAGGCCAACAAGAGCATGAGAAACTGCGAGGAGAAAGAGGAGAGGCTGATGTTGCTGGAGTCCTGGAGAGATTTCGAGAAGGAGTTTGGCTCAGACGGCAGCAGAGAGCGAGTCCAGAAGCTGCTGCCCGAAAAGGTCAAGAAGAGGAGGAAGCTGACCGCTGAGGATGGGGTAAGCAAGGAGACACTTTTCTTCTTGTTGATCGTGTCACTTCAAACTAGAGATGTAACGATTCAGTTAAGCAGCGATTCACAATTCAGGTTTAAAGTCACAATTTCGATTTTTTTTCTCTCAACACAATAAATTAAAGCTATTTTAAGGCCAAATATGTTTTCTTTTTGCTTCTTACATCAAACTTTCTGTTTTCCTACTAAAAGAAAGGAGGGAACACAAACAATTATATATAATAATGAAATGATTACTAATGCTTTTATACTCAGACCACTCTGCACACGCTCGGTGCACCCCCCCACCCCCCCCACCCCCACGCGTGCAGTCGCAGGCTCGCTTCACAAATGACCGTTTACGCACAGCTTGCAGAGACTTAATAAAAAAAAAAAAAAGAAAACAAAGCTCTCGGAAAGGAATCAGAAGGGAAACATTCGCGAAGCGTCATCGTCACCCATGACTGTTGTTTAAGTAGATTGGTCAAAGTTGAGATAAAAATGTAAAGTTCCAGGATGAGGAGCAAATCTCAGGTTTGCTTGATTTTGTGTTAATAGTTTCAATTGAAACATTGGATCCTGGAGGGACGGACTTACATGAAACTTTTAAATCTAAAGGGGCTGTGAGAATTTCACAGCTGAAGAGCACGCAGCCAGAACTCGCACACCCTCACAGGCGCGCTCAAAATCATTAGCACGTCCACACACTTACAGGCACGCCTTCACACTCACAGGCGGGCCCGCAAATTCACAGGCGGGCCCGCAAACTCACAGGCACTCTCGCACAGTCATAGGCGCCCGCGCTCGCACATTCACAAGCACTTCTGCACACTCACAGACGTGCCCGAAAATTCACAGATGTGCACGCGCACTCAGGCACGCCTGCACTCCCACAGGCGTGCCTACAAATTCACAGGCACGCCTGTGAGTGTGCAGGCGTGCCTGTGAATTTGCAGGCGCGCACTCAGGGACTCTCGCACACTCACAGGTGTGCACCCCCGCACACCAACTGGCGCGCCCGCACACTCACGGGCACTTCCGCACTTTACAGGCGCGCACACACACTCACAGCGAGCCTGCACGGAGAAATGTCATCAGCTCTGCAGTTTTCTAAATTTAGGCACATGCCGAGACGAACCAATTTCTGCACCTATGAACATGTTGACGAGTTTAAATTGTTTTTTGTCAATCAATTCACAAAGAATCGTTCAGTCCTTACTATCCTAAAACCATTTCAGAGCTTCATAAAAAAGGTACTCAGCAGATATTAGAACTAAATGCAAATGTAGTAGAAATGTTTTTCATCTCATCTTTCCTGATCCCATCAGTCAGACGCAGGCTGGGAGGAATACTACGACTACATCTTCCCAGAGGACGCCGCCAACCAGCCCAACCTTAAGCTGCTCGCGATGGCCAAGATGTGGAAGAGGCAGCAGATAAACACCGACGACGAGCCTCAGGAAAAAGGTCGGAGCGTTGAAGAGGTCACATCAGCGGAGAGCGAGGAAACGGATCTCCCCGACAAGCAGGCGGAAGAAGAGCCTGCCAGAAACACGACTGAAACGGAGCAGGAGAAAACGTACGACGACCGAGACGACGAGGACAGCAGCAGCAGCAGTGATGAAGATGAGGAGACCAAGACGGAGCAGAGCAAAAGCCCTCAAGAGGACAAAGAGTAGATTTAGTCAGAGCAGACAATGATTTTCTACATTAGTTTTTTTTTTTTTTTAACTCAGCTCATGATCCATCTTTATTGTGTCATTACACCACTTTAACTCATTTGTGTTTTTCTCAACAAACTTTCATTTAAAATTTATAAGAAATAAAAATGGAAAACCGAAGCGTTTTGTACAATTAGTGGCTCTCCGACTTTAAAGCAGGAAAAGAAAAGTGGTATTTTCACTATATACATTATCACCCAACTAGAGCGGAAATCACGACAGAGCAGGACATGATGAGTCAGAGAGCCACTCTCTACTGTTATTCTATGTCCTCCGGTCGGACAGGGTGTGGCAGCGGGATGATGGACTTCTTCTCTGTGTCTCTGGACAGAGCTTTCCTCATGTCTGTGAAGAGAGGAGTCATTTTTAATATAAATATTAAGATCCAAAAACATGAAAAATTAATAAGAAAGTCGTCATCTTTTGTAATTTTTTTTTAAAATTGGCATTGAGCTGTTATATTAGCAATATGCTAGCTCATTTGGAAAATTGGCATCTACTGTTTAGGCTAATTTAGAGTTTAGCTAATATTTTAGCAACATGATAACATTTTAGGCTAATTAGTTATCTACTGAGGTTTTACAGACTAATTTAGAGTTTAGCTTCTAATTTAGCAACAGGCTAACATTTTTGACTAAATAAGTTTACTGAGGAATTTTAGGCTAATTTGGAGTTTAGCTAGTATTTAAGCTTCATGCTAGCATTTTGGCTAATTTGGTTTACTGGAGGAATTTTAAGCTATTTTAGATTTTAGCTAGTATTTTAGCAACATGCTAGCATTTTGGCTAATTTGGTTTACTGGGGAATTTTAGGCTATTTTAGATTTTAGTTAGTAGTTTTAGCAGTGTGCTAACTTTTTGCCAAATTTGGTTTACTGAAGATTTTTAGTCAATTTTGAAGTTTAGCTAGTATTTTAGCAATGTGTTCTCTTTTTGGCATCTACTAAAGTTTTTTGGGGCTAAGTTGGAGTTTAGTTTAAATTTAAGCAACACACTACCGGTAAATACTTTGCAAAATTTACATGTTTTAAGGATTTGTAACCAATTTTACAACACATTTATCAGAATTTTAGGTTAACTTCAGCCCTCTTTCATAGTTCCTTAATAGAATTTTCAGTCTTTCTGCAAATTTAACATTTTTCAAATAGCTTTTGCATTTTCAGCAAATCCCTTTAACAATTAAAGTAAGTTGCATCACCATTTTCATAAAAAAGCTTCAGCAACTACTTTCAGCAAAAAGCGTTCCCACGAGCATTATCACAAGTATTACAACTTTTATAGTCAGTTTTATAGTTTATTTTGATAGGAAAAAATAAGCTTTTTAATATTCATTTTTCTAAGTAACAGATTCACATCTAAATTAACACTAAGAGGGAGTACTGTTACCGTAAGCGTCTTCATCTGGCTCTCCGTTGCTGGCAGAGTAATACTCGATGACTGTCCTGTAGACGCTGTAACCCAGACGTTTGTACATGTTTACAGCCACCTGGTTGGATACTCGCACAAACAGATCCACAAAGAACCCTCCCTTCCTGCACAAGGAAAGGAAAATAGTCGTTAAAATCAAATAAAAAAAAACAGATTATAGTCAAATTAGTGTTATAGACACAAACCTCTCTGAGATCTCCTCCAACATCTCCATGAGCTTGGCGGCGAGCCCGAGCCTCCTGAACTCCGGAGCGACCGACAGAGCGGTGACGTGACCGTGCCACTCCTCCCGCGCAACAGATCCCTCTGCCTTCCCCATTACTGCAACAAACCGGTCAAATGGGATACGAGATGCTTCAAACTTCAAAAGAGCAACTAGAATACCACAAACTATACATTTAGTTCACAGCTTAGCAGGAGCCACTAAATCTTAAAAAAAACAAGACAATCTTTTAAATTTGTTATTTTTGCTGATATGATAAAAATCAAATGATTGTTTTTGTGTATGAATATAGCATTACAAGAATAATAGAATTTTTTTTCTAAATATGAAATCAGTTTTAACTTTTGACATAATTGTCTTTCAAAAATAAGACAGAGAATATTCTCAATGCAAGCAAATTTTGCCGTTAAGTCTTTAGTCAGCAGATTTAAAAAAAAAAAGACTTTTTAGTTTTTGGTGGAAATTCATAAAGGTAGCAATGTAGATAGAAATGATTCAGATAAATAATTTATGGTTTTTTTCAGACCATATGGCAAATTTAAAACCCTTGAAACAGTCTGCTTTGTTATAATCCAGTGTGTGTGAATCATAAAAATTAGAGTGCTTCCTAAAATCATAAACATTTCAATTTTCTTCATGTGTCTCCGGAGCCTCGGGTTGCAGACCCTTGACAGTTTACATGACATTTTCAATAAGCAAGAGGAATATTGTAAGAAACCACTGAAAACTCACTGTAGCCCATCAGTTCACCACCAGGAGCCTCAGCAACGATGAAGTACTCTGGCCAGTGAGCCAGGTACTGCAGGTAAAATGGGATCCCATACTGGAGGTCAAAGGTCAAGAAAGCTACAGTGTTTTTTAAAGCATGTGGTAAATCAAATCTTGTTTATCAGTAAAAATTTGGTTTAAAAAAAATCTAAATAATTATTTTTTTCTCATTAAAATATCTAACATTTTAAATTTAAGAAAATAAAAGCATAATCTCACAGGGAAAAAAGGAGAGAGATAAAACATTTTATATGGTTGCATTTTTGCGAGATTTCCTTTCTAAATATCACTTCCTTCTTAACCAATGATGTTTTGTTCGTGGCTTGTCAAAAAGGATACAGTCTCTGTTAAAGGATCCAAATTTCTGTTCAACAAAAAAGACAAGAGCAAAACTGTTTATTAAAAAGCACAGATCGGATTCTTGTGGATAAAACATAAACAATTGATTTGATTAAATAATGAAAAATCACGTCAAAAGCTCTGCACGATGTGTCGATTACAAAAAGAAAACAAACCAGCTTTTGTGTACAGTTAAAAAAATAATCAAGATTAAAAATATTCTAATTTAATGTTTTTAAAGTGGTTCTATTTAACCATTGACAAATATACACAGCTTTCATGTCCAGCCTCGAAGTAAAAAGCGATTTTTTTTTCCCCGAATGTTTATTTTTTAGTGTCGTGAAGATTCCTTACATTTACATTGATTAAACAAGCAGGATTGTACTCACATGTTATTGAATTTGAACAAATCATCGCAGGTAAAGGGTCGCAACGTTGTCATGTTTGCTAACTACAGTAACAGAGAGGAAGAAGAGCTTCACTGGAAAAAAAGGCAATGAAAGACTTAGCAGCGCCCTCTGCTGGAAAAAGCAGGTAAAGCTGGAGTTTTTCATTCTTCTTCGGCTACAATTTGGTGTGTTAATGCCCCCTGCTGGACTGGAGGATCAATTAAGCACTTTTTTTTTTAAAAAAAACATTAAACAATTTACGTGTAAATTAACATATATATCCATGTAAAGAATTTTTAAGGTTAAGATTTAATATACAATATAATTTATTCATCTTATGTCAAATTGACATTGCATCTTAAAGACACCTCTTCTATGATTGTAACTCGTTTTATATTGTCAAAGCTCAACAAAAAAGCAAAACTCTGTAATTTAGCTATATTAATATTCAGTTTTGTTGTACTAAAAAAAGAAGAAAAAGTCTTTGTTAAATAGTTTTATTATTTCCGATACATTTTTTATTCACAAATGTTGTTTTCTTAAAATAAGCCCCAGCTTTTTGTTTTTCAGAAACAATTAGAGAAAAACCAAAGACTAGAAATTAAAAATTTGAAAAAGTTTATTCAATCCTGTGCCTTTATCCTTTTTACGTATTTAAAATTTTTGGTTGTTTAAATACATTACAATCATTTTATTCATTTATTTTTTTAATTTGGCATATATTTTTTTATTCTCTTATGAAACTTTTAGATAATTTATCAGTTTATTTAACCTATAGACTTTTTCCTTTTAATTTTATTTATTTTAATTTTGGGTTGTTTTTGCAATTATTTAATTTATTTATTTTAAATATTTTTATTCTGTTATTGGCTGCTCAGACTTTATTACTGCTTATAAGATTGTACAACGTCCTTTGTTTTGTACTTTTCATGTGACATGTAATGTAACATGAAAAATAGTTGGACATTTCTAACTTCTGTTTGAGTAGATTTTTTTGTTTATTGATTATCCATGTATTATATTGTTCTAAGTAGTCTGACAAATTTTCATTGTTTTTTTTTTTTCTCTCTGAAACGTCTTATGTATTATACTAAATATTGTACTGATGTTGTGTTTAAATAAAAAAAAAATAATTGTATCCAGTAAAATAGAAATATTTATTTTAAGAAACCAACTTTAATAATTTTACTTTAGTGATGATCAGTCTTTCATTTTGGTTTTATTTAATAAAATTATGTAATTAATAATATTTGAATCGTTAGACAGATTCTCTGTGTAACCAAGATATAATTCTTTTTTTCCTGCTATACCTGTTTGGTTTTTTTTTTCTTTTTGTAAAGATGATCCCTATGTGTGTGTAATACTCATAAAAGCCACCCTGTGGGCGACTTCAGTAAACAAACACCAGTTGTGCATCAGTTCAGAAAGAATGAATAAGAAAAGGAAGGGAGGTTACCTTCTGCAAATATAAAGCCGTCTCAGACAGCATCTGCTTCCAGCATCAAGAGTCATTCTCTGAAGAGAGGATCGCTGATACAAATGGAGCTTTTTCAAGTCTGCGGATTGGTCGTTTTCATTGTCTTCGCCGCGGCTCAGGATCCCACCATCAGGTAAAGATGAAGAACTCACCTGGAGAGCCAAAAGGCCCTTCTGAGATGTTACTCTTAATTTAAAAATAGAAAATTGAAAATGTACAAATAAAGATCTGATACTGTATTTTTCTGAGTATAAGTCATTGTTTCTTCATGGTTTAGCCAGGGGAGCGACTTATACTTAGGAGCGACTTTTTTGTGATTTTTTGAAAACATAAAGAGGCTCAAATTCGTTTTTTTCCTACAAGCGACCCCAACCACTAGAGGGCGCTGTATTATCTTACGACAGGTTTCGACGCTCGCATCTGAGTCCAACGTCTCTGAGTTGATGAATCAACTCTTTCCAGCTGTTCTGAAACTGAAAACTCTGAGTTTGCAAACTTTGAGTCAGTGAACTCTGAGTTCAGGTTTGAACTCTGAGTTTGTTAAACCTGCTTCTTGAAACTGATTGTTTTTCTCTTAAATTTTGATATTTTTCTAATTTTCATCAAAGCATTATAATTCTTTTTTTTAATTTTTTGTCATTTATAAATGGTTTTCTTTTCTTGATTAGATATTTTTTTACTTTAGAAAATTCGGTATATGTATGACAAGGAAGGTCACATTACATAACCTTCAAAGGAACTTTTTTTGTAGTTCAAGTACAGCAACTAATCACAGATCAAAGCTATAATACTTCAGTTGCTTTAAATCTCTTTTAAATCATTCAGTTTTAATTTTTTCTAAATGTTGTTTCTTGTTTCTACAGACCTGACCCTCGACCTTCATACCTTCTTCTGGCTCCTAAAACTCTCCAAGCTGGAGTCCCAACTTGTGTGTCGGTCAGCATTCTGGGCAGAGAATCGGTCACCGTGTTAGTCCAGATTTTGTATGGCAGACAGCTCGTAGCGACAAACTCTACAGCGGTTAAAGGAGGTACGTCATCTATCCGTTACCATGACAGTCTTTGATCTTTAACATACGACTTTAACACAAAACTTTTTTTTGTAAGGGTCAACCGGAATGCTGACTTTACCGGTGAGTACTAAAAATGGATTGAGAAAATGATTTGAAAAAACTATGAGTTGATGTAAAAATGTTTGTTTCTCCTGCAGGTCATTGATGGCGACCCTAACAGCAAATACTCCTACGTCCTCGAGGTCAAAGGTTACGCGGGGAAGTCCTTGCTCTTCTCAAACTCAACGAAGCTGACCTTTGACCCGAAAGGCTGCACCACCTTCATTCAGACCGACAAACTTAACTACCTGCCGGGGCAAGTGGTAAAGATCAGAGCAGTGTCCATCCACTCCAACGGAAAGCCTGCTAACAGCTCGGTGAACGTCTCGATCACCGTGAGTCCAGCGTCAGGAACGCTGACGATCACAAAAACTTCCACTGAGAAACACCCAGAAATCCCATTGTCTTACTTCTGTATTTTTCTTGTAAAGGATCCTCGTGGGAACTTTATCAGGCAGTGGCAGAACAAGAACAGCACTCTGGGTGTTGTGTCCATAGAGTTTGAGCTGTCTGAAAACCCTCCTTTGGGTGAGTGGACGATCATCACCGAAGTCAAAGTAAGTCATAAAATAATACACGGAATGATAAGTGTATCGGTAAAAAAATGTTTTAAAATCAATGTTTTTCATTAAAAAAAAACTTTCCCAGTAGTGTTTTAATTACGATTATCAAGTTTTTAACCAAAATCTCACAACCTAAATGTCTTAAAAAGCTATTTTTTATGTTGATCTGAAGCCGCGGTTTCCAAAATCTCCTCGGAGAGGGCGTGGCTTTTGGAGCTGAGCCGAGTAGCCCCGCCCCTGTTTATGTCCTCTCCCTCTAGCTTACAGCCCCTCACCACCAATCCATGTTCGTGTTGTTGCAATGTGACAACATTCAAAAAAACAAAAAACATTTTTATCAAATAAATTCTGGCAAAAAACAAACAAAAAATCAAATTTTCTTATAAACATAAAATGATCTGATCTTCTCTTTTCTTTACAGGGGGTACAAAGTAAAAAGAATTTCTTTGTGGCTCATTATGGTATGTTCTTGTTATCAGACCTCTCAAGCTGCTTTGATTTTTTTCACCAAAAAAAGTGTTTTTTTTGTTTAATGTCCTGTTTTTTGCAGTTCTTCCTCGATTTGAAGTTTCAATCAAAGCTCCAGATCTCTTCTATCGTGGAGATACTTTGAAAGGCTTCGTTACAGCAAAGTGAGACTCTTTTTTTGCTTATTCTGACAAGCTGATCCCCACGTATGTGGATGAAATGTAATAAATATTTATTTATATTTCATCATCTCTCAGATACTCATATGGGAAGCCTGTTCAAGGGCAGCTGAACTTGACTTTTACACATCTTTTTCCTTTCACTAAGGAAGTTTACAGTGAGAGCAGAGAGGTGAGCATCTCTATGATGCACATTTTTGGTGACTTTTTAATTAAATAGCAAAATAAACTTAATTTAATTCTTTGCAAATAAACTGTTTGAGCATGAAACAAAAAAGTTGGTATTGATAAATCTCTTTAAATAGAATTTATTTTTTCTTCCCTGTTTAGATTGATGGAATTGAAGAATTCACATTTGACTTTCCCAGCTATTACCCAACGTCTTCACAAATGATGTTCTCCAACGAGCAGATGGAATATCTTATGATTGACGTTCAAGTGACAGAGTACCTGACAGGTAATTATTAGTGTTTATTTGATCCTCAGATCAGTGATTTAACCTCATCTTAATCTCTTATAAAATCCTTAGTGCTTATTTAATGAAAGCTGGACGGAAGCAAACAAATATATATGAGAACATTTTGACAAGTGGTTCCCCTTGAGATCTACATGTCATCATAATCTGTTCTCTAACGGTGAAAAGCGAATAAAAACAGATCAGCTAAAGTTTTGCTTAACTGGCAGCGTCTTTAGATTATTTGCAGATGGATGCGGTCCTTCCAAAAATATCCAATTAACCACCACAAAAACCTTGACGAGGTCACATCATGAACACGCACCGGATCACGCAAGACGGCAAATATTATGATCAGTTTTCAAGAAGACAAAGAAATATATCCCGAAGACTTACACATAAAATTTTAGACAAAATCTTCTTTTTCTCTCTGCATTATTACAAATTTCGACTGTTTTTATTGCACTTAATTATAATGTGTTTTGTATATGTTTGTAATTTTTCAGGTCTGACTTACAATGACTCGATAAAAGTTTTACTTACAAATCAAAAATACAAAATTTTATTTGAAGACTTTCCCAAAACACTGAAGGCCTCTTCAAGCTTCACTGCAATGGTAAGAATAATTTAATTTCATTTCATTTAATTTCATTTCATTTACAATTTTATATATTTTTAAATTATTTTTTAATTTAATTTATCAATTATTTTATTATTGTATTTATTTTATTATATAATTTATTATATAATTTTTTAAATAATTTAATTTATCATTGAACCTTTTTTATACTGTAATGTATTTATGATATAATTTATTTATTATTTCATTTATTTTATTATATAATTTATTTTGTAATTAAAATTATACATTGTTTTTTTATTACATAATTTATTTAATATTTTCTATAATTGATCTTATGATAAAATTTACAATTTATTTTAGAATATAATTATCTTGTAAATTATTTTATTTCAAAATTTAATTATTATGTATTTTATTTTAATTTATAATTTATAATTTATAATTTATAATTTATAATTTATAATTTATAATTTATAATTTATAATTTATAATTTAATTTATAATTTAATTTAATTTATAATATAATTTAATTTACAACTTATTTTATAATGTTATTTATTTTATAACTTAATTCAATTCAATTTCATTTAAATTCCTTTTTGCTTTAATTTGTTCCCATTGTTTTTCTTGCTACTTCACTCTACACTCTTATTGATAACAATAAAGACTTAACCTGTGAAGTCAAAAGCTTGTGTTCTATTAGTAGATTCATGATATTCTTTGTTCTAACCTAGTTAAGATTATCCACGTATAATGACCAGCCACTGTCGCTGGAGGATCAAAGAAAGATGGTGGAGGTGTCAGTGATCCAGAGGATGGAAACTTGGTGGTACATGTGGATGGACGCCATGGAAACGAACTCCACAGAACCTTTAGAGATGCGTCAGGAGGAGGTGCCGCCCAAAGACATGCAGTTTCCTGTTCCTGCAGATGGAGTCATACCTCTACACATTGAGGTCATGAAGGACACTGAACTGCTTATTATTGATGTGAGTGACAATGTTTTAATATGTTAAAAGAGATGTTAAAAAAATACATAAATCTCTGTCTGGGTGTGCAGAAAAAAACACATGTTGTATCTTATATTTCCTTTGCTTTCAGTTGCTAACAACTGTTTCTTTAAACTTCATCCTCTTTATGGTCCCTCGAAGCCACATTTTTCCCCAGCTGTCGATATTTAACATAAAGCTGGTATTACGGTCTAATGTGAAGTTGCATACACTGAACAAAAATATAAACGCAGCACTTTTGCTTTTTCTCTAATGAGATGAACTCATAGATCTGAAACGTTTTCTACAAACACAAAATAACCATTTCTGTCACAAATCTGTCTACATCCATGATAGTGCACACTTTTATAATCCATCCTACCTCACAGGCGTACCATATCTAGATCCTGATGGATTATTGCACAGGTGTGCCTCACGCCTGGTTCACACTGGCCAGGAAAACGCTGCAGAACTGCTGCTGAACGCTGGACCCTTGTTAACCTCTGATGTGGTTCACACCAGGCGCGGTCCTCCGCGGAAGACCAGCGCTGTGAAGTGGATTGTTTTGGCGCTTGGTCTATTTTGTGCATGATTCACGTAAATTCTGGTAGGAAGTTAAGATAAATGAGAAAATCCAGTTCATTTTCAAATTTTTTCACAATTAAACCCCGGCCTTTGACGAACGCGATCGTGTTTTTGTATCTAAACAGACTGTAGAGATGAGAATAGATACACAATCACAACACACACGCCCATCTATGGGGTCAAATCAGGATCGGCTTAATGTGAACGAAAAAACAGATTGAAAACTTGAAAAATAGTAATTTTAACTGAAAAAAACCCTGAAAATTTTGAAAACAAGACATTGTAACTGAAAAAAAATTGAAAATTTGAAAAAAAAAAAAAAAAAAAGTTTTGAAAATTTGAAAAAAAAAAATCCAAAACAAGCGAACTGAAAACTCGAAATAAATCTTGAAAATAAAAAAAAAAATGCTTTTGGAAAATTTGAAAAAAACATTTTTGGAAAATTTGAAAACAAGACATTGCAACTGGAAAAACTTGACAATTTGAAAGAAAAAGTTTTGAAATTTTGAAAAAAAAAACAAAAATGGAAAACTCGAAATAAAACTTGAAAAATTTAAAATAATGTTTTTTGAAAATTTGAATTTTTTTTGAAAATTTGAAAAATTCAAATTTTCACCCAATTGACCTCTCTCAGGATGTCTCAACAACAGATAAATTAATGAAGTGTAGGCCTTCCACGTCTATTGTAAACCTAACAGACTCTTTGTGAAGGAGATGTGTTGCACTGCATGAGACAAATGTAGGTCACAACAGACACTTAACAGTTATCCGAGTCCCCAGACCCCCCAAATAAAACGAAACAGCACGTTTTCAGAGAGATCTTTTATTGTGGCCAGTCTAAGGCACACCTGTGTTATGATGTGGCGCACCTGTGAGGTTGGATGGATCCTCTCAGCAAAGGAGAAATGCGCACTATCACAGACAGATTTGTGAATAATATCAGAGAGAAATGTTTTTTTGTGTTTGTAGAAAATGTTTCAGATCTTTGAATTTATCAGGTTAAAGATTAATTGAAGTGTGTTTAGATTTTCGTTCAGTAATCAAAGAATCTATTTGTTCTTGGTTTAACTTTGCTAAAATAGAAAATATGAAGTTCGTTCAAGACATTTGGAGTTTTATACACTGCATATATAATTTCAAATATATAATACCAGCAAATGTTAACATCCTTTCAGTAATTTGTTTGCATTTTTACATGATATAAATGGCTCAGCTTGCATTTTTAAATCAATTTTAACTGGACAAATCAAAGGGGCAACTACTGCTGCTGTAGCACAACATTAATGACTGAACATATATATGTTTGTCTTAAATTTTGTGGTGTTCAGGTGTCTTTCGATGACTGTCAGAAAACTCTCCAGCTCCAGCGAGGTTACGTTTCACCCAGTAACTCCTTCCTGCAGATTCAGAAACCCTCGAAACCAGCAGAGGTGAAACTCTTGTTTCAAAATTTCATACATTAATGCGGAATTTTGCATTAATTTTCTTCCCTTTTTTAACAACCATTTAACAATTAGTGTAATATCTATTGCATTTTTTAATGTATATTTAAAAATACTGCAAAATTAAAAGTATTCACAACTATATATAACATTTTTACGTTTACATGACAGTTTTGAGGGGTTAAAAACGGTTGATCTTTCTTATAGGTGGGCGCACCGGTCCGGCTAATTATTAACAGCAACTTTTACATGACTGATGTTCACTACTTGGTAAGAAACTATTTAGAGGAGCCAGATTGATCTCATCTTAAGTAGTTTCCATGAATTAATTATATTCTTCTCCAGATCAAGTCCAGAGGTCAGATTGTTTCTGCCGGGACAACCTCAAGAAATCTGACTCTGATTCCAGAAGCGTCTTGGGGTCCTTCGGCGTGCATCATCGTCTACTGCGTGCAACCTGACGGCGAGGTTATTAATGACATGATCCATGTGCCCATTGCAAAAGTTTTACAAAACAAGGTAGTGTATTTTTTTGTATTCCATCCTAGTTTTTAGTTTAGTTTGAGTTTATTCTTGTCAGTATTCTAAAGTTAAAAAATATAGACATTTAGTGTAATTAGTTTTAATATTGACAGTGAAAGATTTTTCTAATACATCAGTTAATTCAACATTTTCACAGATGGATTAGACACGTGATAATACCGTAATTTTTAATATATAAAAAAAAAAGGTTACTTTTTTTTCTGATCTTTTTTTAGGTTTCTCTGAGCTGGAGCAGCTCTCCTAAGAAACCAGGGGAAGAGGTCACCCTGAAGGTCTCAGTGGCAGAACCCGGCTCACTGGTCGGGCTCCTGGTGGTTGATAGAGCGGCTGAAACACACAACGCCATAAACGAGGAGATGGTAATCACAAAACTTCAGCTTGCAATTTCATCATATTTTGAAAAGTCACAATGCTCACAAACTGGGAAAAAACAGATTGAAAACTTGAAAAATAGTAATTTTAACTGAAAAAAACCCTGAAAATATGAAAACAAACTAAAACTAAAACACTCGACAATTTGAAAAAAAAGTTTTGAAAATTTGAAAAAAAAAAAAAATGAAAACTCAAAATAAATCTTTAAAATAAAAAATGTTTTTTGAAAATCTGATTTTTTTTTTTCTTCTAAACTTGTACTGTCCAACAGCTGAGCAAACAGATACGGGCTGAGAGTCTCTTGCGTTGGACAGATTTTAATGTCCCAACAGGAGTTTATTAGGTATAAACCCCTGTTGTATTTTATACTAAACTTTATTTATATTGAAAATCTGAATTTTAATTATTTTTTATTTGGGAAAAATATGGAAAACTTGAAATAAATACTGACATTTTGAAAAAAACAAATTTTGAATTTTTTTTTTAATTTCTATTTTTTAAGTTTTCTATCTGTGTTATAGACAGTTACAGAGTGTTATATTAAAAAAAAACCTACTTCCTGTTCATGTGTGTTTGTTTGTACAAGATAGTAGATATTATGATAACAAAGAATATACCACAGCGTCCCACAATAAGATCTAATCTGTTTAAAGTCTCTGTATTTTGCGGTTACATGGGTTGTAACCGACGTTCTACAGGTTACACCAAGGGATGGACGATATGGATGTTTTTACACCACATTATTGTTTTTCCCGTATTGTTCATTTCTGATATGAACCAAAAAACTACATTTGTCAAATTTGAGCTAATAAACATTAATAATTAGATGCAAACATTTACTCACTGTGTAACGACTAACTTTTGCACGCCAAAGAGGAGTAAATGCTCGCAACTAGCAAATGTCAATTTCTGAACCCTCAAAATTCTTCTATCACATGTTCTATCATTATCATTATTGTTTTATTGCCCAGCCCTACTTACACCAACAACTTTAACGAAGAGCAAAAGCTGTTTTTTTAGTCCATCTTTGGTGGAGGTACTCTCCTCAAACTCCTTAATTCCACTTCATGTACCAGCCCCCCCTCCCATTATTTACACTCAGTGGCCAATACCTGAAGCAGATAACCCCAAACCCCTGAAAACAAGTTGAATGACAGAACCATGGACTTGGTGCGCCCACTGAGCTCCGTACATTAGCAAAACCCAAACAGCCAGTCAGCCCGATACCGTCTGCTACAACACTTTTTTTCATTTTTCTTCATTCCACAGCAAAACAAAGCAGTTTGTCAGCGAAAATATAACATCCACAGATGCTTTTCCAGCATAGTTTTCAACAGTTTTCAATTTGATTCCCACACATTTTCCGTGACCTAAATACACACAGGCGTGTCCCAGTCTGGGTCTCCAGTATCAGTTCATCATGAACCAAAACACCATAAACTCTTTTTAAAAAACTGGATTAAACCAGTTTGAAACAAAGAGGGTCGTCTTTGTGGCTGTGAGTTGTAACAGAAGCTGCTGGTTTTACAGGTGCTGCAGGAGATGAAGAAGTTTGATAGTCCAATGACTGATGACACCCCCAACATGACACCGAGTGGAGATCCATTGTCTGTCTTCAATGTGAGTCCCTGCTGATTTAGTTTTCTGTTCTAAGTGTTGATTTAGCAATCAACAGAGAAGTGTGTACTTTCTCTGTGCAGACATGTGATCTCGCGGTGATGACGGATGCCAGTTTGCGCGTCTTCTGGCAGTTTTATGAAACATGTAGGCGTTTGTATCTTTCACCTGCATTGTGATTTTTCTATGGTTGAAGTATTCCTCTTTTGAAACAGATGAGAGCGAAGACCCCATACAGCAAAATCAGGAGCCACACGAGCGGAAGTACTTTCCAGAAACCTGGATATGGATGGATGTTAACACAGGGTATTGGATTACTGCTGCTATCTATGCAGTGATTACAAGAACACATCGGAAAAGATTCAGAAAACTAAATAACAAAAAAAGAAATGGCATAAAAATAGAAATAATACCTAAAAATAGTGATATTTGCAATGATTACAAGAACATTTACATTACCTGTGATAATGCTAGTGTGAATACTTAAGCTGAAGATGCTTTGGCAATTTAAGAAATTGCTCAAGCAATTTGCTGAAATGCTAAAACTATTTGTATAATACCCAAACATTTTATCTTAACCCAAAATTAGCCCCCCAAAGAAGCCTCAGTAGATGCCAAATTGCCAAAAATGCTAAAATGTTGATAAAATATTAGCTTGACTCCAAATTAACCTAAAAAAACCTCAGTAGATGTCAAATTAACCAAAAAAGCTAGCACGTTGCTTCAATATTAGCTTAACCAAAAATTAGCCCAAAACATCTCAATAGATGCCAAATGATCCAAAAATGCTTACACGTTGCTAACATATTAGCTTCTCTCCAAAGTAGCCCAAAAAACCTCTTGGAAAACCTTTTTTTGCCCAATTGACAAAAAAAAAAGCTAACATGTTGTTAAAATTAACACCAAATTTGCCCAAAATTAGCAATAAAGAAAATCACAAAAATTGTGTACAATTTTGAAAACACTTAAAATGTGTGAATATTAAAAATACAAGCATAGATGTCCTGAACCGTCCTGAATGTGCTGAACTTTTATTACCAAAAATTGAAAAGTGCACAAAAGATTTTGCAATATCGTGTAATATTTTAAATGCATTAAATCCATTAAAACTTACAAATACAAAGAGAGCAGTAATGTCACATGCCGAACATTTTGATACCAAGATTTAAGAAATTGCACAAAGTGTGATTTAGCTGTTATATTAGCATTATGCTAGTTCATTTGGGTAATTTATAGTCTACTTTTTCGCTAATTTGGAATTTATCTAATATTTTAGCAACATGCTAACCTTTTTGGCTAATATTTTATCTATTTAGTTTTTATGCTAATTTTTAAAATATTTTAGCAACATGCTAACCTTTTTTGGCTAATATGTTATCTACTTAGTTTTTATGCTAATTTTTAATTTTTAAAATATTTTAGCATCATGCTAACCTTTTTGGCTAATATGTTATCTACTGAGGTTTTTTATACCAATTTGGAATGTATCTAATATTTTAGCAACATGCTAACCTTTTTGGATAAAATGTTGTTTACGAAGATTGTTTTATGCTAATTTGGAATTTGTTTAATATTTAAGCTATGTGCTAACCTTTTTGGCAAATGTTATCTATTCAGGTTTGTTAGATTGCTTTTCAGTTGACCTAATATTTTAGCAACAGGCTAACCTTTTTTTTATCACTTTGGTGCTTACTTAGGATTTTAGGCTATGTTGGAGTTTAGCTAATCTTTTAGCAATGTGCTAGCTTTTTAGGCTACTTTGGCATCTACTAAAATTTTTTGGGGATAATATGGAATTTAACAACACACAAGAATTTTCTGCAAAGTTGGCATGTATTGAATATTTTTAAGCAAACTTCATACAAATTTTTCAGAAATTTGGACCAACTTAAGCGGTCTTTCTTAGTTGTTTGATTAAATTTCAAGTCTTTTAGTAAGCTTTTGCATTTTCAGCAAATCCTTTTAGCAATTAGAGTAAATTGCTTCAGCAGAAAGCATTCACACAAGAAGAATTAATCGTATTACTGAAGTTAGAGATTTTGTGTGAACAATTTTAGTCATTTATTATTTCTTTCTGTGTTTGTAGAGTTTCAGACACAGTGAAGTTAGCTTTGACGGCGCCTGACAGCATCACCAGTTGGACAGCCACTGCCTTTGTCATGTCTAAACATCTGGGTCTAGGGATCACAGAGGAACCAGCTACAGTATTTATATCAATTTTGGCAACAAATGAAATGAATTGATTTTTTTCTTTCTAAATGTTTTTATCACAGCTGTGTATATGTGACTTTACCTAGCTCACAGTGTTCCAGGACTTTTTTCTGTCCTTGAATCTGCCGCCGTACGTCATCAGAGGAGAGGACTTGATACTGGAGGTCATTTTGTTCAACTATCTCCAACAAGACCAGGAGGTCAGTCTGATTCTTCTGTGTGGAAATGAACTTTTTTGTTCGAAGTTAAGGATTAGGGGCAGATGTCGTTGGAAGATTGTGTTGATGTCTCCACATGTACAGCTTTGTATTAAACAGTATTATAAAAGATTGTTTTTTTTCATATAAAAGTGTAAGCTACTGTTCCAAAAGTGTCCCGTTACTTTATGAATAGTAGGACAATAGAGGGTTTGTATTAGAGTTGAAGGTGCTCCACAGGGTTTGTCCGGCCACAAGTAACTTTATTCTTCGGTCCCATCAATGCTTTAAGAGTCAAGAGACTTTTAAAAGACAGACACACCTACTGAGCTTTTAATTCTTTGTCTCACAAAAGATTTGACCAAACGTTCCTCCCTGTTTCATGTTGAACATGATCTGGACAGCCTGTGATTTTCTTTTGCTCAGGTCATGGTCATTGTTGCCGACAGCGAGACCTTCGAGTTCCTTTCCCCCGACACCATAAACCTCTCCATGCCCAGTGTTCGTCGGGTTCATGTGGCGAGTGGGGGTGGCGCCAACGTCCTCATTCCCATCAGGCCGCTGGTTCTGGGAAAGATTCCCATCTCTGTGAAAGCCATGTCGTCGGAGTCTTCCGACTTTGTCAGCACAACCGTCCTCGTCAAGGTGTCTAAATGAGTCATAAGAACATTTTAAAGTATTTTTTTCTACTCATTTGATCTGATTTATTATTATTTTAGGAAACAGATTTGTTTAAAAAAAAATTGTGTGAATGCTTTGTAACCAACACCACGAACTTTCAGCTATTTCTGAAATTATGGTATCAAAACATTCAGCCTGTTAAGGACATTATCGCTGGTATTTGAAGTATTCATAAACTTTGCAGTTTTTACGATTTAATACAATTTATGAAATTTTTTTAGCCCCAATATTTTGAATGGGAATTTTTCAAATCTATGAAATTTATACAATTAAAAACATTCACCATGTTCAGGAAATTAATGCTTGTACTTCTAGTATTAGTACATTTCAAAAATATTCTGAAACATTACGCAATTTTTTTAAATGATTTTGCGCAATTTTTTCATCTGATTTCTCAAAATTTTGCACACAAAAATATATGCAATTTTGGTATCAAAACATTCAGCGTGTTAAGGATATATTTAAGGGAAATTCAGAATTCAGCTAATATTCAGCTAATATTTAGCAACTTTCCAATGATATCTACTCAGGTTTCTTTGTAATGCAAATTTTTTTAGCAACATGCTAACGTTTTTGTATATTTTAGCATCTATTGAGGTTTTTTGGGATAATTCTGAGTTAAGCTAGTATTTTAGCAATGTGCTAGCTTTTTTGGCTAATCTGGTATCTGATGAAGTTTTCTGGGCTAATTCTGAGTTAAGCTAGTCTTTTAGCAATGTCCTAACTTTTTTGGCTAATTTGGCACCAACAAAGGATTTTTGGGGCTTTTTCGGAGATAAGCTAACATTTGAGCAAAATGTTCACTTCTTTGGGTAATTTCGCATTTACTGAGATTTTGGCCTATTTCTGAGTTCATACCTTTACGCATTTTTTAATTTTTTAGACTTTTTCTCAATTTTCAAGAAATACTTCAAATTCTTTGTACACTTATCTGCAATTTTAAGTCTATTGGCAATTTTTGATGTATTTCCGTATTTTATTATTGTTAGCGTCTTCAGCAAAAACACTAGCATTATCACAGGTAATGCAACTTTTCTAGTTTATTTAGAAGTTATGCTATATTTAAACTTTGCTTTTGAAATTTTGTTAGTAATGTGTTAGAATGTATTTCTAGATCAAACACATCAAAAGGTAAATTTGCAATGTAAGAAGGTCGAATTAAATCTCATTTGTGAAGATTTTGCTACCATATAAGCTTATTTGTGTGTAGTTTGGAGCAATAATTGTCTTTAAAGACATTTATCTTATTGAAAACCCGCCAGGCTGAAGGACTCGAGCAGACGTTCTCCTCCTCTGTGTTGCTGGAGCTTTCTGCCGGACAGATGAGCCTCACTAAAAGCGTTTTGTTCACCTTTCCACCAGATGTTGTTGAGGGCAGCGAGAGAGCCTCAGTCACTGTCATCGGTATGTAAACATTCTGTCTTGATTTTAGTCTGGTGGAATTTGTTTGCATATTATTTTGAAAGGCAGCGGGAATAAAAAGCCAAGCCATTTTCAGTGATGGAAAAATTTACTTTATTGTTGAAAAGAGTACAAACTAGATAAACAACATAACAAATGTGATATTATATATATTGTTTGCATGCATCCAAGCATCCTGAGAGATTTCTTACATTTTTAAACTACAAATGCTGCCAAGTCATGTGGCACTTAAAAATTAAATGCACCGCCAGCAAGTCGGAGTTTCACTTTCCCGCAGTTTTGATATTGAAAAGGAGTGAGAATCTAAAATGTTAAATGGAAAACAAATGTGCCTAGAGGAAAGAGATGAGCTGTACAGCTTTTTTCCTAAAAACACTACTTCATGGACTGACATTCAGAACAATCACATCTGTATTTAATTCTGCTACATTAAGACCATATTCCTTCCTTTTGAATTATTTCTAATTTTTTTTCTTTCATTTTTGAGCTGATGTTGTAAATACATCAAACTGTTTGCTATTATTATTGTTACAAACAGAAACTTAACTTCTTTTAAAGAACAACTCTGTTTAACCTTGTAAAATACACTTAATCTAAAAAAAATCATTTTAAAAATATATATATATATTTAATCAAATTGTTTGTTAAATCTTTTGATCAAATTCACTGATTAAATTTTGCAATATTATTTTTATTAAATATAGATTGAACCAATAATGATATTCGGGGATTTGGTGGATTCACTCACAATAATGTTAGTTTAAGATGCAAAAAAAACTGACATCACTGTTCAGTGTAAAAAAAAAAAACACCACCGTATTTACCCACAGTCTCAAATTTAATCCACACTTTGTGTAACTTTTTATGAATAATTATTATTAACAATTGTATTATTTCAATATATCAAGTTGTCATTTAAACTTGAACATCAATAGAGGAGTTATTCTTACTACAAAATAAAAAAAATAACAACTTTTCCCTCTCAGAGTGTTTTAAGATTTCAAGTAGGCAGCCATTTTGAAATGAGCAGAAAAAACGCTTTTACTGCTCCTAGTGGAGTGATGATAAACTACAGGGCAGAAAACATAACCTGAGTGTTACACAATGGGTAAGTTCTAGTGATACTAATGAGATAAGAGTTTCAGAAATGCATGTATCAAAGATGATACAAATTATTATAAAAAATAGAAAATAAAAAAAACCTTATTGGGCAGTAAGGCAAAAACAGTTTTGCTTATTTCCATTTATTGTCTGATTTCTCTTGTTTTCTCGGTGGAGGCGACATCCTCGGACCATCCATCAGCGGCCTGGAGTCGCTGATCCAAATGCCGTACGGTTGCGGGGAGCAGAACATGATCCACTTTGCACCGAACATCTACATCCTCCAGTATCTGATATCGACTGGGCAGGACGACCCAGAAATCACCAAGCGAGCCACAGAATACATGATGAGAGGTACACCGAAACTTCATCGCTATTTTCAGAAAGTATTTCATTCATCAAATCTGTCAGGACACAATTAAAATCTTAAAATATCTCTAAAAAAAAAAAAAAAATCAGAGCAAATCATAATTCCAGGTGTTGATTTGTATTGGTGCCCTCTGACCCTATTATCCACCTCCTGGTGTGCGAATCAGGGTACGAGCGGGAGCTGTCCTTTCAGAGAGCAGATGGATCCTTCAGCGCTTTTGGAGACAGCGATGCATCTGGAAGTACCTGGTACGCTTCAAGCTGATGCATGTCCTGTCAAATGTGCTCAGGGACTCTTTTTTTTCCAAACACTGACAAGGAGAACTGCCTTCACAGGCTCTCTGCTTTCGTGCTGAGATGCTTCCTTCAGGCGCAGAAATTCATCGTCGTTGACAGCAACGTGCTCCTCCGTGTGGCGTCCTGGATCTCGGCCCAGCAAGGGGCAGACGGCAGGTTTGAAGAGCCTGGCAGGGTGATCCACACCGAGCTTCAGGGAGGGCTCGATGGCTCCGTGTCCCTCACTGCCTACGTGCTCATGGCTTTGCTGGAGGCTGATGCCATCAGGGTGAGAGCGGAAAGGCACATCGCAGAGAATCTTTAAGAGAAAGTGGAGCAAAGTTAATTCCATTGTGATCCCTTAAACTCGTCTGTAACTTGCTGCTGCTCTGATCTCTGTTTATCAGACTCTGTATGCTAATGAGGTGTCTTCAGCCCTGATTTACCTGGAGACGCGCATTGCCATGAGCAGCGTGCCCAGCAACTACAGCCTCAGTCTGGTTACCTACGCTCTGGCTCTGGCAGGTAGCTCCACAGCAGAGAACACACTCGGCGATCTGCTAGAAAGATCTACTATGAAAGGTGAGACAAATGTTTAGTATGAGGCCAGATCAGTATCATAATTCAGAAATGCCGTCTGTTTCACAAATGCACAAACTCCGTTTTACAAATATATATTTATGAAAACAAGTAATATAAATTCACAACTGCGTTTGAGGTGTTGATACAGATGTACAAACAAAACTTTTTGAACTAAATGTTGAAGAACTTAGAAGACAACATAATGCAAAAAATATTTTTTGGCAAGTAAAGAAAAATAATACTTTTTTTTTTTTTTGCATTATGTTCTTTTTCATCAGTTATAGATATAGACTAGAGCAGGGGTGCCCAAACTTTTTTGCTCAAAGGGCCTATTAAAATCTAAGTGGGATCACTGTCTGCAATATTTTTTTCATGTCATGAAATAAAAAGGAGAAAATAAAGAAAACAACAAACTGGGGTCCTAATGTACGACGGAGTATTAGGGTCACCGAAAAAAAAAAAAAAAGTAATATTACGAGTTTTTTTCTCGTAGATATACGACTTTAAATCTCGTAAATTTACGAGAAAAAAGTCGTAACTGCTAAATTATGAGAATAAAGTCGTATATTTATGACTTTAAAAGTCATAGGTTAAATGTACAACTTTTAAAGTCGTAAATTTATGAGAAAAAACGTGTAAATCTACGGGATTTAAAGTCGTAAATCTTCGAGATTAAAGTCGTAACTTAATGAGAAAAGAACCAAAGTTGTCTGTTTATCAGAGCCGTGCTTGAAGATGAAAGACGTGGAGAATCTGGTGTAGATTATGTCCAGATCGGTGTTAAAAGCAAAGAAATTCTGAACCTTTTGGCGATTCAAAATCAAATTATTTCCGGGTTCGGTAGTGCGTGTGTTGTCTTGCGTATCTTCAAGTAAGCAAAAGAGGCGCTATTATTGTGTTAAACAGACTTTTTATTAACAGTCTTTTCATACTGCTGCACTGCGCATGACTAGCGCTCATCTGCTAGCTTACCACTTGCCGTGCACCGAACATGTGACCAGTCGCTTGGCATTCTGGGTAATCCAGTTCGTAAACAGCTAACTTCAATACACAACAGTGCGGAGTTTCATATGTAAAATAAAGAGCTCAGAGATACACGTTCATCAAGATCGTCACTTTATTACGTCTTTCATTTCCTTTCATTACCTTACGTCATGTCTCTGTCATGCTCAGAAACCGAAAGAGAACGTAAACAGAGCTCCGGACGCCTCCTTCCCCAAATGAAACGTCCCGTCTCGACACAAAATAACATTGAGAAATGACAACGTTAGCACAAGAACATTGAAAATTCCAAAAACTCGTCCTCTTCAGACGGAAGCATCACAGAGTTGGAGGAGATCTGGTCTGTCAGAGGAAGGAATGACGTGAAGTGGACAGCTGGAGGATATGGACCGCTTCATAAACGGGATCTGCAGAGATCCTGCAAGCAGCATCAACGGATAAAACATTAATACACTGTAAATCAAATAAAGGAACTTCCAAATATTTGAAATATTTTAAACATTCAGTTTACCTGATGAAATCCAAGACGCTTTTCACAGTTTGGTTGGTCTGCTTCAGTTCACGGCATAAATTCGCTGGAATGTAGACTCCCCTCGATTTTAATAAAGTTATGAGAAAAAAGTCGTAAATCTACGAGATTAAAACTGATACATTTACGAGATTTAAAGTCGTATATCTACGAGAAAAAACTTGTAATATTACTAAACTCATAAATTTACGAGATTTAAAGTCGTATATCTACGAGATTAAAAGTCGTAATATTACTTTTTTTTCGGTGACCCTAATACTCCGTCGTACTAATGAGAGACGTGGAGCTGGTTTTTGTCTCCCACTGTTGTTTCTTGGCTAGCTAAAAAAATGCGGCTGATAGCATCCGAAGTGACAGAAGGCTCTTGGGAATTTGTAACACAAAGAAAAGCCCAGGGCTGACTTACTTGGGGGTTGTTTCACCCATAGCCACAGCCAAAGAAAGAGCTAGCAGCGCCCCCCGGATGCTGAAAGTATATTACAGCCGTAAAATTTTGGAACACCATAGAAAATCAATGGGAAGCGGGTAATGGGTTTTTACTAAACACTCCGCAGCTTCCACAGCTACGACTTGGCGGGCCAAAATAAAATCTTTGACAGGCCAAATTTGGCCCGCGCCCCACCCGTGAACTAGAGTTAATTCAATTCTCCATTTGACTCCCTGCTTTATTTTGTACAATACTAGTCATTTTAGTCGGATTTTACTTCCTGTCAGTGTTTTTTTACACACTCCTTGCAGTAAATAAACCCCATTATTTCTAGTTTGTTGTCATTTGACTAACCAGTTTTTTTTTCTTTACCATACTTAATTTACTTCAGAATTTCACTCTACCCTTTAATTTTTGTTTTAAATACTCAGGTTTCGTTATCAGTTGCTGGTTTCTACATTTAGCTTTTGATATGGGGGGTGTTAATGGGGCAGAAGTCTTTTGATTGTATGGAAAATAAGAAAAGCAGATTGAACAAATAAAAGGATCAAAACTACTTATTTCAAACATTTTTTACCTATTATTAATAATAATAATAAAACAGCAATTATTTTAGCTGAGGTCCCATTTCTAATACTTAGAAATATTAATTATATTATATTGATAACTTATTTCATCTTTGTCTACAATAACACTAATATTGACTCGAAAATTGAAGCTGCCCCCTTTAGTCCCCACCCCCACCCCACCCCACCCCACACACACACACACACATTGCTTCACCCCTGGGTTCCTAATAGCGCCATGTTTTAGGTTCCGGAAAAGATTTTTAGAGCTTCATGGAAGGCCCTGGTTCATATTCTAGCCTAGCTAGGACCTTTATGTTTAGAGTTTACATGTTTGGGCAATGTGGCTTCCTCCCACAGTCCCAAAACAGGCTTCAGAATCAGAATCGACTTTATTGTCATTTGACATGTTTAAATGCACCAACGTAAGTCCAGAATGTCTTTGCACTTGCGTGTTCATAAAAAAAATATATATATATCTATTAAATATAAAATAATAGCATAAAAAGTTGAGAGTGCCATCAAATGTCCACTTACTATAGTCTTTTTTTTTTAAAACAAAAAAAAGTAATTCATTGGTTACTTAGTGCCTCTGAATAGCCCAAACGCGTGAAGCCCTGCAATGGACTAGCAATAGCTGGATTGGGTCCAGCCACCTTGAAAGGAATCCAGCGGGTTCTGAAGATGGATGGATGGAAATGACTTCTTCTCCCCGTTTTCCTCTGTGTTCAGATGGTGTGCCAATGTGGCCATCTCCAAATGTTGGTGTGTCACCATCCTGGCAGCCTCGCTCTGCAGACATTGAGATAATGTCCTATTTGCTAATGTCCCTGCACAAGCTGAACCACATTTCAGAGGGCCGAGGACTCATGAGGTGGCTCAGCCAGCAGAGGAATTCCATGGGGGGTTATGGAAGCACTCAGGTAAGATCCTTAAAGTCAAATATAGACACTTTAATCCATAAAACAGTGTTTTAACTTCTATTTAGCCTAAAATGAAAAGACAGGTGAATTCATTTTTCATTCAATTAAGGCTAAGAGAGTTTTCCATCTGTCAGTAGATCTGTTACCAACTCAACATGCTCATATGTGCACAAACATGCATGAAAGATGGCAAACAGGAAACGACATCAGTTGCTCCGAAGGCTTTGTTTGGCAAAGGTTTCCTCAAAAACAGATGTAATACAGCTGTAAACAGGAAATCAGCTGCAAATATCAAAGCAGCAATCCATCACTGACTGCGCTCCAACAGAAGACATTAAACACACAGCCCTCCTGATTCTGGTGGTTCTTGTTTCCCTCAGGATACAATAGTGGCTCTGCAAGCCTTGTCTATCTTTGCTGCTATGGTGGGATCTCAGCCCACTGATTTGAACATCGGAGTGACCAGCGTCAACTCGGGCAGGGTCGCAACCTTCTACATCAACCAGGAAAACTACCTGATCCATCAGATGCAGCAGGTATGGGGGTTCAGAGATGCACTAATCAGAGGCAATAGTTGGAAGATTATCCAGATGTTCCTGCGGGAATGACAGATATTCTTCTGGTTATACAAGCTGAAAAAGTTTATACAGCGGTGAGACAAAAGAAATTGCCTTGCAGAATAGAGGGTCAGTTGGTTGACTTACAGTCACAATTGTCCTTAAGGGTGGAAACGGGCTGTCTGTGGACGAAAATGGGCTAACCTGTAAAAGTGCACTCACACCAAACGAGATTCACGTGACAAATTTGCGTGCCTTTTTTTGTTTTTTGCTACATGTGGGAGGAGCTACTAGCTAATATTTTTCAGACAATCGCCATAAGGAACCGCGTCTGCAGATATCTCTCTTAAAATATATGGAAAACACAGATGTTGTTGAGAAATCAGGTTTATTTATTGTGAAGAGTTCTACAAAAACATTGGTAATCACGTCTCCATGTTTGGATTTCTATAATAATTATTAAAACATTTTCCAGGAGGCTGTGTCTGTATGACAGCCACTTCCATTGTGTTTCTGTGTCTCTGTGACTGACTTATATTAACCAGAGCGGGGAAAAATTCAATTAGGAGACCTTTTTCCTTTTTTTTAATGTCTCGATGAAGCTCGAGCCAGCAGCCACCACACATCACAGCGGCTCTGTGTCTGCAGGCATATCGAGTGAATGAGCTCCGCTGTGGGAGCGAAAACTGGCAATCTGTTCAGACTGTATCCCGCCTTCGCCGCAAAGTAGCTGGACGAGCTCTGCAAACCTGCAGCTCCAGCGGATTAAGGAAATAGAATGAAGTTCTGGACAAAAATGTTTGCGTTGGACTAGTATTCTACCTGCTGATCGATTCACTGAAAATGTCACGTGCCCAAAGCGGAGTTCCTGATGCTTAGATGCGACGTGGCAAGCTGTCAATTTTGGCAGTGCAGCCCAATCGCTTAACTCAAATCGAGCTGCAGGCAGACCTGCGCGCCATCTGTTCCATTGACTTAACATTGAAACTGGCCACGCAAATTGCGTTTGGTGTGAATGCATCATAAGAAGCATGGAGGTGGCCCGCATAGAATATCAAGATAGTGGATCACTTTGTGAGCTCGTAGAGAGAAAATGTTCATGCATATTTTTTCTACCGAGATGCTCTGCTCGTTCAAATTTTAAAAAATTATTCAGAAGTATTTCCTTTCCTTTGTGTTTTTAGATCGAGCCAGAACAGGAGCTAAACCTTCAGGTGACAGCAGAGGGTCACGGACTTGCTTTGCTTCAGGTACCAGTAAAAAGTTTAAAAATATTTATTGTTATTGTAGTAGTTGGGATCCATCACTGTTAACCAATGTTTTTTTTTTTTTTCTATGAATCTGTTTTTACAGCTAAATGTGTTTTACAACATCAGGAATGAGAAGCTGACGAGACAGAGACGAGATGCGGACAGCCACGAAGCTTTTAATATGTACATTGAGCTGATAGACATGAATGTGGACTTGGCACAGCTGCTTATCTGCTGCAGGTGAGGAGGTCACATGACAACAGGATAATTAGATGTGTTCGCAAACAGTGAGAAGCAGATGTAGCAACAACAAATAAAGAAGTTTGACAGGAAAAGATTCAGATTCGAGCATGTTGGAGAAACCACCCTTGGAGGGTGTGAGAGGGGGGCTTTAAATATATACTATATATATATATATATATATATATATATATATATATATATATATATATATATATATATATATATATATATATATATATATATATATATGCAGAGAGGGAAAGAGATATTTAGATATATTATGGCTGTAAATGTTTTCGCGTTAACGCGCACGATTAATAAAAAAAAAATTAATTCGTTAATAAATATTTATCGCGATCTGGTGTCCTGCCTTTAGATTTTATGAAAAGAGATAATATGGTATTTATGTGTCATTTTTGGACAAAAGTGATCTTTTATTTTAATAAATCAGTCACGAACGAAAGGCCATCTAAAGGCTGCAGCGTAGAGCAGCAGAGCTCCCGCCATGGGTGGCGGGGGGAAGGGGCAGGAGCGAAATGGATGTGCCTGCTATTAGCAATTCAGAGAAAAGACCACTATTATTTTATTTTAATATGGGGGCCGACATGAAGTTTTCACAAAAATAAGCACTGGCGTTGTCTAAAAATTGTGGAAGTTCCGCCGTTCTCCGCGAAAGTCTCATCCAACGACGTTGCGAAAGGCGAACAGTTCAGAATGGACAGACACGCCCCAACCTGTGTAGATTCCAGCCGAGCCGACCTGAAATCCAGCTGGATCAAACTTCTCCCAAAAAAATGTGTTTATATATATATATATATATATATATATATATATAATTTTTTTTTTACTGTTTTATCTGAAGAAATAGTTTATTTTAACATTAATCACAGCCAGTTATGCAAAAAGTATGTACACATTTATTTATTTCATTTTAAATAAATAACATAAATAACAAATAACAGTTATTTAGTAAACATTAGTTAGTTAGAAGCTAGATATATAAATAAGTCCTAATTTTCTTTTCAATCTGCAGTCTGTCCACCGCGGTGGACCTGAACGCCACAGGGATGGCCATCATGGAGGTGGGTCTGCTGAGCGGCTTCACTCTACAGGAACCCGGAGTCTCGTTGAATGACGTTGTGAAAAAGGTGGAGGTGCAGCCTGGGAAAGTCATCTTGTACCTGGACTCCGTGAGTTGTCCTCAAATACACAAACAACACAACTCTGAGCTAATTCAGATGAACAGAATATTTGTTTTTAGGTGACAACGGAGGAGATGTGTCTGTTCATTCCTCTGGCGGCGGAGTATAAAGTTGCCAAAGTCCAAGAAGCAGCTGTTATCCTCTATGATTATTATGAACCACGTGAGTCCTTAAGACATTTAATCCTTCTCTATTCATGTTTTTATCAACAAATATGAACATATTTACAAAAAAACCTCATAAAATCACCAGTTTATAATATACAATCTATAATACAAAATGTATCCAAAATAGAGAAATCCAACAGAACAAAAGTTTCCCTCGTTTTAACGTCTTCTCCTGCAGGGCGGAGGACTGAAAGGATGTACACCTCAGAGTGGAGGAACAGCATGTCAACCTGTTTCTTCTGTGGAGAAGACTGCAGTCAGTGTCTGGCAAACGACGACGACATCACCGTCATGTCCCATGGCAGTCGTCCACGCTCACTGATCTGTTCATTTATTCCACTCCTGATGTTTATTCTTGTTGCTATGTAAACTTATTTATTGGCTCATTTTTAGTTTTTAATTCATATTCCAATAGGATTACAGCTGCTTAATGTAGCGTCTTTAAATTGATTCAATAAATCTATACACGCATCCTCTGTGAAACTAAAGTGTATTTTGGATTTAAAAAATACAATTTTGATTAATGTGTATATTTTTAAAATGGTCATTTTAAAGTTATGAGAAAAATACTAATTTACTCTGCTCTGTAATGTTGCTAGGTATTTTTAGCTTTTTTACCTATTGTTCAAAAAATAAATGTCTTCCAATATGCAAACCACAACCAGGTTACAGATGGACCGAAGTTATTTCTTTGTGTTGATGGAAGAACATGTTGATGTTCAAAAGTGACCCAGACGTAAACTCTAAGTTGCAAAGTAAATTCTTCACTTTGAAGCAGCACAGATCTAAGTGCACGACCCTGATAAATAACATTTCAAACTGTAAAATTAAAGGGTGTTTAAACTTTGAAGTCTGTTTTAAGGCAGCTAGAGAGCTGTGACATGTGGCGGAGCCAGATTTTTAGCCTCTGGCTCTTTCCAGCCTCACATACTGTATGTGGAACTCGATTCTAGCCGACCTGTTTGGGGAAAAGTCCACACAAGCCACAGGTAAAGCTAGGATTCTTAAGAATTTGTAGAAACATCTGCCAAAGGGGAAAAAAAAAAAGATTGTCTGTTAAACGGGGCTCTTTTTAATACTTAAGAACCATGAAGTCAATTTCTAACTTACTAGTAATTCGTGCATTTTGTATTGTTGCTTAAATGTTATTGTAGGTCCTGTAATATAAATAATTGACATTTTCTGTCATCAGTTTTAATTTGTAATCTCCCAGCAAATAACAGCAAAATAAAGAGACTGAAATGCTTTGAAACTCTTTCCAATTCGCTCATTCTGTTCCAGCAGGAGCCAAATTTGCTAATTTTTCAGTTTTCACTCAGAAAAGGTCGTTTTTAACAAATCAGGACAAGACAAAGGCGTGAGGCTTTATTGTGTGGAGGTTGTAATGTTTCTGGCTGCTGCATGATCCCAATTTTTCTCTTATTTTATGCTGTAAAGAAAATATTCAGCGGCATCTTAATTTTTTATGTGCAATCGTAAATCTAGCAAATCCAGTTTCTGCAGGAATGCTCATGGGAAAAGAAATACTGGAAGTGCCTGGAATAGAGGTGCAAAAACAGATCATGTTCTGTGTTAACTAGTGGCTTGTAAAAAGATATCCGAACTTAGTATGATTATTTAAAATAAAACATGTAAGTTGACACAAAAGATAATAATAATAATAAGATTTGTTTCTATTTTTAATTTGGAAAATTCTGCTATTAGATAGCTGGATACAGAAATTGATGATCAAATATGACCAAGTTTAATTGTATTTTTAAAGAAAATAAAACAAAATAAGTAACTGAAAAAGGAAAATGATTGAGTAAATGTGACTTTACTGCATGGTGAAGTTTGGATTAGTAGATGAAAACCACTCTTCTGGGGCAACTCACTCATTATCTATCACCGAGACACTATATCAGATCTTGACAAGGAGTAAACAAGTCTGCAGAGGCTAAATATTTCTTCCAAACACTCCCCTTTCATTGCTTCAGTGTCTCTGTACCACATGTTTCGTCAGCACATGCACTGCAGAGCCCCAATGCTCTCGTGGACATCAAACGGCTATAGCAGGGCCGCACAGGCCTGGAGCCAGCATATCACAGAAAGCTCTTTTGGACATAGCGGAGGGTCATTTGACTCAGCAGCTGCAGCTGGAAGCAGAGATGTTTCCATTAGAAGAACATGTGACGATAAGCTGACAAGCCTGTCGGGAGGGGGTTCCTGTTTCCAATCAGAAAAATCAATACATATGGTAACAGTCAGAATAATTTCACACAGCGCTGCCTTATATGAATCCAATTTTGTTTTTATATTCTGGGAAAGAAAAGCATGCGCCAATGCGCATATTTATGTTGTTAGACAATTATATTAATATATTTTAAATCTTTAACCCAAAATACGCTAAACAAATAAAAATACATTTACAGTAAGGGGTTGTTCAGTTTTTTTGTTCATCTGGTTCTGTGGTCTGCAACCCGTATCTTCAGAGCCACATATAGCTCTTTGACCCCTCCACTCTTCCTCTCATGGTTAAAGAAAAATAAAATAAACAACTTTCGTTTTAAATTAAAATAGCAGTGCAGCTTGATCAAAGTCGTACTAAAACATTTTGACAGATTTTTGAGAGCCGTGTACCACCAAAAATCAGTGGGAGACTAGAAAAGTAAAAATCCCTGTGATAATGCTAGTGTGAATGCTTTTTGCTGAATGTGGTCACTGAAGATGCAAAAGCTTTTTGCAGAAGAGACTGAATACATTTATTGTACGTTTTGATACCAAACCATAATTTGAAAAAAGTGCAAAAATTTAATGAAAAAAGTCACAACGTTGCTTAAATATTAGCATTACTCTGAGTTAGCCCAAAAAACCTCAGTAGATACCAAATTAGCCAAAAAAGCTAACAAGTTGCTAAAATTTTAGCTTAACTCAGAATTAGCCTCAAAAAACCTCACTGTCAAATTAGTCAAAAAAAAAGCCTAAATGATGCCAAAATTCTTGCTTAACTCCATAGTAGCCCAAAAAGCCTCATTAGATGTCAAATCAGCCAAAAACATTAGCATGGTGCTAACATATTAGCTAACACTCAAGAATAGCCTAAAAAACCTCAGTAGACGCTAAATTATCCAAAAACATTAGCATGTTACGAAGTTGTTAGCTAAAACTGTTATTTATGTTACTGTGAAAAGCACTTTGAGATGCTTGGAAGTAGGAGAAGTGCTATAAATAAAGTTGAATTTAAACTAAAAACTAGCTTTAAAAACCTAAGTTGCATTAATGTCCAGAACATGCTGAACATTTCGATACCAAACTTGCATAATTTGCAATAAGTGCACAAAGAAATTGGAGGAATTTCATGAATAAAAAGCAACATATCTTAAATATTAGCTTAACTCTAAATTAGCCCAACAAACCTCAGTAGATGCTAACTTAGACCAAAAAGCTAACACGTTGCTAAAATGTTAGCTCATCTCAGAATTAGCCCAAAAAAAACCTCAGTTTATAATATCAAATTGGCCCAAAAGCTAGCATAAAAATAGTATCTACTCCAAATTAGTTCTTAAAACCTAAGTAAATGCCAAATTAACCAAAAGAGTTAGCACATCACCAGAATACTGCCTTAGCTCAGAATTAACCCAATAAAACCTCAGTAGATACCAAATTAGCCCCCCCAAAAAAAAGCTGAAACGTTGCTAAAATACTACTCCATCGTATCCCAATAAACTTAGCCAAAATTAGCCAAAAACGTTAGCATGGCACTAAAATATTAGCTTAACTCAAAATTAGATTTAAAAACCTCATTAATGTCTATAACATACGTACATTTGCTGCTTTTACATGATCAAATATGGTACAGGATGTCTTTTATTTTGATACGATGTATTGCAAACATCAGTTAAAAATTACAAACCATTTCTTTTTTTTTAATGATATATTTTTTCTGTATGGGTATCTTCTGCCAAGAAAAGTATATTTGGAGTAATGCTCCAGAAAGCAGCTAATTATGCTGCAAAATTACATTTATCTAGAAAACATTTGATTTAAAATGGTCTATTTTGATGCTACATAAACATGTCAACTGTCAAAGAAACTTTTTCTTTTTTTTTAAATTCAGAATATGAATTTTCCCATCAAAACATTAGTGGTCCCGCAGAACTCTGCTACTTTTCTTCGATCAACCAGCAGATGTCAGACTTGCCTCACAGAAAAAACTGAATCAGCAGCCTTGCATGAACTCAACTTTCCATGACACATTCATAACAACTGGAAACTTTTTATAGAAGTTTTCACGTAAACTGCGCAAGTGGAGACTGTGTGACCCTCTCAAGCTGGCCCTGGAATTAAGAAGCAGATGTGAAGCAAATGCTGCAGCGAGGAGAAACATGAACTCCATGGAAGTTGTTCACAAGCAGACTCGTGTGATGATTGATTCTACAACTTGGGGCCACAAAAATGCATCTTTGTCCATTGAGAAAAAGTTATTTTTTCTAAAAATAGGCAAAATCCAGCTAATTTAAATGGGATCTTCCTAATTACAAGCCAATCAGATTCTCCGTTGAGTCTTTACTAGACTGTATTTCCAGGAAAAATGGCCGTCATGAGGTCTACAATTAGATGGCGAGCTACTTTTTACAGGCTGGTTTCCAGTCCGAATGCAGTCTCAGCTTGGTAACATTCGTAAGGCGGAGCTCTTCAAAGTGGCCCCCGGAGAGGATGAGGTCAAATCTCAGAAACTTCTTTCACAAGCCAGAAAGCCTCTTTATGCAGACAAGGATGACAGCACGGGCTCAAATTTTCTCGGCACGTAACAGTCCTGTCTTCACACACTTCAGCTGTGTTTCTGCTTCAAGAACACATTTTATGCTGTTAAATGTCTTCGCTCTTGCAGGGAAGTGCAGTCTGGCGGGAGGGCTGTGCTGATTCTCTGAGTCTTTTCATTGGAAATGAGGATTAGTCAGAAATGTATGGGGGTAAAGCATCTATCCAACATCTGTCTCGATAGGACGATAAACTCTTCAATTGACTCCATCAGGTAACTAAAAGTTAAATTATCAAAAGGCAGAAATTTAACAAAGATCTGACAGCTTTTAACAAACTAGAAAGCTCACCAAAATGACATAAATGACTACCAATAATCACAAAAGGAGAATGACAAAGTTTTTCCATTTTTCTTCCCAAATATGATTTAATCCAAATAAATTTGGAGATAATTTGTGAAAGAGCTCTTGCAATTCCTCAAGTGAAGAGAAAAGGTAGTAGTTTCAAAATCCAAAACAATAGAGGACCAATTAAAAGTTTCTGTGAGTTTGTGGTTTAACTTAAGATATTCAACATCATCTGGGCAACAAAGACAGAACTTTTTGCTAGTCTTTAGCAGAGAATCCGAGAAGAGAATTAAAAGTTTGTGTTGTTCAGGAACACCCTTAAAACATCGGAGCTCTTGAGAAGATCTGCATGGGGGAATGGGCCAAAATAGAAGACCTGCTAAAGACCTCTGTCATTGACAAACAAGGCTACATTATACTTATGTTATTGACTGAATATATATGTTCTGCATCTTTATACAGCTACAGTCCATATAAATCATAAAATGTGATTTTCTGGACTTTCTTTGAGAGGAACGTCTTCAAAAGTCTTGCTAATTGTCGATATGCGAGAGGAAATGTTTAAAGTTTCAAATAAAGGATGTGTGTAAACAAAATATAAATAAAGAGGATCTTCTTCTTAGAATTCGAATGAATTCTCATAACTTCTAAAGACTTTGTGAGATTAATTGTCTGTTTTTCTGAACACAATCAAACACATGAAGCAGTCAGATTTACAGCAACATTGATTATAAGTGGTTTGGAAAACGTTTCATAAACAAAAGAACAAATGTCAATTTGAAACAGATTTGGACAAACTGGAATCTGCTTGAAAAAAATAAAAAAACTGGCCTGCATTTGTTCGATTGCATTAATGTCAAACACTTCATCCTTCATTTTTGCTTCTTGACTTGTAAATACAGTTAAAAGCACAATAAATCAGACGTGGAGACAGAACAAACATTGTTGTCAAGTTCTCCAAAGAAAGTAGATAATGGATGAAGGACACATAAACATCATCTAACTGCATTCCCATGTTGAAGCTCTAACAGTTTAAAATCCTTAAGCTGGCCTGATTTATAACCCATGATGGATCACAGCGCTACGATTACACAACCTGCGGAGTTCTCCAGGTACATGGTTAGCTTCAGGAATACAAGTGGAGATGGAAATTTATTTCCTCCTAGTTCAGGGGTCTGCAACCTGAGGTTCTGGAGCAACATGGGGTTCTTTTATCCATCCCTTGTGGCTTTGAAAAAAATGCCCATGAAAGTTTTGATTCATTTAATTAAGTTTAGACTTTTCTGTTTAGATTTTTGACAATAGTAACTGAGCAAAAGGTTGATTAAAAAGCTTACGCCACTGTCCATCCATCCATGCATGCATCCAGTGATAGAAAATTTGGCTTGTTTTTTTTTTTGGCATTTTTATTTTGAGAAAATCTGCTGCAGGAGGAAGACCGGCATTGATACAGGGTGTATTTTATTTTGAAAGTGGGCAAAAGTAAAATACGTTATATCACTGTTATAAATCAATTATTGTAAATACTTACAATCTATATATTATAAATAAATGGCTTAATTCTCACAAAAATAAATAAAATGTATTTTCTAAACTTGAGGTGGAACTTTGTGAATGTTGTTGGGTTTTAGTCTGTAAGAAACTGGTTTAAACGGTTCTTTTAGGGTTAAAGGTTGTAGCCCCATCATGACCCAGAGAATCACAACTTGTTGCCTGACCTATTCGGTTATAGTATAATTTAGATTTAAAAAATTCTTAATTTTTCTTCAATGTTAATTAGAAGGTTTATGCACTTTGACTGATTATTTGCCCCGTTTCTCATTTGTAATGTTCCAAAAGTATGTGCTTTTGTGTTTGATTGAACTTTACAAATGACAAACTTTACAGTTTATTTTGACAATTAAAAGCTAAATGTTTAAAAAAGTTTTTGTATCAGATGAAAAATTAAACACATTGTCTTTTTTTTTTTAATTGAGTGATTACTTTTGGTTGAATTTTACTTTCCTTTCACCACTTCATATGACCAAATTGAGGTTAAGCTTCTCTGCAACTCACTTCATCTGAAGAGTAAAACAACACTATTAAAAATAATGTGTAGCGATGACATATATAAGAACACATTTTCAACTACAAAAGTTGCATTACCTGCAATAATGCTAGAGTGAACGCTTTTTACGGAAAGTAGTTGCTGAAGATGCTGAAGCTTTTTGCTGAAAATGGAGACACCATTTACCTTAATTGCTGAAGGGATTTACTGAAAATGCAAAAGCTATTTGCAAAACGTTAAATTTGCTAAAACACTAAATTTCTGAAAAAAATGCTTAAAAATCTCCAATACATGCCATTTTTGCAAAAATAATTTAGTGTGCAGCTTAAATATGAGCTAAACTCCAAATTAGCCCAAAAAACCTTAGTGAACTAAATTACCCTAAAACGTTAGCTCGTCGCTTAAATACTAGCTAAACGCCAAAATAGCCTAAAATTCCTCAGTAAACTAAATTATTCAAAAATATTAGCCTGTTGCAAAAATAGAAGCTAAACTCTAAATAAGCCTAAAAAATGCCAGTAGATAACAAATTAGCCAAAACTTTAGGATGTTGCTTACTCAATAAACTACACATTTTTAGTCAAAAACGTTAGCACACAGATAAAATATTAGACTAAAATATTAAACTTAGAATTAGCCTAAAAAACCTCAGTAGATCCCAAATTAGCCCAAAAAAAAAACCAATCACATTGCTTAAATACTAGCCAAACTCCACAGTAGCACAAAATTCCTCAGTAAACTAAATTATTCAAAAAACATTAGCATGTTGCAAAAATAGAAGCTACACTCTAAATAAGCCTGAAGAATGCCAGTAGATAACAAATTAGCCAAAACTTTAGGATGTTGCTAAAATATTAGCTAAACTCCAAATTTGTAGAAAATTACTATAAAAGATGAAAACATAGCCCATGAATATAGTTAAAGGCTTGTTGCTAATCTACTTTCGATTTTGAAATTTGAAGACTTTCTCATTCATTTCCTATGGGGCATATTTTTATTTTTATTTTGCTCAATATTTCAAGAACTATAAAGTTTATGAATCCCAAAAATAAAAGTAGTAATATCCTGAACAAGCTAAACGTTTTGACACCAAGACTTTGTAAGCATTCACACTGTAATGTGTGGACAAACCATTCTGGTGCCATTTTCTTTAAGAAGTTATTTGAGGTGAAACTCATTTCCCTTCTACGATCATACCTCTCAACCTTAAATTAATACTTTTCAAAGTTTCTAGATTGAAACTATCTTTGCAGCTACACCAGGGTATTGGTTTTGGCTGGAGAACAAATGCAACATGCTGTGCTTTACAAAAGTAAATAAAATAGAGAAAAATGCTGACAAATTTGATGGGATCTGACAGGAAGAGTTAATCTCAGCGCAGACGGGGGAGTCTTGGCTGCCATCTGCCGACTTTGATATTGAATCCATGTGGTTACGCAGTGTGAAATTAATGAAATCACAATGTTTGGGATGTCATGAGAAAAAAATCTAGGAGTATTACAGCATGCTGTCATATCATTAAGTTTGAATTTGTTTTTTTTTATACAACCAAAATCTCATTAATTTGATGGAAAAGAGTAGGTTATCTCGAAGGTCGTAAACATTTATTATTATTTGAAAATATAAACTTTTACAAATTATTAGTTAAACTGTATTCATTTGAAAATGTCTATTTATAAAAATAGTTTAATTAACTTGTTGTGTTGGTTGCAACAAATATTCGTCCAATCATTGAGATTTTCAAAGTCAGACTGCAAAATTCTCAAAGCTCTCATTAATATTTTATTCTTTCCTTCTAATTTGTTGCTCTTAAAATGCTAATACAATTTAGAACCAAAGGATTCTCAATTTTTTTTTGGTGAAAATCTGTAACTTTTAGCTGCACAGATCAGACAATATGAGAAACAAATTTCAGAGCTGAGTATTTCAGGGTCCTGCAAAGCAACAGTGTCTGCAATCTGTTAAAGTATTTGTGAATGTTTTTGCATGACGAGACCTGAGGAATGCCTGGCAGAGAGTGCAAAAAGCCTGCAAAACATTACACTTCTTCTCCCACAGGGCTGTTTACGAGTCACGTCTGCCTCTGAAATGACTGTTTCAGAGACAAAAGGGCATAATGTGACTGCACAGTTTCTTTCATTGGAGTAATGGATTGTGGGTCCATGGTCTTACACAACAACAGGAGGAGATTTATTCAGGTGTTTCATTTGTAATCAACAAAAGAAAAAGAAACACAAATTGTTTTTAGTTATTTTATCATTCTAATGTGAAAATAAACAAGAGACACAAATTAACAAAAAAATCTTTCTTTATATTTCTTAGTATTTTGAACATTATAAACATATTAATAGCTAAAACAAAAAAAACAAGAAAACCTAATGTCGTATGTCTGACATGGTGTTTTCTCCTATATCCATTCTTAAATTGCTTGGAAAGGAAGGAATTATGGGTATTTTTTGAGAAGGACATTTTTACCTGATTTCAAGCAACCAAGGCGCTCTTGGACCCATCTTTCGAGGTGATCTCAGTTTGTTTCCAAACAGGCTGAGCACCGGTTCGCTCTGCATTTTCCTCAATCTGAATAGGCTCCATGTTCGGAGTGGAACAGCTGGACCAAAACGTGTACCCGCGGGCATTACGGGATGTAACCAGGGTAGGCAGAAAGTCATGGTTTGACTGAAAATATCATTAGTCACATGGATTTGTTTACAAGTTTTGGTTTGGATCAGAAATATCTAACTGAAGGGAGTCTGAATACAAACCAAGCACAAAGTTCAGGACTTAATTCAGAGCTAATGAGACGGGCTCGGTCCAGAAAAAAATACTTTTCGAGTCGGATAACTATAGTTTCTTGTAGGCACCAAATACTTCGTTTTACTTACAAGACAAATACTACACCAGGTATTTCCTCTTGGACGCCAGGTACTTCATCTTGGACACCAGGTACTTCCTCTTATACACCAGATACTTCCTTTCAGACACCAGATACTTTCTTTTAGACACCAGATACTTCCTCTTGGACACCAGATACTTACTCTTATACACCAGATACTTCCTCTCAGACACCAGATACTTCCTCTCAGACACCAGATACTTTCTCTAAGAACCCAGATACCTTCTTTGAGACACCAGATACTTCCTCTCAGACACCAAATACTTCCTCTCAGACACCAGATACTTCCTCTCAGACACCAGGTACTTCCTCTTAGACACCAGATACTTCCTCTTAGACGCCAGGTACTTCCTCTCAGACACCAGATACTTCCTCTCAGACACCAGATACTTCCTCTTAGACACCAGGTACTTCCTCTTAGACACCAGATACTTTCTCTTAGACACCAGGTATTTCCTCTTAGACACCAGATACTTCCTCTTAGACACCAGATACTTTCTCTTAGACACCAGGTATTTCCTCTTAGACACCAGATACTTCCTCTTAGACACCAGATACTTTCTCTCAGACACCAGATACTTTCTCTCAGACACCAGATACTTTCTCTCAGACACCAGATACTTCCTCTCAGACACCAGATACTTCCTCTCAGACACCAGATACTTCCTCTCAGACACCAGATACTTCCTCTCAGACACCAGATACTTCCTCTTAGACACCAGATACTTCCTCTCAGACACCAGATACTTCCTCTTAGACACCAGATACTTTTTCTCAGACACCAGATACTTCCTCTCAGACACCAGATACTTCCTCTTAGACACCAGATACTTCCTCTCAGACACCAGATACTTCCTCTTAGACACCAGATACTTTTTCTCAGACACCAGATACTTCCTCTCAGACACCAGATACTTCCTCTCAGACACCAGATACTTCCTCTTAGACACCAGATACTTCCTCTCAGACACCAGATACTTCCTCTCAGACACCAGATACTTCCTCTCAGACACCAGATACTTCCTCTCAGACACCAGATACTTCCTCTCAGACACCAGATAGTTTCTCGTTCGTTTTGTTTCCGGCATGCATCTCAGAGTTTCTCCTATTCTTTGGATAGATTCTTGGGCACACCAGGTAGTTTTGTTTGGACACCAGATACTTTCTCGTATCCAGCAGTTAGTATCTCATGCACACTCTATCTACAGTCGATTTTCTATTCTATTCTATTCTATTCTATTCTATTCTATTCTATTCTATTCTATTCTATTCTATTCTATTCTACTCTAATGAGAAAGGTGAAATAATGATGAAACACAAAGTATTAAAAATCTGAATGGACACCTGATTACTTTACTACAAGGCAAACACTTTTCCAATAGTCATTATAAACATTTTTAAAAGTTGCACTTGTGTAAAATAATGAAATCTATGCAAACTGTATTTCTTGAGAATAGCTTGTCTCAAATCATTTTTTTAATTAGTTAAATATATTTTAAGATATGATAATATCTGATTTCCTATTTTTGGAAGAAATGGGATTTTGAAATTGTCCTCAAACCAACAGAGTTATGAGCTCGTATCCAGCTGCCATAGACTCACTAAATCAACAGTTAAAGTAATGAGAAGCAGGCGGTAATGCTTTTTTTTTTCAGTCACGTGGCTCCTGTTTGCATGTGAGTGTGAAAACCGCTGGAAAAAGTGAACCCAGCTGAATCCGGCTCCAGTCGTGTCATCAAGTCCTGCAGAGGAAAGCGTGGAGAAATTAAAGGTGCAGAACGGATTATTGAGTCTGACTCAGCCTTGTCTGAGCTACAGGGGGTATAAAAAACCAGAAGCCACGAAAGATCTTGCCAAGGAAACACAATGTCGGTCGCTGATTGGTCCAGCACTGCTGTGATAAAATTTGTTCTTCCAGACATTCTAGAAACAATGACTTTTTATTCCATGCACGAATATAAAGAAGTAAATACACAAAAAGACAAAAAATGACCAAAAATCTAACAACTATCAAAAGAAAGCAGGGATTTTTGTAAAGCAGAACACAATCATTTTATGAAGTAATTTTGACATTTCCTCTTTGGATGTTGGCACAAAATAGAAGAGATCCTCACTGTGGCATTGAAAGCATTCACTTTAAAACTTCCTGGCTGAATTCAATCAATTCCAACTGATGAACCTCAGGCAATGTTTGTTCCCCACAATAAAAAGGATAGCACAGAAAAAAAAGCTTCTTGTGTGAGCAAGATAAATTACCTTAAAAAACTTTAATAAAATAGTGCCTTTCCCACATGAATTCAATAAACTAACACATGTTTGCTGTTGTTTTGAAGCACACGTCAATCAAAAATAACCCAGTCATGGTGAATGAGTTTCTTTTAAGGTTTTCAGAAAGTATTCTGTAGATGCTGAGTACAATCTGGTTATTAAAAATAATTATCTGCAATGTTGGGAAATGAATAAGGAAAAAACAAAAGTGACAAATATGAAGGTTGAAAATTTAAAGAAGAATCAGAATCAGTAGATATTGAGGATTTAGTCAGTTCTCCTGTGTTTTCTAAATGTTTTGGGTTTACCTGTTAAAAGTATTGATAAAACTGAATTGGTTCATCTTTTTTTCTTGTAATAACTACAATAAATGCAGCACACATTCTTTGGATTAACAGCTAAATAAACAACAAAAATCTATGAAACCTAACAGGTAATTTTATATGCAAGATAAAGAGATATTGTTCAGAGAATTTGGTTTGACTGAAACAATCCATCCATCCATCCAATCAATCACCTTAGTCACTTAAGGGGTTACACGGTTGCTGGAGCCTATCTGCTCCACTGTTGGGTCAAGGTGAGGTACACCCTGGACAAGTCACTGATCTGTAGGGCCACACATAAATATATATTCACACCAATTTAATTAACCTAGTAAGCATATTCTTAGACTGTGGGAGGAGCCTAGAGTGCCAAAAGAAAACCCACGCGTGAGGAGCACATGAAAACTCCAAACAGAAAAGTTCCATTTTATAACAAAGTAGGAAATAAAAAAAATTGTTTTTTGTTGTTCTAGACCAGGAGTCTGAACCTTCGACAGTAAAAGAGTTGTTTAGCTTGTTTTCTATTGACCAAAACTTAGTAGGAGCCACAAAGTTTCATTTTGATACTGCTGTGCATTCGTTACAATGTATTTTTTAATAATAAATATCAATTATGCTTCTTTTTTCGCATGAATAAAAACAGAAATATCATTTTCTCATCATGTGAAATTATTTTTTTTACATTTGGCAGAAGCATACTGGATTTCCTTTCAAAATAAAAGACGCCGTGTGCCAGACCAGATCATCCCAGCGCAGCTTTGGAAAGTGTGAGATTATATGTGCTTTAAACTGATAAAGAATCAAAATTTTTACCAAAGCTTTGCTTTGCATTTGAAATGAGCTTTTATTCTGTAGGAAGCATGGAGTAAACAAAACCTCTTCAAGTCAGCAGGGATGTAAAAAAAAAAACCTTCACATTTTTTACTTTCGAGGTGCACCTCAATTTATAAACGTAACTAATCTAAATTAAATAAATGCTAATTAAGTAACCCTTACCTGAAAAAAATACTATTAATTTATTTTTCTTTAGCCAGAGAGCCACTAGGGAGAAGGAACGAAGCCACAAGTGGCTCCGGAGCTGCAGGTTGGAGGACCCTGAACCAGATAGAAAACATGCGTATTTAGTGCTTGATATTAGCATTCTGCTAATAGAGTTAGCATGTATCACTTTTATTTACTCACCCCCCTTAATATCAAAGCCAGAAAACTTCATCAATTTAAAATAAATCTTCAAATCTTTCAAAACAGAATCTTAATTTCCATTTTTTTGATAAAGCTGACAGATGTTGACTTTGGAATATTCAGAAGTGAGGAAATTTCACGCCTGGATTTTTTGTACAGGTGGCATCCAATGACAGTGCCCCGCTGGAATTCACTGAGCTCCTGAGAGCGGCCTGCATGCCTCAGGACTTGATTTTGCACACCTGTGGCCAGACCAGGTGATTCGGACACCTGATTCTGATCATTTGGATGTGGGTGAGCCAATACTGTTGGTAATATAGTGTATTTTTAAAGCGTTCCCAGTGGTATTTTTATTATAATTATGCTGTTATTAGCTAAAATAAAAAAAAAACAAACTGTCCTTTTGTGATTAAGTAAAAAATAATGAAGTCAAAAAGACTTAATTGTTCAGTTGACCATCAAGTCTTTAGAGCATGATCAGGCAGTGCGAGCTTTAGTTTTTATTTTCTAATAGGAGGAAATTTTAGTTGGAGTTTCTCTGCTGCAGTGAGGAGTTCTGGTTGTAAAGACTGAAGTTCCTCATGAGAAAATGTCGACACAGCTTTTAGACAACAATAAGAGCAATCACTGGATAACTTATGAACTCCACCATGTCTGGACACCAAATACACATTTTCTAACATTTAATCTTAACACTTGTTGTATTTGGAAACCATGGAAACAAAATGAAGGTCCAATTAAACACCAAGAAATCCAACCTGATAAACTGCAGTGACACTAATTCAACGTCCAAATCTAAACTGTAAGCACAAAAAACGTAAACCACAACTCTGTGTTGTTTTTCTAAGGTTCACATTTCCACTTGGGTTAATGGAGCGAACCATTTAAAATGGTTTCCAGCTATGTTTCTGTCAGTGTTTGCCTATTTTCAAGACAGATTACAAAGTTTGTGGCGCTCATTCATTTGCTTGCAACTCTGTCATTTTCTAAAAGTTCTGTGGCTTTTTTCAACCTTGTTGTCATGTTGTTGTTTCTACTGCTGAAAGGAAAATGACAGAGACATTTCAAATTACAACATAGGTGCTACTATGGACAAGATCTTTTCAGGTTTCAAACTGCAAGAAGAAAATAAAAGAAACTCTGAAGGTGACCTCATGCATCTACATTTAAAGAAGAAGTACTGCGGTCATGCAGCCGTCTCAACATACAACCTCTGCATCATATGCAAGAAAAAAATGGCTATTTTACACCTTTGTATTATGCACCCGTATAGGGTCGGTCTCTAGGGTTTATGGGTTGTCCAGGCCTGTAGAGGGTTGTAGAGAGGAACGTCTGTGAAAATTCCACTTTTGAGGTTTTAAATGCATTTAACTGTTCATTCCTCACTATAAAGAACCCCAAAGCGGTATTTTGATCCTTTCATGCAAGAGTAATCCTCTAAAAACCTGCGCTGTCTGCAGCAGCCCCTCCCATACCCACGAAAACAAGCGGTTGGAAACGTGCTGACGTAAGCACGATGCCAACAGCTCCCTCCAGGAAGAGTCAGCTCTGACAGCTCCGCCCCCAGTCTAACACCAACACTCAATTTCTCCACAGAGCTAGCGGTGATCAGCAGAAAACTTTCATTTTAGATGCAGAATACCGTGTATCTTCCAACTGTGTCCTGTCTTCAATAAATTCCAGCTTAAACTGGTGTTCGTTAATTTAGATGCGGGGCTCCTTTAAGACCCCCCCCCCGAATATGAATTATTTTCGAGGGAGAAATGCAGACACACAGCTTTCTCTAGGATGACATCATGAAATGGACGGCAGCCACAGCTCAAGGCGGAGCTTCAGGAATCAAGCCGCTTTACTTCCGGGTGGGAAAAAACTCACAAAAACTAATTAATAATTCATAAATAACTTGTTGTTTAGTGTTCCAAATCATATGATCATATATGTGGATATAGTTCACTCTGAAAGGCTTAAGAAAATCATGGTAGGGCCCCTTTAAGCATTAGCTCAGCTGTGTCATTTAGTTCCCTTGAGACTCGTGCAGCCACCTTAAAGGACGTCATGAAAACTGAACTTACTTGTGTGGTGTGTGTGGTAAGTGTTTTTGTGACATGTAGGTGTATGCACTGGCTCCTGATTGGCTGCATGCAAATGCTGCACACAGCACTCAGACACAGTGATGTGCTTGCCATTGACTCTGTAAAGCTCTAAAAAACATATAAACACAAAGCTACCCGTTCATCATCATCTACTTTTGACATGATTTGGGTAATGTATGAAATTCTTCAGGGGGTGGGCGGCAGCAGATGCTGATTTGACACGCCTGTTGCGTTTAGTGTGAATGCACCATAAGACGGGGATATCAAACACAATCCAAAACACGCTTTAGGTCACGGGCTAAACAAGATAAACATTAATAAACACACTAAAACTGCATTTTTGAAACTTTAACAACGTAACTTTAACATAACAATAGGCTGGAATATTATTCCAGAATAAATCAATTTAAACCTTAAAAACTTTTCAATATTTTACTTTCCAAAAAATTTTTTATACTAGTTAGAAATAAAATAAAAGTTAAAAGAAAAAAAACACCCAAATTTCTTTACTTTAATGTCGTTTCATATGAAAAATTACATTTATAAATAACCCAAAAGATTTTGATCTCCATAAAATATATGCTGTCAAAATGCTCCAAATATGAACATGCTGCCGACACAAAGTCTGGAAATAAAAATACAATTTGTGCTTTTTAATACCAACAAATCATTCGGTTTTCTTTGCGCATTGTTGTCTGGTTGTTTTTCTCTGTTTTGCCTTTAGTTATTTTATCTGGTTATGTTTATTTATTTCTGCATCACTAGTGAGAGGATGGTGAGATCCTTGTGATGTAAAACACTGTGTGTTCCGAAATAGAAAACCAGAGATCATTAATACTGATCTCTCAGGTGTTGCTTCAATATTTAACCAGCACGAGATGACATCAGACCGTTAATAATCAAATAAAATGATCTGGAGGGTCGCATCCGGCCTCTGGGCATGTCTGCGTCTCACTATAAAACTTTTCTATTAAACTTTTCTAATGAAAATGATCTGTGCATATTATTTAATTTGTGTTACCTGACTTTTAAAAATAATTTTAAACTGAGAAAAAAAGAAAAAAATCAGCATAAATTCCTATGATACTCCCTTTACATTAATGATTCTTCTAATGGAAAATAATCTACACACATATATATTTTTGTTGATGTTTGATACTTGATTTATAATTATTGTATGGTCAAGCCGGGGTGCGATTATATAAGTTCACTTCCTCCCGCTCCCTTCCAAGCAATTTAATGTCTAGTTATCCTGGATTTGACGTGTCTTTATGGATGTTAACTTCTGATGATTGATTGTATTGCACATGAATTATTTTTTCTTCTTGATTTCTTGAAATAAACTATTTCTAATCTAATCTAAATAAGAAAAACTACATTTCACACTTAAGAGTTGTTTATGTATTTGCTACAACCTGTTGCCTGCAGCATACCCGTAGAAAAATGTGCATGAATACTTTCGACCAGCAGATTCCTCAAGAGTTCTACAATCTTAATATCTTGTGCGAACCATCTGCGTACAGATTCAAAGTCACAAAGTCAAGGCCCGGGGGCCGGATCCGGCCCTCCAGATCAATTTATTGTTATTAATGGACCAATGTTATCCTGCACTCATTTCTAACTTGTATAACTTTGACAAAATATATTTTTATGGCGAGTAGAATATTGAAAATTATTAAGGGTTTAAGTTGATTTATTCTGGAATAATATTCCTGCCTTTTTATTTTTCATATTTATGTTAAAAACTTTTTAAAATAAAAAAAATTGGCATTCTGCAAGCTTTTCGGACTATTTTGGCATTTATTAAGACATTTTAGGCTATTGTGAAGTTTAGCTAATATTTCAGCAACATGCTAGCTGTTTTGGCTAATTTAGGCATATTTTTAGTTTTTGGGCCTGTTTTGGAGTTCAGCTCATATTTCAACTACATGCTAGCTGTTTTGGCTAATTTAGGCATGTTTTTAGTTTTTGGGCCTGTTTTGGAGTTCAGCTCATATTTCAGCTACATGCTAGCTGTTTTGGCTAATTTAAGCTTTTTCAGGTTTTTTTTTTGTATATTTCGAGGTTTAGCTATTTTTTCAGATTCATGCTAGCTGTTTTGGCTAACATAAGCTTTTTTTTTTTTAATGCTTTTCAGGCTAATTTGGCATTTAGTTAATATTTTACCGTGCTATCAGCTTCAGCGTTTTCAGCTATCAGTACTAGCATCTTCAGTGGCCAAATTCAGCTTACAGCATTCACACTAGCATTATCACAGGTAATGCTATATATCTAGTTCATAATTATGCCAAAAAGTTATGGTTTTAAAGTTTTAAAAATCTAGTTTTAGAGTGTTTAACGAATGTTTATCCTGTTTGGACTGTGACCTGAGTTGTGTAGTGGATTTTGGCCTCTTGTGCGATTGAGTTTGACACCTCCGATTTAATGGAAAGCTGACGGTGAACCTTTTCTGGAGTATTAGTCTTGATTCACAATGTGCTCAGAAAGTTACAGTGAGAGATTTGACTGATGGCCTTAGGTTTACTGATTCTACTTTTGTGTTTTTTTCTACACCCCATAACTCCCAGCTCCCTGAAGTAGCCTAGTCTGTTAGTCCAGAACTCAGAAATGTCATTGGTATTTCCTTGGCTGCTCTTGTGTAAACTGTAACTGCGGTGTGTCTGGTGGAATTAGGTCTCAGTTAAACTGTGAAGTGTGAAACTCTTCACAGGGACATTGCGGTTGTTGCACAAGTATGCAAACATAAAAAAACAACAACAGGAGAATGTTGTCCATCTTAATTAGTACATATCTGAGACAACATTCAAATCCCTGATAATCAGACAGACACGCATGTTCACACATCGACACGACAGAACAAACATTTTCCGAAGCCGAGTGATGTCAGCGTTTTATTGCTGGGGCTTTTTCCAATTGCCAGAGGCTTTGGAATATTTTCCAGTTTAGCTGCGTAAACTCTGCCGTGTTCCTTTTTTTTTTTTTTTTTTTTACAGCTGGCTGAAATCTTCGCCCCCATCACGGCGTAGTAAATTGACTATGTTCTAAATCCCCACCTGACAGACCTGCATTAGTGTGGAAGGGGTAGCACACAGCTCTGCCTCCTGATGGAGACACTTTTAGTGCATCTCCTAGACTATTGTTTAATGTTGTGAAAGACAGTGTGTACTTGCAGTGCAGTAATTACAGCAAACACAATGACAGCCAAAGGCTTCTTCACTGCCAGTACTGATGAGATGTAATCTTTTCAAATGAGTTGTTCTTTTGTAGTCATAAAAAAGGGGGAAAAATAGGTCCCATTTTAGAAATGGAGTTTTATGAAGGTGGGCTTCATTGTAAAGCCAAATAATGACTCAGACACAAGGGGAAAAATCTCTCTTTAATGTTTCATTGTTAGACTTTATTATTTGGTAGATCTATTGGTTTAGCAGCTCTCCTTTTTTCCTGCAGGATTTGACAGAGTATGTAGATACTCTTTTTAATTTAATAGCATGAGGCCTATAAAAAAAATCAGCCTGTTATTCTCAAGTCTGGGAAACCTGGAATAACAGCAGCAACTTGGTGATGTGGCACTATGGTGGAAATTCCTTCTTTGTTCAAGTATAACTCAGGTGAAATAGCTGATTCCATAAGTTGGACTCTGTAAAAAGACACACACGAGGAACACAAAATTGACTTAATTAATTGTGTAAATGCTTAGTAAGCATTCACACTATAGTGATTCTCCTGCTCTTTTGCCTATGTTTTTCAGCATGTGAAAACTCAATCAAACTTTCAGCAATCTGTCAAAATGTTCAGTTTGTTCAGGAAATTACTGCTTGTATTTTTGTATTGATAAACTTGATAGTTTTTGAAATATTGAGCAAAATACGTCTAAAAGTGTCATGTTTCAGTGCTTAGGTTTTGTCATCTTCTGTTTTCCCTGTCAGTTTCCTGTCACGTTCAGGTTAATCATCCACAGCTGTCTTCATTTAGTTAATCAACCTCAGTGTATTTTAGTGTCTGGTTTTCAGTTCTCATTGTCAGGTCATTGCTCTTTTACGTTCTGTCACTGCACTGGTTTATGCTCCTGGGTTTTGTCATGTTTAAGTTAATTTAGTAAATGTTTGTTTCTGCCACCAAGTCTGCATTTGGGTCCTCCACCACCATCCCTGGCAAAAATAAAATGAATGAGAAAGTCAAATTTCACAATTTTAGGTAGATTAGCAACAAGTCCTTAAATATACTCATGGGCTAGGTTTTCATCTTTTGTCGTCATTTTCATAAAATTTGGAGTTTGCCAAATATTTGCTAGCAACATGCTAGCATTTTTGGCTAATTTGTTATCTACTGAGATTTTTAAAAGCTAATATAGAGTTATAGCTTCTATTTTAGAAACAGGCTAACATTTTTGACTAATTTAGTTTACTGAAGAATTATCGGCTACTGTGGAGTTTTGCTAGTATTTAAGCAATGTTTTTTTTTTTTTTTTTGTTTTTTTTTTTTTGCTAATTTGGGATCTACGGAGGTTTTTTTAGACTAATTTTAAGTTTAGCTAATATTTTATCTATGTGTTAACTTTTTTGACTAATTTAGTTTACTGAGTAATTTTAAGATACTTTGGAGTTTAGCTAGTATTTAAGAAATGTGTCAGATTTTTGTGCTAATTTGTCATCTATGGAGGTTTTTTATGCTAATTTGGAGTTAGCCTTATATTTTAGCAACATGCTAACATTTTTGGTTAATTTGTTCTCTACTAAGGTGTTTATTGACTAATTTAGAATTAAGTTTCTATTTAAACAAAATGCAAACATTTTATTTGAGGAATTTTAGGCTACTTTGGAATTTAGCTGCTATTTAAGCAACGAGCTAGCTTTTACTAAGTTTTCTACTCCCTACCCCTCCTCCCTCCCCCTTCATTTAGACCTCCAAATGGAGAACTATGAAAAAACAGTGGCTCATAATTTGAATGTCATTTTCGTTTGGTGATGCCACCAATAATCGCTGGTCACTAGCGTTAGCGCGGAGCCTCCAGCGCTCAAATAAACAAAACAACAGCGGTTTTGTAACTTTGAAAAGGTCATTCTACAACAAAAAGTAGTTTCTTACTTCTAAATGTAAACTTCTGCGGTTCAGAGCACACCCACATGAAGAAAAGTGCTTCTCAGTGCAACACGGTTTACCCTAGTAAAAGTTTTAGTTTTAGCAAATGTAACATTTTGCACATAGCTTTTGCATTTTCAGCAAATACCTTCAGCAATTAAAGTAAATCGTGTCACCATTTTTAGCAAAAACATTTCTAGTTAATTGAATTATATTCCTATGATTCAACCAAATCGATCTCTCTGAGGTAAAGCTGTTAATCGACCTATACCATTATAAAGCATTTAAAAATAAAATAAATTGATTGTTTTGTCATGAAACATACCATTTGGATTGAGACAAGGCACTGTAAACCCTGACTTTAGCTGTAATCACATCACTTTAAGAGAAGTCAAGAATTAAAATGTGTATTTTTTGTTAAATAGCAACATCTTGGTGTTTCTACTTATAATTTTCCATTTTCATCAGAATTTGCATTAAGCTGAGTTTCTCATCATAAAATTATATTTTCATTGCTCATAAAAGTTGGTTTTCAGTCCTATTTTTTTTTTAAGTGCTGGTTGTTAGCCAAAACTGGGCAATAAGCATTGCTTTTGGTTTTTTTTAATGTTAAAAATATAAACATTCTTTCTCTTTTGGGACTTTAGGCAAATTTTGATGTAGTGACCAAACCACGTCTAATTATTGTCCATTGTTACAGTTGTTTGGAAATCATTTCCGCTTTCATGGGACTTTTTCTTTACTCTTTAAAAAAAAAAATTGTACCGTTTTTTTAAGGTATTAAAGCAGTCAGAGCTCATAAAGACTTTGCCACCAAAAGTTGAGAAGTAGATAGTTCATCAAATTATTACAATTGGCAATTTTCTTCTGAGTGGTTGGGTATATATAACCTTTATACAGGTTGGTCGATTGAGAACAATTTCTCATTTACAACGACGACCTGATTTGGCATCAGCAGTTGGGTAGCTTAGTTGGTTGAATGCAGGGCTGGTAAGCCAGAATCGAGAGTTTGATTCCCAGATGATGAATCCAACTTTTTTGAAAACGTAATTTACTCATGGTTATAAGTTATGATTACATGTTTCATTAAGTAAACTTTACTAGCATCATTTCCTATTGTCAAATGTATTAACTCACTGTTTTAACTGAACTAAATTTGTCTAGTTTTTGGATCTATGTAAAAACTTAAGAAATTTAGGGCAATCTAGTTCTTAGCTCTGTTCGAGTAAACTCAACTAATCCGGGTTAAGAGTGTGTGTTTATTTTATTATGACATAAAAATGAATGTGTAGAAACACTTTGAATTTAGCAAAGTCATGTAGAGTGTGGTAGAATGTTCTCTTTTCATTGTTCTGATGTGGAAAAGCAACACTGAGCTGAACTTCATCAAACTAAACTGTGAATGACTTTAATTCTTGTTTACTTGTTTGTTTGTACACACATTTAATTTAGACTTGATTATGAATCGTATCGTCAACCACAATTGATGATATAAATCAAAGCGTTAAAATGAATCATGACATTCCTAGTCCAAAAATAAATGAGAACAATTCTCAGATGAAATATTGCTAAAATTCTCCAAAAATATCTCTAAACTAAAAGCTTGAAGCCAAAAAGCTTCAGCACTCCCTAAATGAAACATTCCCATAAAGATCTCTCTCAAGATATCACAGCATTTCTGTTGATTTATGGCACCAATATAAACACTGAAAACATTTGTAGCTGTACAGACAGCATCTGTGCCCTCCAGCCACCAAGTTACATAAAAGAGACATTTTGATGAGCAGAGAACATCCTGCAGGAATGCTTTAACACCCATAAGCTGCAATGCTTCAAGTGGAGGAATGTGCGGCGGTTACAGTAACCAGCAGATGTTCGGGTGATTCATTGTGGATTGAGCCTTAATTATATTGTTAGTATTGCTGGAACCACAGAAGTCTTGTAATGGTTTAATTAAAATATGAAAAATTGACTTTAATGTAATTTTATTCATGAAATGAATAAACTTAGCCACACCATTTCTATATAGTACATCTTAATCGGTCTGGGCTTTTAATTTGAAAATTACAACGTAATGAAACAGAAACTCCTTAAGATTTAGAGGATATTTGTTTAATTATACCATCTAAGTTTATGAACATGTGGAATTCTTACTTTTTTAAATTTTAGATAAGTGAGGCAGATATTAAGAACAGGTCCAAGGCAAAGGAATTTTGGGAATCCCAGGAAACCCTGAGCTGAGCAGCTGGCATCAATGAATTCTGCAGCTGGGTAATGGTGGTAATGATAACACATTTATAAAGATACAAAAACTTTTCCTAGTTTGAACCCAGTTTTCCAGACATACAAAAAGATTCACTCAAGAGTTCAAAACTTTTCTTTTAGCGTTTTATTTGGCAGCAAAGAGCAAACAGACGATGGTTACATTCAATCTAAACCCTGAAGGTGCATGTGAAATCCACAATCACTAATGCTGTTTTGAAAACACATAAAGGATTCAGCTTCTTCTTACAACAGCACATATGTGGCCTTCGATTCCCAGGGAGATGATGTCAGAGCTGGGTTTTGTATTGAGGCTGCCGCAAGTCGATCCAGACGAACGTCTGCACAATCGGTTAATGAAAACAACAAAAAAAGCGTCCAACAATTCTATCAACTAAAGAGACCACCAAAAAAAAAGAAATAAAACATAATCGATGAACGTGTGTATGAAATAAAGTTGATTTAAAGGAAAAATGGTGAAAAATCTTACATTTTCTCCATTTTTGAGGTCATATGTAACCAAGTGTCAGCACCTTCAGATTCAGTTATATTGTTTTAAGGAAGTATCTTGAAGTGAAAACTTCAAATAAAATATCTGGGTAATTAATTTTCGGTTTATGAGATTTTACTTCTCTAACAGTCAAGAAGCTCTGTTGCATTTGCGGGATACAATATGATATTTCCTCCACATTTATAGCATCAATAATTTTTTTTGTTATTCTTTTGTTGGTCAAAAAGCCCATTGTTAGAGCTCTGAAAGAGTCTTCTCAGAATGTGCTTTTTTTAAAAAATTTTATTTTGTATGGAGCTAAATTGGGGCCGATATTATTTGAAACCCAAAAAAAACGAATTGAAAAAAAAAATATTGATGTTTGCCCCCCCCCCAAAAAAAAGGGAAAATATCCAAAACTTATAGTAACTCTAAAATAAAAAATAAACTAATCCACTCAATCTCAAAACTTTTTTCTTTCCACTTTTAATTTTTCTTTTTTTTTTTTTTTTTCTTTTTCATTTTTGAATCTAAGAATATTAAACATTCAAATCTTTTGGGCCCGTTGTGGCCAAAAGATTTTTTTTTAGAATAGCAACAAATTTTTGATATTTTGGCCGAATTTTGGCCAAACACCAATATTTTATTTTATTTGGGCTTCAAATAATATTGGCCACAATTTAGCTCCATACTTTGCAGTCTCAACGTGCAATCACAAATGACCAGAAGTGAGAACATTTTATGACAATTCAAGCTCTGATGTGAAAAATGAAATATCTCTTCAAATTTTATTTGTTTTATTTTGTATACTGTATTTAACCAGTGTTTTAATTGTATGTGTACTGTCTATCTCTGTTATTTCTTTTAACATCAACCTGCCAAGGGTCTCCAGATGGAAATTAGCCTGAGGCTATAATCTGGCATTTGTTTTAATTATCATTAATATAAATTTTCTCTTTTTAAATAAAGTTAATATAATAATGTTAACATTACTATAGCTTTATATAATCATTTTCTGTTTTTGATCAGAAAGAAGGTTCAATTCTGTGACCTAAACTAACAATAACTGAATAATAATTCAATTTTTAAATAAATATTTATGTTTTCAATCAGAATTCTAGAACGAGAACCATAAACTTTCAGTTAATGTTGTAAAATCAAAATCTGTCAAATTTTTAATCAAGATTTCTGTCTTATGACTCAGTTATAAGTAAAAGCAAACTACTAAAGATTTGCTGAGTGCTAAACTCTTCATTTTCTGAGATGTTGACCTCCAGATCTCCAAAATCTGCTGCTTCTATTTACATGATGTTAAATGAGTACTTCCTGGTGCACTTTTTGAGTCAGAATTTTCACTTTAATAAAGACACACCAGTCAGAACAAAATCAAAAATGGAGCTACCATTATATACTTTTTGTGCATTTTCTTTGTTGAAACACTGAAGTTTAAACTGGAGACTTTAGGGCTTACAGTAGGGGTCACTAAAGCTCTCTAAATGCTGGGGTGGGTCAATGGCTGGTGGTGATATCATTTTCCATCAGTTCCTCTACCTCCTTGCAACACTCAGCAGAGACGGAGGAGGAGATGAGGAGGAGGAGGAGATTTTTTCCACTAGCACATTTCACCTCCAGGCGACCGCGTCTGGAAAGACTATATCTCTAGAAAAGAGGTTATCCGTCAGAAAGTGCAGCACGAAGCTCGGTGATTCCTGTCTGGAGAGCAGCTTATAACCTGCTGCAGGGTGACGTTTGTGAATCAAGACTTACAGAAAGACAATTCAAGCTTTTTATTACCCAAACAGCCCCCCCTCATGCCTGTGACTTAGACTGACAGTTAACTACATTAACACACGCGGCTGGTGAGTGATATCTCGACAAAATCAAACACAAGAACCACATTCTTTATAGATCAATCTTTTCATTCTGCTCTTTGGAGAAAAAAAACAAATCACTGGTTTTTATTGCAAAGATTGGAGCGACCAAACAGGCAGATTATGGCTGAGTTTCACGCAGCTGTAACTGAATACAACACAAGCTGTTTTATATGAACTCAGACTTCACTTTTCTGCTGGTTTCCAAACAAATCACAGTTTAACAGACCAACATTGTTCTACAGAGCAGCTATACTATGCTAGAAAGATGTGTTAGTATGGAACTCAATTGAGGTCAATTTTATTTGAAACCCAAATTAAAAAAGTATTGGTGTTTGGCCAAAAAAAAAACATAAAATGTCCAAAACTTTTTGCTATTCTAATAAAAATGTAATGATTTTCAACTTCAATTGTTTTGTTTTTTAGGTTTCAAAACTCAAAATTTCAATTTAAAAATCTTTTTTTTCTGTTTCAAATCTTTTTTTCAAAACGTTTGGCAACAACAGAGGGAAAAGTTTTGAAATGGGCATTTTTTAGAATAAAAAAAAAGATTTGAAAGTGAAAATTTGAGTTTTGATACCTAAAAATGAAAACATTTGAAGCTGAAAAACAAGGAAATTTGTTTTAGAATATCAAAAAGTTTTAGACATCTTACTTTTTTTGACCAAACAGCAATATTTTTTTTAAATTTGTTTTATTTGGGTTTCAAATAATTTTGGCCCTAATTTAGCTCCGTATGTTAGTCTTTTAAAATATTTTATCGGTTGACTCTCAGATAGCAGATGTTCAATTGAAAATGATTTTATTGAATAAAAGCATGAAGACAGCTGTTGTCTTGTTTTGTAAATATGAGCCAAATGCTTTAATTGTTATGACAATGGACTCTATATACGGAGCTGTGTGATGTATTCCCAGTTTCAAATAAGAACCCTCGTTGACATCTAATTGTGGGTAATTGTATACATCAACTTAGCAAATCTCCGTGTACTTTCCCTGGTTTTGTCTAATTTTCGTTATTTCTTACATTGTATGTTAGTTTGTTGTAATGTGTACACGCAATGACATCCAAAAAGGTTAAGATTTCCTTCATTCAACACCAAACACTCCGTGCTCACAAAACACTACCACGTACTGTATGATCACATGACTTCCTGGGATAAACGTAGCTATTTTAGAACATTTAAAGCCTGTTCAACAGAACTCTTTCTGTGTAAACAAATTTTAAAGTGACTTTTGGACTTCTGGTTCTGCTTTCAGTAGATGATGAGGAGCCTCTGCCTTCCTCATGGAGCGGTGGCCGTGTGCTAACGGTAACCTCGCCTATATTGTGACATTTTTGGAAAGGGAATCACGTCTCAGACCGCTTCTACCTCACACTGAACATTACATTGAAAAAATATTCTACTGTGGAGTAATTAACACAACTAACAGTTCATAAAGATAAAGACAGCAATAATTAGATGTGTCTTTTGTGCTAGTTAGCATTAGTGACGTCGGTATTCACACGTCATTTTCCAGTTCTGAACGTTTTTTTCCTTTTTTCTTGGAAAAGTTAAGATTATGATTACAATTTCAGTTTGGGTCAATGCACCAAATGGTTCCCGATCGTGCCCGTAGCTGTAGCTGCGCTGTAGCTGCGCTGTAGCTGCGCTGTAGCTGCGCTGTAGCTGCGCAACAGCTAGCGGGACTTCATTAAATACTGCGACCAGTAACAACATTTAGCTTTCGATGCACATAAAATACGTGAAACAATGCAGCAATATGCATCTTGGTTTCATCTTTTACATGTCACCAACAGGAATTTCCATCAGCTTTTGCGCTAGTCGAACGTAAATATGTGCAAATAACATCAGTATTAGCAAGTTACATTTGAAGATTGCTATGTGGGACCACAAATACAATTTAAATAATTTTTGCTAGAAAGACAAACAAACATCATTTATAGTGATTCTTGGTAGCTCCAAAAAACATCCGGTAAACACCAAATTCTCCCCAATTTTCATGTAAACAAAAGCCCACTGCCCCACCCAGTAATGAGTGAGGGGTCACAAACCGAATGTGGAAGTAGGTCGTGCATATAGCCCATTATTAATTGCTTAATTGAAGCGAATTAAACCAACAGATTCTAAATTAAACCAACATATTTTTAGTCAGGATGCTGGCAGGACATTTCCTTGTTTGTAATCCAACCTAAAGTAGAGCACAGTCGTCTAATGAAATCATCAATTTAACACTTTTGTCACACCGCAAATATAGTAAATTGACCAGAAATATATTATCTTCAGCTTTTTATATGTTAAAAAACGTTTTTTTTTCAGTTGCACTATTTTCTTCCATTCTTTGTGAGTTGGTTTAAGCTCCAAATCTGCTGGAAAATGTTCTTGGTGAAAGTTGGCCCTCTAAGACCTCTTCTTTTAAAATAAATCTTCTTTTCTGGCTTACCCTGTAAAGATTCACGCTCCGTAAGCAAAGCAAACACAAGTGGTGCAGACAGACAAGAAACCTCCTTCTGATGCAATACATCACTTTGAAGGTGGTTTTCACCAAAGCTATGTTTGTTTCTGTTTCGACTTTTACCAGAAAATCCTCCTTAACCTCACTGATACATGTCTAGTCTCTCTATATTTCTTGAAGTTTCCAAGTTGCCAAACAAGAAAAAGATGAGGTTAGTGACCCTTTATTGGTTAGAAAATTGAAAATAGGAAAGAAAAAATTTGCAAATGATCCTTTTTTTTGTGGTCAATTTGCCTTTCTTCTATAAATGAAAAACTTTGGTAAAAATGACAAAACATCCTTCAGTTTTTAGGCTTGGAAGAACTCTGAGAACTCCTGAGTTTAATGTGCATTCAGGACAAAATGTACTGCACATGTTTACAGTAGAGAAATCTTAATACTATGAGTTCCACTGTGGTCATATTGCATCATTTAATGATGGAAGTTCAGCATTTACATGCTATGACTCTAACAACCACATGTCTTCCATGGATTGTTTTTCATTATTGGTGTCATTGGTAACATGCTATTAACTGTATTACTGATTTAAGGAATGCTGCTGGGGAGGCTCACAGATGTTGGAGTACATTGTTCTTTCTAATTAACAATGCTGACAGATGTTGAAACATTTGTTGAATGGCTTCATCGAGATCTTACAGTCTCATGAGGGCAGAGCAGTTACCAGATCTCTATCAGAAACTGTCCTTTGCTTTAGTTCTAAGATATTGTGGAATGAATCAGGGAAGTGTTGGTGTCAGTGAGTTCAAAGTGTGAGTGTATAATACTGAGCATGTGTGCTGTCTTTAAATTTACGTTCTTTTTTGTAGATCATTTCTTGTTGTGGGTCCCATATGGTTTAAAAGTGGCAGAAAATGTGGACCCCAAATGGGTAGCGGGCTAGCGAGTTCTGCTGTAGCAACCTGCCAAACTCCTCTGTGGCAAGCTAGCGAGCTCTGCTATGTCAAGCTAGCTAGCAGTTGTATTAAGCTAGTGAGCTCCGTTGCATTGAGATAGTGACCTCCCCTATAGCGAGCTAGCGAGTTTCGTTGTAGCACGCTAGCGAGCTCATTTGTAGCAAGCTACCAAACTTTTCTGGCAAGTCAGAAGGCTCTGCTGTGTCAAGCTAGCTAGCAGTTGTATTAAGCTAGCAAGTTGGGAGCTAGCGAGCTCTGTTGTATTGTCAGCGACCTCCCCTATAGCGAGTTACACTGTAGCATACTACTGTCATCTGTAGCAGGCTACCAAACTCTGCTGTAGCAGAGGGAACAAAACTTTTCACTAGACACTTTCCCTGACGAGGACACAAACATTTTTACTATTTCCTGTCTTATTTAAGCTCTCAATATTCAAACCTTCATAGAAAAATAAGTCCAGTCTAATAGAATGAACCAATGATCTGATCGCGATCAAAGATTTATGTAGATCAGCAGAGCTGCACACATGGAGACGATTGAGCAGATCTCAACCAATCAGGACACAGAACAGGCCGCTTAGGTTGCCTGGGTAGCCTATGCCCATTCCACAAGCGGAGCTGGAAAAACAAAAATGTGACTTTTTTACAAGTAAATGATTACATTCACCTGATAAAGGATAACTTGTAAAATCAGTGTGTGAACGTGTGTCTGCATTTTTTTGTTTCAATCAAAATGGCCAAAAGAGTAATTTACACTGGTTTAACGATAACACATGGACTTTAATGAAACAGATACCATGCTCTCAAGACACTTACAACCAAAAGCAAATAGGATAGATAGATATTTGCTTCATTTAGAATTAAGGCGGTGAACGTGATTAGAAATGCAAAAGCAGCATTTTTCATAAATGTAATTACATCTAAAGGTAAAACAAATTAAATTTTGGACAAGCAAAAAATGACAAGTAACTGTTAGAGAAACAGATCAATAACACTGTGGCCCAGGACCATAAGGACATTACAACAGCGCTAAATGTGTACTTTAGCCCTCCCCTGAGCTTATAGCTCTTTTTCTTTTATGTTGTAGTTTTTACAAATGAGGTCAGTTTGCTGGAGAGGAAAGCACATAAATGTTATCAGAGTCAGAAAATTATGAGTACAGAACCCACAGCAGAGTCTAATGACTCCACTTCTAGAACAAATAGCTTTTCAGGGTCAGAATTGGTGCAGAAGAGAACTTGATTTTGAAAGAGGTCAAAATGTATCCAAGAAAGATGTCTGAAGGAAGAGTGAAACTCACATTTTTCTGCTTCAATATACAAAAGGTTCTCCAGCAAACGCTCCAAAATCAAATGGACATAATGAACGTAGATGGACTGGTTCCTAAAGTAAATCAAGATATACAAAAACCTTCACATTCACCGTGACTTGAAAGGCTGAAAGTTAGTTTAACTGAATGGAAGAACCAAGCTTTCAAAATGTCAAAAGTGGTCTTCCACTCATTCCCATCTCTGGTCCTAATGTGGACATAAGCATTGATCCAGCTTTATGGTTGCTTGGCTCATCTTTTCATGTATAAAAGTCAAAGTATTTTACAGAGCACCATAGGGAATCGAACCCTAACCTGCTAAAGCAGGCATACCATTATCAGTCTCTTCATTGTTTGACCAAACATGAAAGGATCTTAGGACAGCTTTGTACCTCAGCCACGTTTCAGCTTACTGGACTGTCTCTGCCACCCTCCTCTTCCTCCCTGTCTTCACCACCATTCCTGACCCTGACACTTTCACTTCACTGGATCCAGAGTTCAGCAGGTCTTCCTGACTGAGTCTAGACTGAAACGGTGAAGATTCAAACAGAAGTGTTTTAGAAAGCTGCATAGGCTCTAGATGCCATTCTAAGGCTGCTGAAGTCAAACCTCTGTGTTTGTTAAAGCAGTTCTGCATAAAAATTATCAACAGAATCAAAAGTGAGAACAGGGAGCTCATTTGGACTAAGCTGAACAGAAAACATGGAGGAAGAAACAACCAATACAAAACCAGTTCAGGCTCCAGGGTGTGGCCTTGGTGAAGATGTCCCATATAGCTTTAAAAGTGGGCAGAAAAATCTGGGCCCCAAATGGGTTTGCTCACAGTTTCCGTCGTGGCCCCACCTGTGTTTGCCCGCATTGGCTTAAGTGGGAACTCAGTGGGTGGGCTCCGTAAGCTAGCCAGTCACCTGGTGGACAGCGGAACTCGATAACTTGTTAACTTAATACAGCGAAGCTCAATGGAGCTTAGTAAAGTAGAGCTTGCTAGCAGGGTAATAGCCAAAGTTGTCTGTTCATCAGAAGATGAAAGACGTGGAGTATCTTGTGAAGGTTTATGTCCAGATCAGCACATTGAGTGCTCTCTTAAGCTAATGTGGGCAAACACAAGTGGGGCCACAACAGAAACTGTGGACAAATTTATTTGGGGGCCATGTTTTCTGCCTTCTTTTAAACTATATGGAGCCCACTTGGCCTTGCTGGATGGGTGTACTCAGTTATGATTATTTTTGTTTGAATCGCTCTTAGTCTGGCCCATCCTTCAGGAGTCGTGTTGCTAGAAGCAAAATGCTTCTGGCAACACAACTCCTGGGATCATTTGGGCACGCAAACCCCTTCACCACGTTAAGGTGGCGATTCAGGAAGGGGATTTTTTTTTTTTACTGTGGGGAAACCGAAGTACTCGGAGAAAACCCACAGGACTGCCAGGATTTGTTTGAGTTATTGGCCTATAAATTTTGGTGACTGATGTTTTTTTTTTTTTTTTTACATTTAATCCTTTGTTGTTTTTTTTTTTTTTTTTTTTTTTACATTTAATCCTTTGTTTGTTTGTTTTTTTATATTTAATATTTTTATTTTATTTTATTTTTTTTTTACATATATTCATTTTTTTTTGGGGGGGGGTAATTTGAACTGTACCTCTTTGCTTTATATACTTCATAGCAATATTTAAAACCTGAAAGTGGCCTAATTAGTTTTTTGGTCACATAAAGGTCGCTAAATATTTACTAAAAATGGTAAAGGGTGTGTACTTGTACAGCACTTTCTGCCTTCCTTCAAAGGCCCAAAGCGCTGCACAGTCACAGACCCAATCATCCATTCATATACTGGTGGTGGCTCCGCTGCTGAACACTGGCGCCAACCTCCCACCAGAGGCAATTTGGGGTTCAGTGTCTTGCCCAAGGACAATTCGACACATGGGTGGGCAAGGAATCAAACTCATTATCTTCCGATCCTGAGACGACTGCCCTACCACTGCACCACGGCCGCCCTGATACTAATACATTATGAAAAGTGGGGGGGAACCGAAGCGCTCGGAGAAAACCCACGCAGACGCGGTTCTGTCAGCCAACCATGTTAACTGACAGAACAACGTGCTGCCCCTGTTTTTTAGGCTCATTTGGGGAAAGTTTGTTTCCACAGAGTGTAGATGAACTTGTGGGATTGGAGGTACAGACCTGGCAGTCTCTGGCCGAATTGTTATTGAAAACTTTGAGGGATTTTACAATATGTAAGCGAACAGTGGGGGGGGGGGTAATCAGGATTTTTAAGACTTTCCTGATGTTTTTTTCTTTTTTTTTATTTATTTCACACAGGTAAAACAAAAATATATACAGCAATGCAAAATAATACAATTTTAAATAAAAACTAAGTTGGCAGAAGCCTCTGCCACTTTTCATGTTTTAGTCCATAGCATTCAATGTCCAGGCATTCTACAGTTTAATTCCAGACACTAAAGAAAAAAAGATTTTTTTAAGATCTCTTTCTCTTTTGAGCTGGTGCCTTGGGTTCAGTCTCCTGGCTCTGTTGGTCACTTCGTTTTCTCTTTCTAGAGAGAACTGGAGCCGCTTGTGCCTGTTGGTGGACCTGTGATGCTGGTGCCTTGGTTTCGGGTTCCTGGCTCTGTTGGTCGATGCGTCTTCTCTTTCTAGAAGGAGTTGTAGTCGCTTCTGACTGGGGGTGGACCTGTGATGCTGGTGCCTTGGTTTCGGGCTCCTGGCTCTGTTGGTCACTTCGTTTTCTCTTTCTAGAGAGAACTGGAGCCGCTTCTGACTGGGGGTGGACCTGTGATGCTGGTGCCTTGGTTTCAGGTTCCTGGCTCTGTTGGTCGATGTGTCTTCTCTTTCTAGAAGGAGCTGGAGTCGCTTCTGACTGGGGGTGGACCCGTGATGTTGGTGCCTTGGTTTCGGGCTCCTGGCTCTGTTGGTCACTTCGTTTTCTCTTTCTAGAGAGAACTGGAGCCGCTTTTGCCTGTTGGTGGACCTGTGCTTCAGCTGCAGGGTTTTTGGTGGTCTTAGGCTGCTTCTTCTCCAACTTGAAAAATGGATGTCGTAAAGCGTCATTTGGAGAGATCCGTTTGTTTGGATCCACTTCCAGCATCCGCTTTACAAGATCCATAAATTCTTCCACTTCTTTGGCCTTTGTCTTGTCAGAATACAAACTTTTGAGTTCGTCAAATGACCAGCAGTCAAATTCGTCTTCAACCGGTTGCCCAGTTTTTTTGGACTGCTGTTCAGGTGTGTCCAGCTTCCAGTTGGACGTGGAGTTCTCTTCAGTCCAGGTGAAAAATTGTTTGGTGTACAACCCCCAGTCCAGAAGTTCATTATCAGGCATTCCATGCATCTTCACCAAGGCTCTGAGGATGTTATATTCAGAGTCATCTGGATGGATGTAGAAGCCTGTGTACAGCGAGGTGAGAACGTACCCGACTGTCCACATATCCAGACTTTCATTTAAGGGCAGACCCAGCATGACTTCTGGTGCCCTGAAACAAATGTTCTGGATTCTAGATCCCATCTTCAGGTCTTCAGCTCTTTCAGCCAACCCAAAATCAATGAGTTTGAGCTTGAAAGGCTTTAAAATTTGGTCCACCAGCATAATATTATCTAGTTTAATATCACAGTGGACCATGTTGATCTTCTTCAGACCTTTCAGGGCAACTAACAGTTGCCAAGCAATGACTCTGATTTCCACCACAGACAGAGGACGGAAGTTACGCTTTTTCATGTAATCAAAAAGACTTTGGTCCAACATTTCAAAGACGATGCAAACGTGGTTATTGTGCTGAAACCACTCCACAAACTTGACCAAGTTGTATTTATCGGCGTCGATCTTGGTAACTTCAATCAGGGCTTTAATCTCATCCTCCCCTGCATCTAAAAAATCATTTTGATGATTTTAATGGCCACATATTTACGGGTAATCATATCCCTGCATTTTGCAACTTTTCCAAAAGTTCCTTCACCAAGAAACTTTTCGACATAATAATGGCCTCTGCTGCCATGAAGGAGGGAGTCTTCATAAACTTCAAACGAACTATGAGACATAATGACGATAGTTTTACGTTGAAGATATCGTGTGAAAATAAAATTAACACAGTAAATATCTTCTTTGCAAACAAAGTGCGTTGTGTCTTCACAGAAGGCTTGCTTGACGTCTTGACTCAGAAGAGCTTCGAAAGCGTCTGCAGGTTTTGAAGTGTGCACCTGCTTTTATACCTTTTTTCTGGTGACGTCAAATTACGTCATGTGTACGCGACCGGGAATCAGTTGTAACCTGTAGGGCACTAGGACCCAGAAAATGGCTTCGCACCAGGTGTGCGGTTCCTGGCTTTGATGAGTGACGCTGTTCAGTGACGTAATGCGCAGCCGCGCTCCGTACAAACGCCGCCGTCGTGCTTCGTGTGTCCGGCCGGTCAAATGCTGTTTATTGAGCCTCTCTGGAATCCAGCCGTGTGTTGAACGTAAGATACCATAAACTCTGTCACCACAATCCAAAGCTAATCCTGTTTAGCTTGTGTAGCATTTTAAAGATGACCCGTTTTTATTTTTTTGTCTCAGGATTGGTTGTTCTGTCGCCAGCCCCAACCTCCCGGGACAGGCTGGAGTGCGAACACTGGATTGGAAGTGAGCGGTTTTGAATTATCTTTAACTTATTATTATTATTATTTTTTAACATTTTATATTCTTAGTTCTCAACTGTTCATGTAAATTGGGTATTTATAAACTTGTTTGGTGATTCAGGCCCAACTGTCTGGAACAGTTACTGTGTTTATCCTCTTTTCTCCCTCATGTTTTAATGAACTTTATTATCTTTTTATACTTTACTTCAGGGCTGCTCATTCCTGGTCCTCGAGATCTACCACCCTGACTGTTTTCCAGATCTCCAAGCCCTGCCAGCTGTTGATTGGCTCAGTCAGATGTCTCCACAATCTGATTGAAAGAACACACCTGGTCCAGGTAATCAGCAGCAAGCAGTACATGGAGAGCTGGAAAACAGGCAGGTTGGTAGATCTTGAGGACCAGGAATGAGCAGCCCCGCTTTACTTGTTTCCAGAATGATTTGGTTGTGTTTTTAATTTATCCACTAATTTATTAGCCGATTTTGAATCCTTTAAAGAGGCTATACCATGATTTTCTTAAGCCTTTCAGAGTAAAGTACATCTATATTTATTATCATATATTACCTTTGGAACACTAAAAAACACATTTTTTTTTTTAATCTAAGGACCATCAGTCATCTGATCTATCCTGCCACTTCTAACTATAATGTAAACTTTAATGCAAAGAAATGCAACAAATTCAATATATCTGAAAAGAATTTACAAACAGCAAACTTTTTTTTTTCAACATATTGGCTCAAAATTGTGCTTTTGTAATAAAATTGCCAAAAAAAATAGTAGAAATAGTATTGCAATTATGTTTGTTTGAAAACCAAAAGTCCTGCATTTGTTGTAATGCGATCCCAACACCAATATGATTGGATACATCAGAACAAAATATCCAGAATATTTCTAAGAACTATTCATAAAAAATAAAAACAGAAACAAGTGTTTGCTTTTGACTTTTTTTTATTACATTATGAGACAGAACCTGAGTAACTTGTTAGATCATTCTGTGATGATTCTTTTATTGCATGTAAAACTAAATGTTTTTACTTTTTTGTTAGTTTGATATTTATAGTGATTTAAATTTCCTAGAACCGGACAGCATCGTTCTTCACTCTCACCCTCAGTAAATGCAGTGATGATCAGCTGTAATATTAATTTAAATACTTGTTCATATTGACATGTAGCAGAACAGAAAGTCTGAGAATAATCTGACTTAGTTTGGTTATTATTCAACAAACTGAACTTATTGATCAATCTTTATTTATTAAAATGACTTTCATGTGTTGCAGCTCAGAGAGGTTTACAATGAAAAACAAACATAAAATACATAAAAGGAGAAAAAGTAAAACCAACACTCAGTTACTTCTGGAATCTCTCAAACCAGCAGCAGATCGACCACAGAACCCACCAGAACCAGACAGTATCAGGTCCACTACAGCCCTGAGGCTGCATGCTGGACCAGAACCGCTCCAACAAGAGGAACCCAGCGAACATAAACACCAACTTAACCAGAAAATACAATACAAAAGATCTTCATGTGGAAACATAACTTCATTAATGTCATGACCATAAAGCTGTTCAACATAAACTTTTGCTTCACGCTCTTCCCAGTCACGCACGCGCTCACGTTCCATCCGCAGACACGCTCAAATCACAGCACAGGAATTATTACTAATTTTTTAATTTCACTGCAGGAACCTTTTTTCCTATGGTAGGCATTAACTTCAATCACCCGGTCATGAAGGCTGACATGGAGGGTAACGTACGTTGTGTGAAACTATCCACCTTATTCCTATGCCCCATGAGCCTTTGCGTGAATTATGGGTGATACTTCCTGTAGACGCCGGAAGTAGCATTTATCTACATTACAACTGTAGAGCCGACAGCGCAATTCCTGTTGTTTTGGATCTATAACTACAGATAAATGTGGAAACACCAGCTGTCATGTCTTTAAAGAGACGATGTAACAATTCCAGTGCTGCTAAAATTGAAGGATGACCTTAAAAAATGTCCAAACATAACATATAGTAGCATTTTTAGCTACTTTCTCAGTTCTGTTGCGGCAGATGGTGAAGCTCTGAACAATCTTAAAAGCTCCGAGGCATATCAATACCTTCATACATGATTATTTCTGCCGGAGTTAGCACACAGTGCTGATCAGTTGTAACCTTATGGCTTCATGTGTTTGTGTTTACATGCTGCCAGAGCCAATGAGGGTTGCATGGCGCGGTGTAGCTTTAGCCCGTTTCATGGTTAAAGTCAGCAGCGGTTTAAACATCGGCAATTTTTGAATAGTTAATACCAGGGAGATGCAGCAATTACTCAGGAAATATCGTCCCTGTTCTTGTGACGCTGCAGCAAATTCACCGCGCTGTCAGGTATCTGTAGTACCCGGCGTCTCTTCTTCTATGGTGGTCTGGAGTAACCCAACCAGAACGTCGGATACGGATTTTCCTCCGGGGTACTTTATCCACAAAATGAAACCAACATACATATAAAGTCTTAGGTGGCTTCTTAAGATTTATATTTTTCAGCCAAATCCTTCTGACTTCATCCTCGCCCGATGGACGGTAAAATCTGTACCGAGGAGGGCAGCTGCACTCCCTCTTCGTCAGCGGCCCATGTTCCACACAACGTTCCTTAAGACACACATTTAATTTAGTTTGGGTGTTAGAACAACCACAAAGCCATTTTTGAAACTTTTGATGGATTAAGTAAAACAAGCTTCTAAAGTTTCTATACACCGCTAAAGCAAACAAAACCGCCAACTTTCAATGGAAACAAATAGCGCTGTGTGACTTCCGGTTGCTATACCGGAAGTTGCACCCTTGACCCGTTTTACATCAGTGGCCCCAGGAATAAGGTGGATAAAGTTAAAAGAAAAAAAACGCAGTATTTATATGGGTGGGCGGGGTCACAGTCATGCTGCGTGAATGGACCCTTTCCTTGTGACGCAATGAAGTATCAAAGATCCTTTTGGGAAAAGATGATCACTCTTTACAAATCCAAAAAAAATTAAACTAACGACAAAAGTGCTAATTGTTGTCACGCCACTGTCTTTACCACCGCGTGCCCTAGGTTGCTTTAAACAAAGGTTACAAATGACGGAATATTTTTAACAAAATCTATTTTAACATGTCTTTTGGAAATGGGCTCAAAGTCAAAGTGCAACTAAATAGGAACTGTAACAATGTTTATAGAACAATGCAGAAGGTGTTTTGTGAGCTACCGCTAGCTTAAGCATTTTATAAAGAGAAATAAAATAATTCAGCAGAACACTTTTGGTAGTTTGAAGTCGCACAAAATCTAGTTTTTGACTATAAAAAAAAATCTAATCATATTTTTTTTACTGGACAAATTATTACAATATTTTACCAAGAAATTTCTTTAATTAAAAAAAACCAAAACATTTTGTTGAATTCAAACAGAAAGGAAGGCACAACAGAAAACAACCTCAGATTAAAAAAAAAAATTTTTTTTAGAGATTTTAGAGACTGATTAGAGATTTGAGGAGTTCTTGTGGCAAAAAAAAAAAAAATTTTTTTTTTTTTTTTGCCACAAGAACTCCTCAAATCTCTAATCAGTCTTTGCTCTCTGGTTTTCAATGAAGAGTTTTTTTTTTTTTTTCTATCACACATGAAGCCCGCCTCGGTGTGGCCTCCTCTGTCTTAAAGGACTAGTAATGGGCTGGGACAAAGCTAAAATGCATATCCAGATATATTCCATATGTTCTAATGTATCAAAAATAACAAATAATTACCGTTGACAAACGCAGGTTTTTGTAAAATTTGACAAAATCAACGACAAATTTCGCCCAGCTTCAGAAACGGCTCGATTTGGGTCACGTGACGCGTTGACGTCACATGGGTAAGACAGCGCCAGCAGCAGAATGCAGGCGGACCCAGCGTGTCTGCAGATACGTGTATGTGTGTGCGCTGCGGCAAAGTTGAATCTTATAAACGTCGGTGTTATGGTACGACGGAGTATTAGGGCCACAAAAAAGAAAAAAAAATTAAATTATGATTTTTAAAGTCGTAAATTTACGAGATTTACAATCAAAATGAGCCTATTGCGATGAACACTGTGAGCAGAACCAGACCGACTAAACTGTGAAAAGCTTCTGATTTCAACAGGTAAACTGAATGTTTAAAACATTGCACATGTTTGGAAGTTCCTTTGTTTGATTTGCAGTTTATTAATCATTGATGGTGGCTTGCAGGATCTCTGCAGCTCCGTTGATGAAACCATCGACACGCGCAGCTGTCCACTTCAGTCATTTCGTCCTCCGTGAAAGATCAGATCTCATTCATTTCTGTGTGATGCTTTCATCTGAAGAGGAATCGTTTCTGGAATTTTCAGTGTACTTAGCTAACGTGACAGACTGTTGTCATCCCCTGTTGTTGTTGTGTGTTGAAACGGGACAATTCACGTGGAGCTCTGTTTACATTCTCCTTTGGTTTCTGCGCATGTCAGAGACATGCAGTAAGGTGGTGAAAGAGCTTCCGGGTATGTGAATAAAGTGAATAATAAAGTGGCGGACGGTCCTGCAAACATGTCTCTATGCTCTTTATTTTGCATATGAAACTCTGCATTACCGACCCGGATAGTCAGCTTCATTGATGATGATTTGATTTCGAGTCACCAAAAGGTTCAGAATTTCTTTGTTTTTAAAACCGATCTGTAAATAAAGCTTCACGAGATGCTCCACGTCTTCCAGCTTCGAGCATGGCTCTGATAAACTGACAGCTTTGCTTCTTTTCTCATTAAATTACGACTTTAAATCGGCATTCTCAGCGTCACTGTCATTGCCGTTGTGAGCTCTTACTTTATGCACTGCCGGCTCAAATTGATCGGGCTTTACAGTCCTCAAACCACAAACACCCGGCGCCTCTGAATCAGCGTCACTTTCAGAACAAATGTTTCCACAATCTGAGTCTGAACACAGAATTGTGGACCTTGAAATATCGCCGCTATCGCTAGCTCCGACACGCAAAGGAGAAGTTATCGTGCTTCTGTTACCCATGTGACGTCACACGCACCACGTGACCAAAACGGAGCGTTTTCCCGGAAGTGGAATTTGCATATGGATTGGCCGCAAAAAGCTGTTTTATTTCATTATTTCTTGCTCAAAACACACCAAAACATTTGGAAATTGTAAATATAAGGCAAAATACAGTTAACACCGAAAATGACCTACAACCCCATTACTAGCCCTTTAAATAGCCAGCAGGTGCCAGTTAAGACACACTGGCCACACCTTCTTGGTGACCAGAAGGATTGGGTGGACAAAGGTCAGCAGCAGGACATACCACTGAGGAATCTCAGAACAAACTGAAGCTCAGTCCGATTAGAAATGAACCGAAACTACATCAAAAGATGGGTCCGAGAGCGGTTCCTGGTCGGGGACCGGGATTCGTTTGTGCGTGTTCAGACTGAACTTTGGTTCACCATGAACAGACCAAATGTGTCCAGTCTGAATACAGTCAAAATTTGAAGACTGTACCCATACTCAACCCCAAAGTCGAGTCCCCAATTGGTCAAAGTTGAAGTGGTTTAACCTTAAAGGCGTGTTCAATGGCCACTTTTTGTGTGTCGAGCCAAAAAAACAGACTTGGAGTTTTGAGTGCAGAAACCCAAAATGAGAATTTATGTGCAATTATATAGACTTTTAATTGAGAGTGACTGCTTAAAAATAGGGCTGCCACAAACGATTATTTTAATAGTCGACTAATCACCGATTATTTTTTCCGATTAGTCGACTAATCGGGTCATGCGCAAACTGGATGTAAAGACGCTGAAGTTGATAACCAGCTGAAATATTAATTAAATGCCAAATTAGCCTAAAAAATAAAAAGAGCCAAAGTTAACCAAAATAGCTAGCATACTGCTGAAATATTAGCTAAACTCAAAATTAGCCTAAAAAAACCAGAAAAATCCTAAATTAACCAAAATAGCTATGTCGCTGAAATATTAGTTAAACTTAAAAATAGCTTAAAAAACTAAAAAAAGAAACCTTAAGTTAGCCAAAACAGCTAGCATGTAGATTAAATATTAGCTAAACTCCATAAAAGGCCAAAGAAACTTATTAAATGCCAAAATAGTCCAAAAAGCTGGCAGAATGCTATTATAACTTTTAACTTTACTACACTCTGACTTCATACAATATAAAGTAACGATTAATCGACTATTAAATTAGTTGTCGACTATTTTAATAGTCGATTAGTCATCGATTAGTCGACTAATCGTGGCAGCCCTACTTAAAAATAACACTATGTTCACTCTGGATGTGCTGCAAAGCGGCGTGGAGCGGAGTGTGCGCGGCGTCCGCTCTCTCCTGCAATTCACACAAGACACGCATATTTCCGCGTCCTCAACAGGCGCTTCTGCTAGAGCTTTTTACAGATTTTCTCATTTATCTTGAGTTAACTTCCTGTCAGAATTGACGCAGATCGCTCGTAGACAAAACATATCAGCTGCAGAAACGACTCGCTGCACGGTGGGAGCCTCCGTGGAGGATGCGGGGAAGGCGCCGCGCCAGGTGTGAACCACGTGTTAGGTTAACAAGAGCGCCGAATGGAAGCGGTCTCTGTTCTGCGGCGCTTCTGCATCCAATTTCAAACCGCATGCTTTTATTGAAGCATCTGATTGGTCAGTTTATAACTTGAATAACTTCCTCAACCAAAAAAATATCATGGATAAATTAGAATTATCAAGAACAGGTTAAAAAAAAGTTATCTTATATGGAAGTCTATGGGATTTTGACTTCTTGGAGTCTCCGGGTACTTCCTGTTTGGAACACCAGAGGGGAGGGGTCACTCAGTCCACTTCTCACGTACAGTCAATGGTCCTCCCTCAACAGTGGCTCAGTCAAGAATTCCACTCAAGTCAAAATTACTTGTGTTTTTAGTCTATTTGTCTTGGAAGAACGACGCCACTGCTGATAAAAGATGCAAAGTTTGCAAAAATATTAGGTTCAGTTTGTGACATAGAACATAAATAAAGCAGATTTTTTTTTCTTTTTTTTTTTTAAAGGCAGATGTGCTGCATAAATGTAATTAATTTTTTAACATGGATTAAGGGAGAAAGACTGGAGCATAAAACCAAAGTAATAATAGCCCATAGCAACTGTCTTTACTGTTGGCAACACTTGAGTGTGTTGGATAAAAAAACAAAGATATTTAATACTAACAACTGAAGTTGTCTTTTGTTTATCTTGGATACAATAAAATATACAATGTCTGATTCTGATTGGAGACCACCCAAAACTTCAAAGAGAAAGAAGATAATACATACTTTTTGATTTTGGATATTAAAAGTTGACTTGATTTCCCCAAGGATGTCTAAAAAAATCAAGACAACCCCTGAACATGTATTTCATTCCAAAATGCTGTTTTGCAGCTGTTGGGTTAAATGAACAGATATCCAGCAACTTTTACTGTCAATTTGTTGTTTGGTGTCTCAATCTAATTAACAATTTATGTGTGCAGATGTTCAAGAGGATGCTGTTATCTCTCAGAGCATCTGTGAGTTTATAAAGAAACATTCCTTTAACAGATTTGAAAAAAAAAGGATCATCCTGTTGAGAGAAGAAATAAAACTTTAACAGTTTTCTGACGCCTGCAGCCTTCATTGCATCGTCTCCTTTGGAAGAATAACAAGCTCACCAGTTCTTCTTTTGTTGGAAAAAATGCGATGAATTTGTCCTAATAAAATAAGACTAATTTAAAAAAAAAAATTGTTACGACAGAGGGTTCTTAAAAAAAAAAAAAAACTCTATAAAAAGTCACACCATCACTTTTCTCATTTATTTTTACCCAGTTACAAGTATTTATCAAGAAAAATAGATCAGAATATAACAACACATGATAAATTAGTTTTATGTTTTTTTTTTCTCAACTGTGGTTTATGTAAGAAAAATGGAAAATAAAAACATGAGAAGATCATAAAATTACTGAAGAATTAGGAATTTCAGAGAAAAATAATCCTAAGATAAATAAATGAATGTTACTGGAGACTTGGCCTTTGATCCACCCTTTCCTGGGACATGAGAGACTCAACATCACGACACTCAGAAAAATGCAATATATTGAAAGTCATGTAAATACTTTTGCTCTGGTGAAAACAGGTTAAAATATGACCATTTTAGAAACTGATGTTGCAAAAAAAAACTGCACTACCACAGCTGTTTTTTCTTTTTTTTAAGGTATTGTTTTTTTTTTTTTTGAATTATAAACCTGTTTACAAGATGGTTTTAAACTTATGCTTTAACCTGAAAAAGGAAGTGTTCTTTATGCGCTTATTGCTGATTCTATAAAACAAAGATGGCGACTTGGGACACCGACTTGGACTTGAATTACTCTTAAGTGAGACTTGACTTGAATTTGAGCTATGGGACTTAAACAATGATCATTTGTATAATCTTATTAGATTGTTAATAAGTCCAAAAAGAAAAACTTAAAGCTTCTTTGAAAAATATATTTTTTTTTATCTCAATAGGAATTTCTGGTTAAATAAAGGTAAATATAAAAAAGGCTTTTCCATTGAGCATTCTATCACATTGACTGTGTATTTTTGGTTAACCACAAGCTGTTTAAAAATAGTTTATTGATCTTTTTTTGACAATGAAATGTTATTTTTAAATATTAGTCTCGAGACTTAAGACTTCACTTTTTCCAATTTAATTTAAAATTGATTAGTTTAATTTAAGTTTAGATTTAAAATAGATCGCAAAGACTTTTGGGAAAATTTCAGAAAAACTTTTAAATCCAAAGAATAACTCGCAAAAAACAATAATTCACAGTTTATCTGCCCCATCTTCCAAATTGTCTGAATTCCTTTTGGGGTCACAGGGTTGCTGGAGCCTATCCCAGCTACTGGGGCGAAGGCCCGTGCGTACCCTGGACAGGTCACAAAGGAGGATTTGAAATATCAATTAACCTACGATAACTGTTTTTTGGACTGTGGGAGGGGGTCAGGCATGTTGAGAAGCGAGAATACAGTTCACCATGCAGCCCTGAGACATCCACCAATCATCTGTTTCCAGCAACTAAGGCTCTGTTCTGTTATAACAAAAAGGATCATTGTTCTGTCCCAGTGTTGTGAGAATAATTTATTTTATTTTGAAAATGGCAGTTAGACGCACAGGATATCCCCCTTTTGTTGGAGTTTAGTCACATGGTTTTGTTTACAAGCTTTGGTTTGAAACGGAAATGTCCGGAAAGACAGTCTGAATACAGAGCGATTAATAATAATAGTTCTTTATGATTAATAATAATAGTTCTTTATATGCCTTCTTTGTGGGCACCCACGGTTGCCTTACAGATAAAGACAAAACATAGTATACAGCTTTAAAAATAACAGTCGTAAAACGTATAAAATGTAGTAAAAATTCAACTAATTAGGCTGGATATGCCAGTCTGAAGAGCTGATTACAAGGTTCAGGACTGGAAATGAAGACGAATCTGTCCGGACCAACAGACTTCTCTTATCTGAATACACCCATAGGTTAACTGAAAACACTGTTTGTCTCTCCTACATCCACAGCACCAGAAAACCATGAAACCGTAACCCTCTACTCATTACCTTCAGGTCCACAGAGGATTTTTCAGCAGCAAAAGCTCCTGGTTCCATCTTGAAAAGGACAAAATAAAAAGAAATCTTTTTTTTTTTTTTTTTTCTTTGAACATCTCTTGGAATCTTTATCAGGCATCCCATCTGTGTCTGGATTAACGCATCATAAATTTATAATGCTGTAAATCTGATTACAATGCTAGATTTTCATGACTTCTGTGCAGCAGCTGCCATCCTGCAGTGAAACGCTGGGATTTAAGCAGCGGCCCTGTGAGTGAGGGTTCTGGTTTTGTTCAGACTCCTTGCTGTTAAAGAACTCTAAAGCGGTAGTTATTTCAGCGAGGATTAAGGTGGTTATTGCGGCATAAATGTCAAATTGATACTGAGCAGAATCTGGTGCAAACTTTGTTTCTAACAGGAAATCTTTTTCTAAGTAAACCAGATTTAATTGTTTAAATACAAAAATTTCTTTGGAAATCTCTTTTAGCATCGACTGTCATTGTGAGTCATAAAATAAATAGATTTAAGTACATCAAAGTCAAGAAATGAAACAGCGGTGTAGATTTTCAGTAGTTTTATTGAAAAATGCCTCTTCTGTTTTCAGAAATAAATAAGAAAATCAAGCTGTGGAATTCACAATCTGCAGTTCAAACAAAAACGCAGCAATACCACTTTTTAGAGTGTTGCACACAGGTTTTAACTGCATATGAGACTGAGGAAAAAGAAGAGTAAATGTAGCAGAAAAAAAAAATAAAGAAATACTAAAATGACACCACAGACATGCAATTCCACCAATGGGAAAACGAGCTGTGACAGAATACAGGAAACTGATAAATATCATGATACACGATCAAAGCAGTTTTATAATGAATCCTCGAGATAAGACTGAATAGAAAAGGTTACGAGATAAAAAGACATGAATCCATTCTTTTGATGTCCTGACACCAAACCTAAACTGCCCCACGCTACATTTGCTAACTTTGTCATAATGAGTGCATTGTTCCACAGATCTAGTCGTACACTTCAGAGGCAAATATGCAGAAAGAAAAAAAAAATCCCACAGGTTATTTTTTAAACATTTTATGAATTCTTATGATTTTTTTTTTTCTCCCCATTTTCAAACTTTTTTTCCAAACATCTCTTCCCTCCCACTGTGCATCCAAACCTTTCACCTACAGGAATATTCACATGTGCTTTGAGGCATTAAACAGTTTCAAACAAAAACTGTCATTTTTATAGCGTATAATTCGAAAAACAAAAAGAGGCTTGTCCTATGACGCTAGCGTGTTTGCCGTCTTTCGTGGTAGCGACCTCTTGCGGCGTTGGTTTTGCAGCAGCTGGTCTTGCTCGCTGACGGGGATCACCCGGGTTCCTGCTCGGAGATAGTGTTTGGCCCGTTTGAGAGCAAAGTGGCAAACGTCCCGTCAGATTGTCTCAGCATCAATCAGAAGGGGTTAGCTGATCATCTGCCACTGACTGACATATAAAGCACTGACACGGGTATTAGTACACTGCAGGGGTGTGGCCACGGAGGCCGCGGTAAATGGACAAAGATGATTGGATATGACAATTTACTTTTTAATTCAGGTTAAGCACATATTAAAATGTATAAAAACTAAAAACTTTTGTGTTTACCTCATCTTAACTTCTGTATCGACGCTGATTTAAAAGCTTAGTGCAGTTCATAAAGTGACCACTGGGGGCTTTCTGGGAAATCAGATGTTAAAATTGTTCAAATTTGTTGCAAAAATAAACATTACTATCTTTGAAATTTACAACAATGGCTTTACAAGTATGGAGCTAAATTAGGGACAATATTATTTGAAACCCAAATAAAACAAATTGAAAAAAATATTGATGTTTGGCCAAAAAAGTAAATATTCTAAAAGTTTTTATTATAAAATGAATTTAATTATTTTCAGCTTGAAATATTCTGTTTTTTAGTTTCAAAAATCAAAAGTTCAATTTCAAAACTTTAAGTATTAAATGTTTTTTTTTCACTTAAAATCTTTTTTTTTTTTTAACTTTTATCCACAATGGGGCCAGAAGTTTTAAAACTGAAATTTTCAGATTTAAAAATAAAAAGAGTTGAAAGTGGGAAAAAAAAGTTTTTAAATTGAGTTTTTGAGTTTTGTGCTAAATGTCATAGTTAGTTTGCTATCTGCTGAAGTTTTTTTATTTAGCCAATTTGGAGATACGCTAATATTGTAACAGTGTCCTGACGTTTTGGCTAATTTGGCATATACTGAGATTGTTTGGGCTAATTTTGAGTTAAGCCTATATTTGAACAACATGCTAGCTTTTTTCTTTTGGTTAAACACGCATGTTTTGAGGATTTTTTTTCAGCAAATTTCCAACTATTTTTCCAGAAGTATGAGAGAAATACTTCAGTTATCCATTTCTCATCTATTTCAGTGAATCTTCCAGTCCTTTATAACTTTAGCATCATGCTAATAGCTTCAGCATTTTCAACAATAACAGTAAATTTCTTCAGCATCTTCAGAGACATTCAGGAAACAGCATTCACACTAGCATTATTACAGCTACTGCAACTTTTCAAGTTCAAAATTTGCTTTTAGATCTATTAAAAAATGTATATATTATAAAAAAAAAAACCTTATTCTAAATAAATAATTTCCATCTTTGTCTTTTTTTTTAAACCTCATTGATCATTTATGAACCAATCAGCTGTCATATCCAGTAGATGTTGTTACATCTGGTCATTTTAAGGCCTCCAATAGACACACCCCTTGATAGATCTGCCAGTACGTAGTCGTATTCCATCGTTTTGCCGTTAGACGTTCAGGTATTAGTTTGACAACAAAGTGAGGTGACTCCACCCCCTGAAAAACACTGTAGTTCTCCACAAACACACTCGATCACAAAATACAAGAACACATTTCTGCGTGAACGGAGAGCGCTCTGCTGCCGGACTGGAGGCTGTTAGTACTTGAAACATGCGGATGCAGTTCAGAGGAAAGATGTCAAACATGATGGGACATCAGGAGACACACAGACGTACCAGGATTAGAATTGAGAAAGTGTCAGCGTTCATCAAGCAGCAGGGTGTTATTGACACAGCCTGAGCTCAAAAGCTAGAAAATATTAAGAAGTGCATAGAGACTGGATGGACACACCGTTTACAAGGCACACATTAGTTTATGTACATGTCCTGGGAGACCTGTCGTAGTACCACACTTCTGTTAATCCACCTCGTGTTAGTATTTGTGTGGGCTATTTGTTGTTGTTTCATCCTCCTTTGTTTGGTCTCTTGCTTCAAGATGCAAACAAGTCGGTGCCATCACAGCTGCTAGCGGTGTGTCGCGCTGCTTGTGAGAAGTTGTTAGTACCGGTTTTTCCCCCCGTTTTCGGTGACGTGTTGGTTTTCAGCACAGCTTGTTAATTGTTTCCTTTTGGCGGTTATCCTTTTAGAAAGAGCTCTAAAGCATGTGAGCAGTGGTTTCAGTTACAGGCCCTTTTTGTTTTTCAGGAAGTCAGTGAAAGCAGCACAGGCGGCATTAAAAGTCTACTACGGTCAACCTGAAACAGCCCAGAGGAGACGGGAGTCAGTCAGGTCAAAGCACCGGACAGAATCCACAACTTCTAGCAGTTTCCAATAATGAGTACGTTTCATTCATGCATTATGACCCGCGTATGGTTCTGTGCAGACATTTGGGAAATGCTTCCATTCCTGTGCCGACCGGAGTCAGATGAGTTCTTCCTGAGGGTTCCTTACATCTAAATTTCATTTATCAGGTCAATGATCAACTCTGTGTCAAAGTGAAACTAAAGCAGTCGTGTTAAATATAAATGACCTCAATGGGGTCAACTTAAAGGAAATTGTAAATTTGAAACTTTAATTAAAAAATGAGGGGCAGGGAATCGATTAAAAAAAATTAACTCATTACTTACTTATTTGTGATTAATCAGCTTTTTTTCTTAGTTATAGTATTTCTCAGCCACATCTTATCTGCAATTAATCATAATATGAAATCACACGCACAATTGTACATTTAGAACATTTATTTTTAACCCTTTGGAACCTTTATGGTCTAAAACTCAGTTTTTGTCTATATTTGAATTCTCCGTAAGACTACCTGCTCACTTATTTGGCATCATTTTAATCAACTAACTGCTACTATCACACAAGACAAAATCATGCAAAAACAGGAAATTCTGTCGTTTCTTTCACTCTTTTCTCCTCAATTAACCTCTTTATTCAGACTTTTCGTTGCTGAGCCTAATTGTATTTGGGGGCGGAGCTTTGAGCTCATTGGCTACAGGAAGATAATTGACATTGGGTGTTAGATTCTGTTGACGTCATTACCGCTCCAAAAAAGCGGCTTTTCCCGAGTGTTTTTTCTTTTCTTTTCACGTTTACAACCTGGTTTTTCATTCGTCCGTTTAACAGTGACGTCAGACAAAACGGCGACAGGATTGAAAATGTGAACAGGGACTTCTGGTTTACAGCTTTAGAATGGCAAAGCTGACAGCTGAGTCGTTGTAAGAAGAGGTTTTTGTTGTTTTTCGGGCATTTAAGGGGGAAATTGTAAAAAATAGGAATGTTTACCAAGTTGTCAGAGAGAAATAATCCACGACTCGATTAATATCATTCAAACGATTTTGGGCGAACAGCTGTGGAGCATTCTGCAGGAGGAATACTGATGTAGAGAAACGAACATTTATAAAATAAATATTGGACAAATTTAGGTTACAATTGGTTAATTTACCTTTTATTATTTACGTAAAGTTGCTTGCCGTTTTAAACCATAGACATAATGTATAACCAGATGTCTTTTGCACACTCTGCGTTTTGTGTGACGTCACGTGAAAAGGATCAATTCTCATTCAACCCCGTAGACCTCCTCCTGTCTGCAGTCGGTCCAGAACGAGTCTGGTAGTATCTCGGATACCAATGCTCCTGTTTTCATTCCTCTAGGTCAGATTTGACTTTCACATCAGGCTCATTTAAACGCAGACGTGCAGGAGGAGCCGATCACAGCAGCTCCTGCATGTAATTTGTGCTTTTGCATGCGTCCATATTTTTTTTCCACTCACAGTTTTCACTTTTTGGTTTAATTTTTTAAAACTAATTCTAAAATCTGATGAGAACCAGATGATTTTTGAGCAAAGCCTTTAGGAGATTAAAGAAATAAAAGTTTCCAACAATACTTTATCTTTTTTATCTTTGGAAAAACAAAAGCGTAACTATTAAAAATGCTGAGATTAGAAACAGTGGTTTCTAACGGTTACAGGAAACCTCCTTAAGTCTGTCGTCCCACAACAGAAAGACGAGCAGATGTAAGAGATAAACTCCAAATCAGAGTTTCTGGTCATGAAAGACGCCTTTCTCCAAGCCTCTAGTGTATCATATCAGCCCCTTCATTCTAGTGATTTAAAGTCCCATGATAGAAGGGAATTTATTGTAATGTATGAGAAACATGGATAAATGCATAAGTTACTACGTTGAGATTTTTTTTATAAGAGGCGGATTTAAAAAAATAAGTCAGTTTGAAAGCCTGAGTTCTGGAGTATCACTATGGAGCTAAATGTGGGCCAATATTATTTGAAACTCAAAATAAAATAAATTGAAACATTATTGGTTGTTTATTATTATTGTTTGGCAAAAAATAAAATAAAATGTCCCAAAGTTTTTGCTTTTCTAAAATAAACTTCATTATTTTCAGCTTCAAATGTTCTGTTTTTGGGTTTCAAAACTAAAAATTTCAACTTCAAAAGTTTTTCCATTTTTAAAACTTTCAACTTTTTTTTTTTTCTTTTCAAATCTGAAATTTTCAGTTTGAAAACTTTTGGCTTTTTTTTGGCTGAGTTTAAAATGAAAAAAGAACTTTAAACTGAAAAGAGAAGTTTTTAAATGGAAATTTTGAGTTTTTGAAACCTAGCTGAAAATAATTAAATTTATATTAGAATAGTAAAAAGTTTTGGAAATGTAAAATTTTTTGGGCCAAACACCAATATTTTTTTTTCAATTTGTTTTATTTGGGTTTCAAATTATATTGGCCCCAATTTAGCTCCATACATTACTACAATGCAGATGCTGATGTAGATGTAGATGCTACACTAAGACAAAACCATTTTCACAACACTCAAATCATTTTTGAAAACCTAAAGTTGCTTTCCATTCTTGAACAGATCACCCACAATGGAAAGCATTCTGCCCACGTCTCATCTGACTCCGGTGAGGACACGGACCGTGCGCTTCCTTAAATGTCTGACTTGTCAGTATGGGTTGATCTCAGAGACGGTCGTGATCTGGAGCTCCTTTACGCACCTATGTATCCCTGCCCATTGTAAGGAATGCCAACACACTGAGAGGAGTCGCAGTAACCAGGGGGTCCTGGTGGCCCACGGACTCCAGCATAGCCTGGACGTCCGGGGGGGCCACGAGCTCCAGAGGAGCCTGGAGGTCCTGGGGGTCCCGTCCTGCTCTCTCCTGGGGGACCTGTGGAGGGACACATAGAAATTTAGTGTTTGAGTGAGGGGAACCATCCCAAATTATTGAATGAATATATATATATATATATATATATATATATATATATATATATATATATATATATATATATTCGTTTATATAACTTTAAATTTAAAATCCTATCCTTCTTTTGAATGACTCAAACTGTGCAAATTTGAGTTTAAATATTTATATTAAAGGTTTAATAGTTAGTTGCCGATAATTTTTTTTTCTAAACTAGATTAAAATTTAGTGTTCTGTTTCTCCTGGACGGCTTTTCAGTTTGACCACTAGGTGGCGATTGTACTATAGCATTACACCTTATTACAGAAGAAGAAAGAATGAGTAAAAAACAGTTTTAGACCACAAATGGTTACTTAAAAAAATATTTCCTTAAAAGAGTTTGCAAAATTCATTCGAGTTTATAAAGATGTTCATTTAGTCAGCAATGTGTGTTTACATTGACCGACTGTTAGCGTTAGCCGCCCTATGGGAAATTCCATTGAACGTTAGCAACAAGCTAGCGGACTTTAGCTTTATGTGCTAAATCAATATCTATTTTAAAGAATGGTTTATTGATCTGTTAAGTTTAATTCAATCAATTTTACCAACCCAGCTCTAGTAATGTGTCACCAATGCGTGACTGCTTCGGTTAGCTTGTCTTCCATTATTGGCAGATATGCTTCAATATGTTTCTGCTTTCAATGTTGTCAATTCTGATTTCCTATATTGCTTCAATTCTTCGCTCATTTTTTGAAAATCTCGTTTATTTTCCATACAGAAGACTTGTTTTGATGTCCGTTAGCATGGAGCTAACCGCATTAGCATCTTCACGCTGTTGTTGTGGGTCGTCCATTATCCCTTTTTCTTGCATTTGTTTTTTTGCGTTCTGAATAACTTCTAGTCTTTGCTCCCTCATTCATTCGACCAAAAGTGAGCATTTAGACACATTAGCTCTGGAATTAGAGGGATTTTTCCAGAATTTTACTGTCAGGCTCACAACTACACGTCCATCTTGGTTTACGGACGGAAGCAAAAGCTTAGAAATCTTCAATGGTTTTTCTTCTTTCAGTGACAGAAACTGTCCATTAATTTTTACGTGTTTTTTTATGAATTTGCACAATTTTATTACTGAATAAAGACCGAAAAAAGGCAGCGCTTTATGGTCTTTGAACTGAACTGGTAATTATAGCTCTGTTATCATTGCTGCTGCAGCTGGAAACTTAAGTTTTAAAAATAATTCTCGGTTGCTAATGACAATGCGGGACATAATATTTTGAAACGCTGACATAAAAAAGGGAAGCAGAAGGAGGACTTTGCTTCCCCCACACTCCCCCATCCAACATTCTGTCTAGACTCAGGAGGAGCCAGCATGGAGGGTTTCCTGGCCAGCGGTCTTCCTCACTGCTGTCCTCACCATGTGTCCTGAATGACTCAGTCTTCTCTTCCTTCATCTCCAAAGTGACCTTTTCCTTTCTCAGAGATTTGCATGCATGTTGGCTTGGGTTCACACAATATCCACATCTTTTGGCCCATGACAATAAAAATCGGTTGTCGCTGAGAAATCCAACACGGAGACAGCTGCCAATAGATTTTAAACGGGAGGTGACTGCATAGCTAAATGTTGAAATAACTTTAAATAAAAGGCCTTTGTTGTCTATGGATAGAGAAAAACGGGTTTTGTATGGTGGTTCATTTTTACTCATGTGAGGAGCAGCTATCTGTAAAGACATCAAGCGCTTTCTAAGAAGTTAGATAATAAAGCTTTGGGCTGATGAACGCAGATCAACAGCTGTACCATAAGAAGTAATGATTAAATCGGTTAAAAAAAAAGATCAACATGTTGATGACATTTCTCCATGCAGGCCTTTTCAGCTGGATTTCCCTCCTGGGAAATTCTCGCAGCTCCTTCAGATTTAAAAGTTTCACGTAAATCAGTTGTTAGATTAATGTATAAATGTACTCAGATTATTTCTCTTTGTTACAGAATATTTAGTTGTTTTTTCATTTCACCACTATGGGGCGCTAGCCCATAAACGTATATGTATGTGATGTCATCACGTTGAGCGTGCACGGATGTATTCTTTCCCTCCAGTTCATTCATTCATTCATTCATGTTGAATAAATACACCAGAGTGTCTTGAGAAGATCACTGCCTCCATCATCTTCTTCCCCTGAGAGTAACGCTGGAAAAGCTGCACAGCTCAACATCAGGCCCTCCAGGATTTTGCAATCGCAAACCATTAACGCAAATTAAAGCAAACCCGAGATTCGTTCCTCACTCTGCAATGTTCCATTTTCATTTGGACAATCTACTGTCATCTATGGATGATGACGCAGTTTCGCGATGGTTCTAACTCCTTCCCGGGAGCCGTGCTCTTTTTTTTAAAATTAATTCTCTTTAGTTCTCTGCAAGCTGCGCGTGAACGGTCATCTACGGGAGTGCGGGTGAAAGAGCGGTATTATTAATATTAAGTATAATTGTTTATTTGTATTGAATTATTTATGTTAGTAGGAAAACAGACAGTTTGATAAAAAGAAAACATACTTGGCCTTAAAATACCTTTAATTCATTATGTTCAGGAAAAAAAAAATCCAAATCGTCACATCTCTAATTAGATGTGGATTCATTAATAAATATAGTTCGATGTGTTCATTTCTTTTACTTAATGATGACTGATCTCGCAGAAGGCGTGTCCACATTTTAAAAACAAGTTAACTTTATTCACAAGGAGAAGAGGTAGACACGACTGAGAGAAAAGAAGGCAGATTTCTTTGACACTAAAGCAGGATGTTCAGGATTAGAATAGGAAGATTGTTTCAGATTTTAGACACACCTGGAGCTCCCCTCGATCCTTTCTGTCCAACTCCTGAAACTCCTCGCTCACCCTTCTCTCCAGCAAATCCTGAGGGGTTGACAGAAAGAAATAAATCATTTTTGTTTTTTTCCCCAGTACATTCAAAATCTCCCTGAATTAACAACCCAAAGTGTTAAATGAGATCTAAATTTGTTTGTGCTTATAAAAAGGAAATACTCGTAAGCGTGCTAGGATCGTACCTTTCTCTCCTTGCCGACCAGGTAAACCTGGGCTTCCGGGGAACCCGTTTCTTCCGGCTGAACCCGGTTCACCGGGGGCTCCTTGCCTTCCAGGAGGTCCGGGAGGCCCTGGTGGTCCGGGGTTGTTGCTGCTGCGGTACGCTCCGTTGGGAATCTGGTTCAGTAACGAGTTGACTCGACCCATTTGATCTGCGACGACATGACCAAAAGGACACGTGTGTAAATGGCAGGCGTGAGCGAAACGAAGCAAAGAAACGTGCGGCGCTTACCGCTGACGAGCTGAGCGCAAACTTGTCTGGCGATGGATCTCATCATGTTTTGGGGAGCAAAATCACCCTGTGTGCAACGAGAAAATGTAAATCTTTGCCTCCAGACTCCAGAGTCGCTTCTATGATTATTTTTTTTTTTTTTTTAAGAAATTATTCATTACTGCAGCTCAGTCACTTTTTTAAGGGATCAATCTTTATTGCCATTAACAGCTGACGTTAGTGTCTCATTACTTTTCTGGCATCAGTGAGTTAATTTGCTTCCAGATTACAATTTGACATATTACATCTGATAGTTTTTTTGCTTTCCCCTCACAAATTTTAAAAGACCACATAAAGTCCTAAATCCTGAACAAAAAACTCATTTTAAATATAAAAAGTGGGACCTTTTATCTGTTTTAATCTTAAATAACTAGTTGCATGATCACTATGTTTTCAACAGCCAAAATATCGATATTTTTAGTCCAGCGGTTGATTCTTTTATTTCTATTATTTTAATTTTAAGAGGCTCTAAAACATAATATTTGTCATCCTTTGAGACGTTCCTTTTGGAGGTAATTAGGGGGCGTACGTTGCACCAACATGTCTGGCAGCTACTTGAATTATTTAATTTGTTTTCTGTTGTTTACAAGAATTTTGCACTAAGTAGTGGCGCTGCTGTTCATGTTTACTATCATTAACACTGAATTTTACAGATGGTTCCTATTCAATTGGTGTCAAAGACATAGTATTACTGATTTGCACTAAAGTGTATTATTTGTTGCACAAAATACAGTTGTTTATTATGATTGTGTTAAAGCTAAAAATAAATGTGTTCTACTAATTAATGTGAGTTATTGGAGATGGTTTTTACTAATTATTATCTTACAACCTCAATGTCGTTGATATTGTCAGGTACCCAGTGATTCTCAGCCCTAACAGTCAGGCCTCATTTCTTAAAACAAATCACTGTGGATCAGATTTAGTGTTCAAGATCACTCACTCTCTCCCCTCTATCTCCCTTTTGACCAGCGAGACCCTGAAACAGAGAGAAACACAAAGTTTGTGAATATCCTGCAGATCGTGTCACTGGCTGGACATGCAACGCTGCAAAGATGGCGGTTACACCTACAGGAGGTCCGGTGTCTCCTGGACTTCCAGGATTTCCTGTTGGGCCTGGTAGTCCTGGAGTTCCTGGAGCTCCCTGTGATGAAGGAAAAATGAGGCAATTTTGCTCTAATTCAAATAATTACAGTTTCTCTGCCTTTATGATTCAAACCACGAACGTCTTACCATAGGCCCCATGGGTCCCCTGGGTCCAGACGGGCCTTCTTTTCCTGGGGGTCCCTATAGACACAAAATCAGATTGTTTTCATGTTTAAAAGTTCCGTCTACATGGTAGCAGTCTGAATGTTTGTGCTCTTACCCTGATTCCAGCTGGTCCGACTGGGCCGATACCTCCGGGAGGGCCTTGAGGACCCTGTGGATTTAGCAGAACACACCTGAAGTCACCTTAAAGGCTTTCCTTAGAGCAGAATTTGAACAACCCCTTTTTTGTGCACAGAAATTCAGCTGAGTCCTTTTTATTGTGAGTCCTTGTGGTCTTTGAAGCCTTGGCACAAAATTTACAAGGACCATGGCCTGGCAAGTCATTAAATGCATGTTGCTATAGCATCTGCTTCAACACGGTCACCTGCACGTCCTGCCGTCCACGTGGAGCTCTACTCAGCGGGTTTGTTTTCCTGAAATGAAGAGCTGATTAATCGGCCTCGTTATGAAGGAGCAGCAGCGTGACACGCTGTGGATCCCGACGCCGTGTCGCAGGAAAACCGCTGCAGTGAGGAGGGAGCTAAAATGTTCCAGGCTGTTAACGGGCTGGTGTTTAACGAAAACATTTCCTGGAGATTAGATGAGTAAAATCTCAGTAGGTGGCATCTCTTTACTTTTATTTTTCCAGACAGCCTAACAGCTCTTCAGGAAGTTCTCTAAAAACGAGGGCAGGGTATCGACGATAAGTTCCAGAAATGATTCCTTTCTATTCACAATTTCGAGTTGACATATTTGTTTAGAAATACATTATTAATCAACTTTAAGTTTTAGAATATATTTATATTAAGGTCGCACACTATCAAGTCAATCGCACAAGGTGCCAAAACACACTTTAGGTTGCGGTCAGAATAGGATAAGCATTTATTGAACTCAATAAAACTATATTTTTAAAACGTTAAAATTGTAATTTTTAAACATAAATATAACTAGATAAGTATCATTACCTGCGATAATGCTAGTGTGAATGCTGTAAGCTGAATTTGGCCGCTGACGATGCTAATGCTGAAAGCTGAAGATGCTGACATTGATAGTTCACATATTAGCTAAATCCCAAATAAGCATAAAAAACAAAAAAAAATAAATAAAACCTAGGTTAGCCAAAATAGTTAGCATATAGCTGAAAAAATAGCTTAACTTCAAAAATGCCTAAAAAAAAAGGTGAAATTAGCGAAAACAGCTAGCTAGTAGCTGAAATATTAACTAAACTCCAAAATAGCCTGAAAAATTTAAGTAAATGCCCAAATAGGCCAGAAAAGCTAGCAACCTGCCAATTTTTAAAACATTTAAACTGTAATTTTTTAACTTTAAAAAAAAGGCAGGAATATATAAAAGTTCACGTGACTTTGACTTTCTTTCAAAATAAAAGACACTTTGTTTCACATAGGCTCAAACATAGTGCACGTTTATTTTACTGTTTGTGGGGCATCTCAGACAGAATGTTTTTAATCTAACTTAAGAAAACTAAAACAGATCTTAAGTGTATTCTTTAAACTAAACGGCACGCTTAAAGTCCTTTAATCTGCTCAAAAATAGAAAATCTGCCTTTTACTCCTACGCCCCTTAATTCTGAAAAATTAAACACTGATTTTTATGTTATTGTTACTAATAGGATACATATTTGTTGGCATAAATATAGAGAGAAAATAGCCCATTTTAAAAAATATATAAAATAGTTTAATTTTTTACAGAGATTCACATGACTTCCTTTCAAAATAAAATACTCTGTATTACATAGACTCATTTCAATGCAGCAAATTGTTTTTGGGGTATTTTAGACAGAAATTTTTGACATCTACGTTAGTAAAATTAAAACAGATTTCCCTAAGTATATTTTTTGTACTAAAGGGCACACTTAAGATCTTTTATTTTTCTCAAAAAATATAAAATCTGCCTTATTATCCTTTGCGCCTCAATTCTGTTTGTAATTCCAATCAATTTTTTGAGGAAAATGGTGCACAAAAATCCATCAAAGTGCCTTAGATCGACTTGTGATTCACTGAATACATTAAATAATGAAACTCTAAAAATACAAGTTTTTTATTTGACTTTAACCAGAGAGCCTTGATGGAGGAGTGAAGGGTCACTCTGGAGCCTCAGGTTGAAACATGGGAAACCACCTTTTATCCTTCTCTCTGGAAGCTTAAATGTAAACAGTCACCAAACACTTAATCTGTTTAAACTATCTGGTAATTAAATAGATAAGACCGGTTTTTACTTCCAGAAAAGCTACACAAGAAACACAATTTATGAGTGCTTCTTTAGTGTCTTCTTTTATTTCCACTGTCTCTGCCATCCAGCACATGTTTTCTTCCACCCAGACAGCAAAGCTTCTGTAAACAGATAAAACTTTGGCGGCCGTCTCTTTCCACCTCTTATTCTACGGACAGACACTTCATCCCAGAGAGAAATAAAAACACCACAGCTCAATAACTCCTCCTGCTCCAGAAGTCACTCCGACTCCTCTTTTGCTTTTGGGCCAACAGAGTTAAGGTGTCACTCATTTCCTCAAGCTCCTCGTATATTAAAAGATAGAAAAAAGAAGACATCAACTGGGGGGAATTACTGTTGGCCGTTATTTGAAGAGAGCTGTTAATCAAAATGACTCGCTCTTGGCTTTTTCAGCACAGAAATTCAATTTAAAGTGTTTTAAGCTTGAAGAGCATCTGGTTGATATGGTGTTGTGGACAGAAGCCAGAATGGTAGCCAGGATTGGAAATATTCTCATTTCCTGTTTCAAACATGAATTCAAAACTTACTTTTTGTCCTGGCAGGCCAGAATCACCAGCGTCTCCCTTTGGTCCTGGACGCCCCTATTGGTGGAGAAATGGCTTAATCATACACGGCACGTAACCATGGTGATGGAGTATTGAACAGTAGCACTGCTTAAAGTAGAAGTAACCTATCTCATTACAAGAATAAATAGTACACATGTGTCACAGAAAAGACATAAACATATACAGCCCAACACAGGAAAAGTACTAGATTATCATCTCGGAGTAAAGTAAAATCCACTCTCCCAGCCAGCGAGGCTAAGTGGGCCCCAAATGGTTTAAAAGTGGACAGAAAATTTGGGCCCCGATTGGGTTTGTCCACGGTTTCTGTGGTGGTTTTGATTTTGGGCTATATAAATAAAATTGAATTGGCCCCACCTTTGTTTGCTCACATTAGCTTAAGTGGGGATTCAGTGGGTTAGCTTGCCACACTAGCAAAGTGCTTGATAGACTGTGTAGCATGCTAGTGTGCTCTTCTGTAGCAAACTTCACGGCAGCATGCTAGCGAGCTCTACTGTGGCATGTTAGCAAGCTCCAACGTAACATGCTAGCAAGCTCCAACGTAACATGCTAGCATGCTCCCTAACATGTTAAGTTGGAGCTCCAATGTAGCATGCTAACGAGCTCTATTGTAGTATGCTAGCGAGCTGCAAAGTAGTATGCCTGCTGGCTCTACTGTAGCATGCTCTGACTTAGCGAGCTCCACTGTCCACCATGCGGCTAGCTAGCATAGCGAGCCAACTGAATGTGACAAACACAGCTGGGGCCACCATGGAAACTGCTTTTTCTGTCCACTTTTAAACCACATGGAGTCCACTTGGCCTTGCAGGCTGGGGGGGTGAAGTACAATTTTTAAAATCAAAATGTATTTAAGTAAAAGTATCTAATTTTGCAGAAAAATAAAAGTATTGTTATGCTTTAGAAAATCTAATGAAAAATTACTGGTGAAGCTCTTAAACTGAGTGTAAATAAATTTACAGACTGTAAGGAAATAAAGAATTAAAAGATGGAATGAGATTTCTTTTGTTTTTAATATAAATACATTCAAAGTTTCTAAAAAAGTTTGTATTAAGTCTAATTAATATCTTATATTTGTCCATTTTATTAGCCCAAACACAAACATGCTTCAGTTTTTTTAGAAAGTCATTGACACTTTAGCTAATAAACTATAAATAACTTTATTAAAAAGTTATGTTTGTTTTCATTTTCAAGCATTTAATGAAACTTTTCTGATGAACTTCACATTTGATGGATTCAAATTGTCAAGTATTAGCATCTATGTGAATAGTGCGTCTATTTATGTTTATCATTTACATGTAGATGTACTGTATATACATGGATGTTTATCTCTAGATACATTTTATAACATTACGTGGAAATAGTCACTTTCCTTTTTTTGGCAATAGTTTTCAACTGATTTATTTTTTACCTTTTTTTCCGCAGATCAGACACAGTTATGAGCAAAAGCAAAAGGGAGAGACGTTAGAACCTGAGCGAACAGTAAAAAGTTCTACTTAATGTCAAATACTATCTGGTACTCTGTGTATTCCAGAAACAAGGTTGTACTAAAAAAGCCTTATTACAATAAAAGTTTGAACTAAAAGCAGAGAGAGCAATCTGAGAGTCATTCATTTAGTTACTGACTTTAGTTGGACGGCTAAATTTGTTGTAAATCTGCTGTTAGAAAGAGCACCCTGCTGGTAACACTGTAACATAATGCAGAGGACACGGCCCCTTCACTGCCTCTAGTGCTGCCTTTTGTTCTATATGTAGTAAAAACGAGTCAGGGGCGTCAAATTCAAAAACTAACTCCAAAAAAGCATAAAAAATCTCAGTAAATGCCAAAATAGTCCAAAGAGCTAACAGAATGCCAGTTTTAAAACGTTTAAACCGTTACTTTGTACCAGAAAAATGAATAATAAAAGGCAGGAATGTTATTCCAGGATAAATCATCTTAAATCTTAAATAACTTTTAATATTTTATCATAATTATACAAGTAAGAAATGAGCGCAGGATAACATCGGGCCATTACGAACAATGAAATAAAATGAATTGGAGGGCCGTATATAATTACCCGGAGGGCCGGGCCCCTTTCTTTTTACACGTGCTTTAGTGGGATGAGTTTACAATTATCATCTAGTATTTAGAAAGTAAACGTATAAAGTTAAAGAGTGGCAGAGAAAAAACGCTTTTGCTCTCAAGGACTTTTCAGCTTCAGTTCAAGTCGGTGATTAATGACAGCCGGTGAAAGTAAGCTTTCAGGTCTTTGTGGTGTTTTTTTCCCTCAGACTTGAAAGAATGCGAGTCTCTGCCGGAATCACTCCCCAGCTTGTAAAATTCATCCATGATGAATTGCAAAATAATCCCCACTATGGGGTGTGTGTGTGTGTGTGTGTGTCAAGTGTGTTTACAGACGTACAGCTTCTCCTGGAATTGACAAGCCGATGGGTCCTTGAGGCCCAGGCAGACCCATGGGCCCGGGTGGTCCGTTATCTCCCCGAGGACCCGTCGGTCCCTGTGAATCATTGACAGAATGTAAAATAAGGAATATTTTTAGACATTGGGAGTGTGTTATTGATCTAAACCGTCATGAAAGAAAAAGAGATCTACAATCAAGTTATTTGGTTGTCTAAACGATTGTTATCAGAGTAGATTTCAGTGTAAGTACACAGTAGTAGCAGATTCTAAGCTTTCTTTAAAGCACTTACAGCAGTACCGGGCTCTCCTCTTTCACCTCGGGGGCCTTTGTTGCCAGGGGCGCCCTAAAGAGGGAGGACCAATAGTTGTATTAAAACAGTAACAATGAGAATATGCATCTAAGATCTGTCAGAAATGTGTTCAACATTCCAAAATATTGATGTTGGTTTTCATAAAAACAGAGGGGAGCATCGTTTGTTACGGCTGTCAAACAGTTTCTGGAAAAACTAAGCATCACTCAAAGCCTCCTGCCACACCACAGCAGAACATTCAGTGACTGTGAGGATGACTCTTGTGGAAATCTACATCTTCTGGAGAGCGTCACCTGAACTCCATATCTCCCACCGCCACAGACTGCGACGCCGAGACGGTGACTGGAAGACATTTGGCTTGTTCTCGCCGCTTTTCTGAGTTGTGTAACCAATGAAGAACTTTTTCCATTGTGTCATCGCTATCAATTGATGAGCCGAAGCTCCCCTCTTCTCTCCGGGGTTATTTATATGCTCTGTGCCGCATGAGGTAGACGTTTGCACAAGGAAGCACATTCACCTCATGAAACCTTTTTACAGGGCCTCATAAAATGCCCCAGCAGAGAGGAGGGGGGCTGACTGTGGTACCTAAAAAATGACAGCTGATGGATGAACCCACAGCCTCTTTTCACTCTCTTTAACCTTCTGACTGCACTGATGTACGACAGAGATAAGATGACATATTCACTTGTTTATGATTCTAAACTCTCGTCTATGAAGATCTCAGATATTTTTAGCTGTCCATCAAAGCAAATTAGCAGTCCATACTGCTCAAAAAGAAGTACTTTGTGTTCAGATATTACTTCCAGAAATGACTGAAGCAATTTCACTTCAATGGAAGATTATATTAGCTATGAATGTTAAAGCCAGTAATCTATGAAATACATAATGACAGATTTAGCTAATTGTGCAACGACAAGTCAATTAAAAAGGAAACCCAGCCGCGGCAAAAACTTTATACTATTTTAAAAATAACTTGAAATTTGTTCTTTCATGGGATGCTCACTAATCCAGCATAATGTGGAACTATCACAGTGACTCATTCACATTTATTATGTTCACCTAAAAGCGGGAATACTGCAGGAACTTACACTGTTCAGAAATACCGTATTTTCTGCACTATTTCATGATCTGCAGCATCTTCTATATGAATATTTTCTGGTTGTGCTTATTGATGTTGAAGCATTTTTGAAAGAAACTAAACACTCAAAATCTTTTGTGGGGTGAGTTTGCTAAAGCGGCTAACTTGTAGCACTGTCGGACATTATTTTTTGTTAGGAAAGTTAGCGTAGTCACTAGGGATGCAACAATATTCGATATATAAAACCGAATTGTTCGGTACGTGTTCCACGGTTCCGTATGCATTTCATGTATTCAGTACCACCGTGAGCTGCCAAAAGCTGTGCACTTGAAAAAAAATCTGATTTCTTTGTGTTGTTTCGGTTTGCAAAAGAAATAAAACTGTAGAAAAATAGGATTTTATTTATTTATTTTTTTGTCTGTCAATACATACCGAAATGTGACCCTCGTATCAAGATAAATACTGAACAGTGAGCAAACTGTATTGTTGCAACCCTAGAAGTCGCAGTAATGTTTTAGTGGTATTGGCCTGTTTTAAGGTTAGGAGTTGAAGGTATTGTAGAGCTAACGCGGCTAAAGCTTCTAACACAGTAAACACTTCTAACGTGGCTAACGCTTCTAACGTGGCTAACGCTTCTAATGTGACTAACGCTTATGACATGGCTAACGCCTCTAACACAGTAAACACTTCTAACACAGTAAACACTTCTAACGTGGCTAATACTTCTAACGTGGCTAACGCTTCTAACGTGGCTAACGCTTCTAACGTGGCTAACGCTTCTAATGTGACTAACGCTTATGACATGGCTAACGCTTCTAACGTGGCTAACGCTTCTAACGTGGCTAACGCTTCTAACGTGGCTAACGCTTCTAACACAGTAAACGCTTCTAATGTGACTAACGCTTATGACATGGCTAACGCTTCTAACGTGGCTAACGCTTCTAACGTGGCTAACGCTTCTAACGTGGCTAACGCCTCTAACACAGTAAACACTTCTAACACAGTAAACACTTCTAACGTGGCTAACGCTTCTAACGTGGCTAACGCTTCTAACGTGGCTAACGCTTCTGACATGGCTAACGCTTATGACATGGCTAACGCTTCTAACACAGTAAACACTTCTAACGTGGCTAATGCTTCTAACGTGGCTAATACTTCTAACGTGGCTAACGCTTCTAATGTGGCTAACGCTTATGACATGGCTAACGCTTCTAACGTGGCTAATGCTTCTAACGTGGCTAATGCTTCTAATGTGGCTAACGCTTCTAATGTGGCTAACGCTTATGACATGGCTAACGCGGCTAACACGGCAAACGCTTTTCACACGGCAAGCACGTCTACCGCTACTAACGTTGCTAACATTCCAACACTTCTAACGTATTATATTAGTTACATATTAAGAATTATGCATGCACAAATCCAAAGTTATGCACAAATCAAGACTACGCACGCACAAATCAGTGAGTCTATTGTCTCTCCATATTAATTACATTTATTTTTGAATATAAATCAAACAAACGCCATGCATTCTGGGCTACATTTGCCAATCTAGTGAGGATCAATGCAAACTAGTTTTCTGCAAAGACTTCTGGGAATTTGAAACTAATGATTTGGAAATCCGTCCAAAATGGCGAACTACATAGTGCACAAAAGTAGTGAGTAGTGAAGGAATTTGGACACTTCAATATACAAAAACACAGAGGTGTTGTTGCAACTTATGCATTTGATACAAAATATTCACTAAATATTATCTATTTTTTCCAGAAGTTTTGACGTTTGAACTCACCACTGGTCCCTGAGGACCCGGCTCCCCTTTAGCCTCGGAGGTGCAGGTGCAGGCGTTGGGAAGGGATGGACACTTCAGCTCGTCCCTCTGCCAAAAAAAACAAAAACACAAGGCTCAGTTAAAGAAAGGACAGTGTGAACAAATCCAAAAGGTGGATACTGGAACAGAAATATAGTAATTGGAGGTAACTGAACCTCCCAAAGCTGGTTGCCACTGAACATTGCATGCTGAGAAAGCTTATTGGGAAGACAAAGAACAGAGTCCGGACCTGGAATTCCTTGAACTGACATTGACTGGAAACATTCCACCAACAGAGAACAATGAGAAACATGTGGACAGACTTACAACATCTACACTTACTTTACGGCCAGAGAAGGAGTCTTTTATGCTTCAGAGATTTATGCAGGGCATTTCAGAGTTGTGTCAGTGACAAATAAACAATGTTTTAAGAGTTTTGGCTGAATTTCTTGTGCTTCCACATAAATACAAGAACACTCTGCACACCAAGCTAATGTGGGACAGTTTTGAGAGAAAATGGCCTTTTAAGAAAACCCTCTTACTGAAACAAAAGTAATACATCCCGCATGTGAAAGTACTATATTTCGCTCTACAAATGCTAGAGAATAAATGGAAAATTTGAATGCTATTTAAAAAAGTGGTTAATTCTTTAAACTAGTTTTAGCTAAATAAAGTCATTAGCAAATGTGACAATGGGTTACAAAAAAACAAAAAGAAAACAGAAAACACTAGTTCAAGGTCAAAAAAACGAGACATTGATTTTCAGTTGTTATTTTTACTATTGAGATCAATATAAATGAAAAAAAGAAAAGAAAATTGACTTTTTTCAAAATATGAAATAGTTTGTAACTTTCAACCACTGTTCACATGACTTCCTTTCAAAATAAGACTTCCTGTGACTCATAAAACCATCTCAGTGCTACAAATGTTGGGGTAAGTAAACATTGATAAAAAAGAAAAAAAAGTCAATTTCATCATAAATCTAACTAAAATGAGATCAGAGCTATGTAGATGGGAACCTTACTTTATCTTCAAATCTTTGAATTCTTCTTCAATAATAGACTTTGAAACCAGCACCCTAGATATGAAATCTGGTTGTGCTTACTGACTTCAAAACAGCATTAAAAATGCGCCGAAATGATTTTGTTTTGGTAAACTTCAAAGCTGAACTGCATGATGGATTGTTGGAGCATGATGGGTATTGTAGTCAACAGTTGTGATTGAGTTATAAAAAAAAGTGGGAAATTTCTGACCATGTTTGCTTAATGAATCTTATCGTCCAAAAAAATATAGATTACTTTTTAAAATGAAAACTTTTTTTTTTTAACCACAGAGGCACAATGGAGGAGTAAAAAAGCCACATGTGGCTGCAGAGCCTAAGGTTGCAGATCTCTGTTCTAGTCTGAAAACTATTCTTAAAAAAAGCCAAATAGAAACCAGAAAACATCCAATTATTTACGGGATTGTCACAACTTTTTTTTTTTGTTTTACCTCAGTGGGAAAAAATAAAAAAAATCTAATTTTTAACATAACCTCTTTGCTCTTAGTCTCTTCTTAAAATAAATCTGTACGTTTTTCAAAAAAAAAAAAAAGACATTTAAAACCTAAAACCTGAAGCTTTAAGCCAAAAGTGTCAAAATTGGACATTTCCGAATGGGATCTATGGATGTGTATGATCTAACTTTTATGTGAAAAACTTATGTGAGGAAAATCTGGATGTGTTCTTTCTGCAGGATTTCAGATGCTAATCCTCTGGAGCCAAACATTCCCCTCTCTGTTTCTTCATGCATGCTTTATGCAGCCATTGCTCAATTTGTTCTGCAGATTCTGTTAACAGGAAGTGAGAAACAGTCGCATTGAAGCGAGCACGAGTTTGTATTGAAAACTTCTGAAACTGCAACATGATTCTAACAAATGTTTAAATTTAGGATGTAACAATTCTTTGAGAATCTTTAAAAACACGATTTAAACTCATCATAATGTTCACTGTAGCAGAAAATTAAAAAATTGTTTTTTGTCTCGGCCTGTGCCTAAATTTATAAATGTAGAGCTGATGACATTTCTTCAAGCAGGTTTCCACGCCTGTGACTGTGCACACCTGTGGGTGTACATGCCTGTGAATGTGTGTTGATGATTCTCTCTGTGGGAGCAGAAGCCAAGAAAGATTTTAATTTTTGGCTCAAATTAAAAACTACTTAGCAACAAAACTCTATTGAAGGTTAACCTCCAATTGCCTGATTTTTTTTTTCTCCAGCTTTGTGAAAAAAAAATACGTTTTTGCTTTAAGTAGATGCTACATTTAGGTAATTCTGGAGGTGTTTGTCGCATTTTTGCAACAACAGGCATTAAGGACTCATGGTTCATGAATCTGCAGATAGTGAGTTCTGAAAGCCACCCGTGCTTTGCATTATATCACTGACTTCATTTCTGGCTCGTTTCCAGGTCGAACACTAAGCAACGCTGGTTGTTTTCTCTGCTCCGACATGATTACAAATCCTGTCTTTGATCTACTGCGGCGGCTAAAAGTGGAGGACACAGAAACGCGTCTGTGTTACAATAGAGGGAGGACCTTGTTACTTTTAAATGAAGCTACATGCTGTCAGTCACTCTAGTGTTTGCATCGTCCCTTAGTCTTATTTACCATCTAGTTTAAAAGCCAGATGGAGTCATGGGTTTTCGTTTAAGCAGTATATACTGAAAACACATTTCTAATCAGAGAAATTAAATGCATCTCGACTTTCTTCATCAAGATTCTTTGATCTGTTTTCAAGCTTCTGTTTCGCAGCGCCTCCTTACCATAGACGGGAGGTCACAACATCTGTCTCTGCTGGTCCAGGCCAAGCTGCAGACAATGTCGAACATCTGAAGCTGGAACTGTGGAGGAGGGGGGAAAAGAAAACATGGAGGCATGTTGGACAAATGTCTGTCATGTACTCCCTACTGCTCCCAGAGCACAAACAGGAAAAGCAGAGAATTCAGGCCAGCCGGCTGGAATGGGAGGGAAAACAAACACATGACATGCAGACGTAAATGAGATTTCTGCTTTAAAGTCTGATCTGATCTCATCAAGTTTAGGTTTTTAAAACTTACATTGTAGGGCTGGGTTAATAGAATCAGTTTATTGATTTAAGATCGATAATCAAATCAGAAAAATATAGATTGATTTATAGCTAAAGTCTGCTAGCTTGATGCTAACGTTTAATGGAATTCCCATAGGACGGCTAATGCTAACGCTCGGTCGACTTGAGCATATATTGCTGACTAAATAGACCACAAATGGTTACTTACAACCATGAATTTCCCAAACTATTTTTAGAAAATACTTTTTAAAGTAACCATTTGTGGTCTAATGGTAGGTTCACACTGAACACGGAAGCGCGGCGAAGCATTTCTGCGGTTCTGCAGTTTTTTTTGCCATCATTCATTCATCATTCATTTTCCTTGCCGTTTTATCCCTTTTGGGGTCGCGGGGATGCCGGAGCCTATCCCGGCTGCTGATGGGCGAAGGCAGGGTTTACCCTGGACAGTTCGCCAGTCTGTCGCAGGGCCACATTTGTGCGCACAGTCACTCACACATTCATACCTAGGGGCAATTTAGAGTAACCAATTTACCTATGAAACATGTTTTTTGACGGTGGAAGGAAGCCGGAGTACCCGGTGAGAACCCACGCATGCACGGGGAGAACATGCAAACTCCACACAGAAAGGTCCCAGTTGGTGTTGAAAAATCCAACAAACACGACGTTTGTTTCATTTGCACTCCTCTTTATTTCTCTCCCGCTCACCACATACATAAACAGGGAAGTGCGCGCCCAAAACCGAAAGTGCCGAGATCTCGCGATAGAACAGAGTCTCGCGAGAAGTTACAACAGGAAGTTAACAATCTCCATCTTACTTAAATAAAAAAAATAAAAAATATATTTAGACAACAATCTAAATTGTGCTCATTTGAACATTAAACAATAAACAGTTGCATCCATAAAGTACATGGTGCAAATAACTCTTAACGTACCCATCTGCCCTCATCTAGTGCTTTCAGAAGAAACAGTGGTGAAGCACCTTTTTTTGTTAAACAGTCTGCAAGTTGAGACTTGGCATCTGACCAACATATTTCCTTGATTTTCTTTGTTTGCACGAGTTCTTTAATGCTGCTCATTTCTAACCTCAGCCTTTTTTCTGTCACTTGTTTTGTAGATTTTAGGGCATCAAACAGTGAGTGGTTGTCAGTGATACAGATGAGAGGTAGTATGTTTACATCAGGTTTTCCAGTTGTCAGCTCTGAATAAAGTGTAGTCAAAAACATTGCATTGTCAATCCCATCTGACATAGCAAGAGTTTCACCTGCCAGTGTACTTCTCACTACACGTCTGATTTTCTTTGACTGCCAGAACAGAGGGGAGAACTTTCCGGTTTTTCCCATTAATGTGATGAAAGCTCCTCCCTGTGTACCTCCATCTGGGAGATTACCCAGTGAGGCATCAGTAAAAACCACTAAACTCAGATCTTCACTGCTGCCCAAATGTGGAAACTTAAGTGTAACTTTCTCCGACTTGAGCTTTCGGATCACTTTGTTAACTTCATGTATGGACTGAACTGTAGCATTTTCTATTTTGGATGCCAGACTACAAACATCAAACATAACATCTGGTCTTGTTTGCTTAGCAACCCACAAAATCTGTCCTATTTTGGACCTCAATTTTTCTTTTTCCATCTCGTTTAGTGTGGAATCTCTCTGTACAGCTCGGGCTGGCTGTAAATGAACTGGTTGGAGATTTTCAATGTAACTGTGTTGATGTACATGTATCATGCCATTCACAGTAGCGATTTCCATCCCCACATAAGAGAAACTCTCATGCTCTTCACGGCCCACGTGAAAAGCAGATTTGAGGACAGGGATAACAGTAGTTACAAAATGCTCTGATCCTGCCCAAAGAAAGTCATCAACATGACATGCCATTACTCCAGTGATCTTACACTCCTCATCCTGCCAGTAAAACACAGCAGGGTCAACTTGTGATACTTTACCACCTGTGGTAAACAAGAGTTCTTTAACTTTGTTGTACCAGTAGAGAGATGCATCTGCAAGTCCATAAACACATTTTTTTAGTTTCCACAAAACATTGTCTAACCCTGCTTCAGATGGGGACGAATGTATATATCTCTGGAGAGCTGCATTCCCTGTAAAAATGCAGACTTAATGTCCATGGAATGGACTTTCCATTTGTTCTGACAGATGACAGCCAAAAGTAGTCTGAGTGATTCTGATGCACATGTAGGAGAATCCTTTTGTAACTCATGAATGTTTGATTCTTCAAAACCTCTAGCCACAAGGCGAGCTTTGGGGACAATACCATTTGTAGTTTCTTTTAGTGTACACACCCATCTAGTGGAGATGCATTTTTGACCATTATCTGGAACCTCTTCATAAACACCATTGTTTAGCCAGTTTTCAAACTCTTGCTGTTTAGCAGCATCAAAAGAAACATCTTTGGTGATCAGTACATCAGAATCTGTGTTTTCATGTTCAGTGTGAAGATTATCAAACTGAGACATATCTAACGCCTGTGTGTGTCCCTCACTGCCATCAGGTTCAAGATGCTGCACATTGTACCAGTTTCTGTACTGTCCCTTGGCTTTCCCTGCTCTGCCTAAAACTCTGGCTGTGTGCTGGACGTCATCATCTCTGTTTGTGAATGTGATGATCTGACCTGTCTTCAGTTTCACCTCAGTTGGAGATGCAGCAGTTGTTACATCTTTCTCTGAGCCTGTATTATCATTATTTTCCATGAAGTTTTCTGTCTCGTCTGTTTCTATGTTTTCATGTACATCTGACTCATCTTCTGAGTTTTCTCTCACATCTTTTTCTGTGTTTTCATTTTCTTTCCCATTAACTCGAACACTGAGCTGTTCCGATTGATTTTCATCCTGTGCATTAACTTTTCTCAGCCTGGACTGATGTACCCTGACAAGAATTCCACCATGTCTTATAAACACAACAGCCCCATCCTGACCAATGACTACAGCAGGACCCTTCCATTCAATGCTGTCTGTTCGTTTATAGTACACTCTGTCTCCTGTCTCGTACTTCTCATCAGTGGGTCTGATCTGCTTGCGTAGTGCCCTTCTTATTCTTTCTGAGCATTCTACCTCAGTGAAAGCTTTCCTGGAAGCATGTAACACTGCTAAGTGTTGCCCTACTCTTGTATTCATGGAAACATCCTGGAGAGCAGGTGGTTTATCAACCAAAACAGAAGGGAGATTGGGATTTTGACCAAACACAAGTTGATGTGGGCTATAACCATGCACATTGATCATACTATTTTTTGCCATAAGAGCCCAGTCAAGAGCAGTTTGCCAACTACATCCATTTTCTTTTCTTACTTTCAGAAGAATCTCAGTTAATGTCATGTTGTGTCTCTCCAGTAACCCGTTGCTCCAGGGACTGTATCCCGCTGTAGTCTTTGTTTCAATGTTGAAGCTTTCTGCCATCTTTCTTACTTCCTCATTGTTGAACTCTCCTCCGTTGTCTGTGTAAATCCGTTTTGGGGCACCATGAACACTTATCCATGAGTGAATGAAGGAATTGATGATCTCTGAAGGTTTCTTGGATCTCACGATGTTTCCTGCACTGAAGCGTGTGAAGTGATCAATGATGTGGAGATACCAAACACCTGGCTCCAGTTCATGCAGATCCATTGCTACGGTCTCGTTGTATTCTGATGCCATGGGTAAACCAACAGCAGGTTTGGGTTTACTCCTTTGATGTTTCTGACAAATCTCACAGTCATGAATGATCTGCTGCAAAATGACCAGGCAATCTTTGTCATTATTTCCAGAGCTTTGAATGAGTCTCTGCAGCCTGTCTGCAGAAGCATGGCCAAACTGTTTGTGAAGCTTCAGAAGTATTTTCCGTTTCTCTTTTGGAGACATCTCTGCTGTAACAACAAGAACTTCACTTTCAGCTTCACTACAGCTCACTTCTGCAGTTTCATCTCTGATGTCCACACAATAATGTCCCGAACTAGTGAGCTCAAGGGGTATTTGTTCCTTAAACATGACAACTCTGTCATTCTCCATGTCCAAAACAGTTCCTGCTCTCTTCAGAGACATTTTACTCAGCAGCAACGGAATATCAGCTGGCACAACTTCACTTTCAATGTTGCATTTTGTTTGCCCAATTTTTGCTGGGAGCTTTAGCTTTCTGTTTGAATACACAACTTGGCCATCTCCAAACCTAAAAGGTCTGCAACTTGGAGATTCTGTTTGCATCATTTTCCGTAATTGGCTTCGGTTCAGGTCTTTAATGTAACTTTCCAACCATTTTTCACCACAAACAGTACGTGTGCATGCAGTGTCAATGATCGCTGATCCTTGTGATTCTGTTAGAAAAATCTCTGATTCTGTCATAGCTGCTTTGGTAAATAATGTAATGTTACATTCTTCCACATCTTCATCTTCTGTCAATTTCACATCATTTCTCCGATGAGGACAATCTTTAGCCCAATGGTAGGTGCTCTGGCAGATGGCACATCTAGTTCTTCTTCCATGTTTATCAACTGGATTTGTACCTTGCTGCAGTTGCCGCTGTCTGGTCTGTGATGAAATGCTGCTCCCCTTAAATCTGCCTGCTGCTCTTTGATTTGTGAAAAACACTCCATCTTGTGTATCACTGCTTTTACTTGCTTCTGTGGATTTTCCTCCAAAAATCCGTTTTAATGCTGACTTCATGCATGCAAATGTTAAATCTGCACACGCGGTGAGAGCGAGTTTCCTGCTGTTCTCATCAAGACAGGCGGTGTCAAGTAGTTTAAACGCCAAAACAGCATCCGGCAGAGTCATGTCATAGTTTTTCATCCGATTGTATCTTTGTTCAAACTCTATTATGTAATCCGCCATGGACATCGAATTTTCTTTAGATATTGAATCAAAGTGGGAATATGCTTCATAAGCTCGGTCTTTTTCTTCTCTCAAAAATATTGAGTCCAGTTTTGCAAGTAAAGTTTCCATACCGTTATCTTTGTTCAGATCCTCCGCGGATATTTCCAAAGCCGTTTCTCGGGCTCGTCCTTCAAGCCCCAGCGCCACCGCGAGCGCCTGTTTCTTTTTATCCAAATCCGTAACCAGTCTCCACATCGCGACTTCATTTTTCCAGCCTTCGTATGATCTTGTTTCATCCAACTTCGGCGGTATTCTATAGTTGGAAACCATCCTCTGCTACCATGAAAAATCCAACAAACACGACGTTTGTTTCATTTGCACTCCTCTTTATTTCTCTCCCGCTCACCACATACATAAACAGGGAAGTGCGCGCCCAAAACCGAAAGTGCCGAGATCTCGCGATAGAACAGAGTCTCGCGAGAAGTTACAACAGGAAGTTAACAGGTGTTTCTGATCCCCCAGCCGGGATTTGAACCGGGGCCTTCTTGCTGTGAGGCAAGAGCACTAACCACTGCGCCACCGTGCAGCCCTTTTTTTTTTTCGCCATCATGGGTATTTAAATAACTAAAAAATATTAAAACACGTTTCTACTAAAAAGAACTGCTCTCTGTCTCTTTTCTTATTGTTTTTTTCACACCCAAAACCCAGCCCCTCCCCCACTCCGCAGTCAGCCCACTAAGCTGATCTGTGTTGGTGTGGTAGTGTGTTTGTTTTTTATGTGGGCGTCTCTGTTGTGATTGTATGTTCATTTTTATCTCTACAGTCTGTTTAGATACAAAACATGATTGCATTTCTAAATCGCTGTTTTATTGTAAAAAATTGTTTAAATTTAGAAAACAAACGGTATTTTCTCATGCATCTCGATGTAACTTCCTGCCAGAATTGACGCGGATCGCACAAAAATAGACCAGACGGCAAAACGATCCACTACACGTGAGGCTTCCGCGGAGGACTGTGGAAGGCCTGGTGTGAACTGCACTACCGGTTAATAAAGGCTCCGAATGAAAGCTGCCTCCATTCCGCAGCGCTTCCGCGTCCAGTGTGAACACTATTTTTTGATATATTTTTTTTGCTTATTCTTCTTAAAATAAGTGTCTGCTATATCGCGATCGCCACCTAGTGGCCAAACTGAAACGCCCTCCACGAGAAGCAGAACAATGTTTACAATGTTAATGATCTGAACATTTTTGTCAGAACTTCTCCTTTAGAGAATCCATATAACACTGTGTGATTTTAACAATCTCATTATTTCACTCATACATTATGCAGTATGTGAACGGGATCAGATTAATATAAATATATTCAAAACATAGTGGATTATTAATGTATTTCTAAACAAATGTGTATAAATGTGTAAATTCAACATTGAGTTCAATTGAAGAATTAAAAGAATTTAAAAAAATTGAATTGTTTCTGGAAATTATCGATACTCAGCCCTACTGCAATGTGTCCTTGACTTTGTTTAGACTTAAATATAAGCACCACGAGAAAAATATGTAACTTTAAGCTGCTTCTTTGAAACAAACTAAATGAAATTCAAACAGCTAATTTCATAGATTAGGAGCAGCTCCAATATCTTAACAAAAGACTGAAACAAAAACATGCAAATGGGAAAAAAAACAACCTATCAGCTCTTTCCAAAGGAAAAGAAGCCATACTTATAATGACCGTTCTGGAAACTATTACAAACCAAGTTTACAGTCCAATAGTTGCAATCTCTTATATGAGGAAATGGAACCATTGACCCTTCAGTTTCTTTCTGTGTTTTACCCACAAAAAGCTTTAAACAAATAAAAATGAATGAAAATGAGGTTTGGAGGGTAGAATCATTGTTGACTTACAGTTGATGATTCTCCCTTGGAACCGATTGATTTGGACATTTTCCCCAGAACTTGGTAGCCATCGCTGGACGTGTTCCCAGCAGCCTTGATCGTCTTTTCTGCCACTTCTTGGCAGTCGACGTTGAGTTTCACGCTTGTAGATGAAACCATGATGTGGAGCTGAGAAAAAAAACAGGGAAGCACGTCTTTTATTTGTACATTCTTTGTTCAAGGACCAAATCATGGATCTGTTTTCTGCTGTGTAAAGTTTGAGTTTATGCAAAAGAAAAAAAAATACAGAGGTTTGTTAGGATAAACTCTAGTTTACTTTTCTTTTTTCTTTCTTTTTTGTTTACTTTTATGCTGCAAGAACGCAAGTGAATCCGAAATTTCAGTTAAAAACTTTTGGCTATGTCATGGCCAAAAGTTTTCAAAAAGAGTTGAAAGTGAAAAAAAGATTTGAAACTGAAAAAAAAGTTTAAAAACTCAAAATTTCTAATTCAAAAACTTTTTTTTGTCAGTTTAAATTTTTTTTAAAACTTTTAACTCTTTTTTTTTTTTTGGCCACAACAGGGTTAAATGTTTTGAAATGGAAATTTTCAGATTTTAAAAGCCCCCCCAAAAAAAACGAAGTGAAAAAAGATTTTAAATTGGAAGAAAAAAAAGTTTTTAAATTGAAATTTTGAGTTTTGAAACCTAAAAAACAGAAGATTTGAAGCAGAAAATAATTATGTTTATTTTAGAATAGCAAAAAGTTTGGGATGTTTTACACTTTTTTTGGCCAAATAGCAATATTTTATTCAATTTTTTTTTATTTGGGTTTAAAATAATATTGGCCCCAATTTAGCTCCAAATAAAGTGGTCACTTCCCTGAAATCAGATCAGATTCTTCAGATAACTAAAATCAGGGAGAAATTAAGGCCAATTTCTTTCAATCTTGAGTCCATCTTTTATAGCAGTTTCAGCTGGAAATAAATAATAATATTCCCCTTCTTATGACTGGACACCTTTTGTCTCCTAACGATAAAATACCAGGAGGTGCGATACAATTGACTGCTATTTTCCACATTGCCTTGTGTCACGGTTTAGCGGTGAGGCACACAGAAACTGCCTCTGCACAAACTCAGAGTCTGTCCTCCAGACAGCTGCAGCTCACTACACGGTCAGTCAGAAACACAGACAGATGTTTGACAGACCGCAGAGATACGGGAGCGTCCAAAACTCTGCAGGGAGGGGAGATCCAGTGTTTCCATTCACACTTCTGACCTAATTTGACAAAGTCAGCAAGTATTTTTCAGTGTGTAGGTCTCTCGTGGTCTGAGATCCTCCTATTTTTTTCTGTAATTATTAATTAGTTAATGACTTAATGAGTAAACAATTTGGTAGATTTATCTTGAAACACCTAAACCATGGGGTGTCAAACTGTTGGCCCGCGGGCCATTTACGGCCCCCAAGTCGATATTTTGCGGCCCCCACCTTAATATGAAAGTTCAATGTCTATTAAGCAATCTCTTCAGAATGCCCATGCTTCTTTAATGATAGATTTTATTTGTTTTGTGATATGTTTAAAACATTGCATTTGTTTTTGTCGTTGGATCTGGTAGTCAGAAAAGTCCTTAGCAACAAATGTTCAATAAACTTCTTCAGTAGACATAGACAATGGACCAAAGACATAGACGGTGAACACAAAAACATAATTTTGGCACAAATGGAGCCCCATACAGCCCAAACTCAGCCTCCATAAAGTTTCATAAAGTTTGCTTAATAGAAGTCTTGACGCTAGGATGCTAAGATACCAGCTGCTAATGCTAGTGAGCTGATTCTAAGCTAATGCTAACGAGCTGCTCCTGTGTCTCCTATATGGAAACACGGAGGATCGATTTAAAGTTGAGCAATGTTTTAAGATGAGGCGGATAAATAAAACAATAAGTACATTTGTAAAAACTCTATTTCATGAATAAAATACAAAATATGAATCCACTTTGCACTATTAGTAGTCTTTGTAACATTACAGAGCCGGTGTTGAGATGAAAACATAATTCTTTTCAAAATAACACTCAATTTCTTAGTAAAATAATGTAATAATTTGTTCAGAAATGTTAAGACTTTTGTTTATCTCACCTTGACTGGTGAGGAAACAAATAGATTCTGGTCTCTGGGGTTGTGACTTTAAACTTGGAGCATCAAACCACACACAGCAACATCAGTTTGAAGGTTGTTGTTCCTGCATTCATCTTAATGATTGTATCGTTTTTCTTTATTAGTTGGTTAAACTAGCCGTAGCTCACAAAACACCTCCTGCTTTCTTCTACAAACATTTTTACAGCTTGTATTTAGTTGAACTTTGTCTTTGAGCCAATTTCCAAAGGAAATGTTAAAATAAGATCATTATTAAAAAAATATTCTGTAATTTTAACTTTGGTAAAAGAAAGGAGAAAAAATAAATTAAAATCAAATTTGGAATGGCAAAATCAGACATTAGATTTTTTTGGCCATGTCGTCCAGCTCTAAATGGAAGATTTTACAATTGTGAACATTGGAAGAATAAATCCTCTTAGTAAAATGCTACCAGCATCTCAACAGCTGTGCTGTCTTTCACACCTCTTAGAGGAGCAAACGTTACAGAACAAAAGCTTAAACTTTACTTTTTAACGTCTCGTCACATTTAATCGTTGAGTTTAATCAGAGTTTAACTTTCCAATCCTCAAAAATCCTTTTGTTTGAAAATGTTCCAAGTCAAGGACTAAATTATAAGACACTGAAAAAAATTACATTGTCTAAAAAATGTCCAACTTCTCTTTCGTTTGATCTATTTTCCTGGAATTTGTTATTCTTTATCTGATAGAAACATCTGACTGCTTTACTAAAAGTCCTCTATTTGTCGTCTCTGTTTGTCTGATTTAAGAGATACTTTTATTTGTTTTTTGTTTGATCAAAGAATGTTCCATTAGTAAAAAAGGTTTTAAGATTCCCGACGCAGATCGCTTGAATTATGAAAAGCAAATCTTTGCTTTGTTGGGTCCCACTGGACCACAGAGACGATCCAAACGCCTTCAGCAGAGCTGGCAGATTGATGCCTGCTGTGAGCATTTTAGCCATCCGGCCAGAGCTGACTCAGCAAATGTGAGTGGTGATGATAACATCAACATCATCCAGAAACTTCTGCTAACATTTCACCTGTAACAGAAACTTATATAGTTATTTACTATCAAGTTTTTATTCATTTTCAAGAGAGATGAGGCGAAAACTATTAAATTTCAGTTATTACTATTAGATATTGCTCTGAAAATGAAGTCTTTCAGTGTCAAGTTCAGAAATTAACACATGTTCAAATATTTAGCTTCATTGTTGCGGTTTTCTTGAATCTTCCTGAAACAATCTGCCGGTCATCACAAGCGCACAAAGCTTTGTTCATTTTTTTGTCAGTTAAAGAAAAGAAAATTACACGTTTTTAATCGGTGCTCTTAGATGGACCTACACCGCCCCCACTTCCCATCACCCATCTGTTTACATGCTGGCTTACAGTCCCTTCCACCCCATTACTATTGGAGCTTTTTGATCCAGATTTCATCTCAGACGAGTAAACCAAAGACGTTCATGGATCTATTTGTCTGTAAGTCTCTTGTTGGATCCTTCTGCTCCTGATTCATAATAATTTGAATAAAGAAATACTCAAAAATGCAGTTTTAATCTTCATTTTCATTATAAATGTCCTCCAACGTGTCATAAAAACATACTAAAAACATCATCAGAGTGGGTTTTTAACACGTAAATAGAAAGAAACAACTCTTATGCTGATACTTTGAAGCTGCTCTGATAGTTTTAATTTGAAAGCAAACGTAGTGACCAAATATTTACCTACCTGAGACTAATAGCACTAAAATTATCGCATAAACCAAATAAAATGCATAATTTTCTAATTCAAAAAGGGAAATATTGAATTTGTCCTTTAGACGCTGCATACAAGTTTAAATATTCAATTTGAAAAATGAATGACATTTGATTGTTAAATTAGCAAACATGTATAGATTTAATGAATGTTTGGTTTAAAATAACTTATCAAAATTGTGGATAAAGATGAAGACTAAGTCATCTTTATCCCCCCCCGATCCTCCCATGTCCACCTCTTCTCCTCCTTCAACAACAAACTTGTTGGTTTGCCCGTGATGAATCAAAAGCAGTTCTCGTGGCGAGGCCTTTTACGACCTGCACACGTCCATATGTGCGAGCTGCCATAACCCAAGCTCCGCTGTTGCATGTGAGGCGTCTTCGTCCGAAATATAAACCACATTTGGAATCTGAGGCATCTGCGGTGCCTGCATGATCTCAGGGACGTCAGGGGAGAACAAAGAAGAGCGGTTCGTTTGATGTATCACACCTCTGACCGAAGAAGTCAACCGTTTGATGTCTAACTTTGGTCTTTGACTCTAAGCAAAACCAGTTTGGAGGATTTTCTGCAGGAAAGTCATGAATGCAGAATGATTGATTCTGATCTGTGTGAAAACCTTTGTTTACCTTATGGAAGCTCCCATGGAAGATCATCTTTACTCTCTGATCGTCAAATGTGACTCTCTGGATCTCTCCGGTTTCATCTTTGTTGTAGAAGGACACAGTCTGAGCAGAAGCTGAGTGGACACAAAATATTTAACATTAGTGTCGTCACTGCAGAAGCACACGGGTCACGTTGGACATCTCTAAAGAAAATAAAGCTCATTTGAATAAGATCGAAGTCTTGCTGCTTAAGCATTAAAAATGCAAACATTATCTGTAGAGGTGTTGCTTACGAAATAAACGTTTAATAAGAGGCAGCTTTAGAGCTCCATAACTCGGAACTGGACAATCAGCTGGGTTATCAGCTGAGATAGAACCAGCCGGTTCCTCCCGTCCCGCTCGGCTAAGGCTCGTGAACACACAGCTGCTCCCCATCACACGAGCTGCGGTGCCGTTCTTCAAACCAATTAGGCTGTTTTCACAACACGCACATCAGAGGATACGCAGAGGGGATATTTACGGTCAACAGTGACGCCGGTCTCCGGCTTGTGATCTTTGGTCGCCACCTGCCAGATGTCGAAAGCCTCTTTCGGCGTGTCTGGCAGCAGGCGGAACATGAGGATGATGGTGTAGGAGGGAGGAAGTCCGTCAGGATGGATGTCTCTATTCACGGTTTAGAAAAAAGAGGAACAACCAGTTACATTCATTCAGTCTCTTAAGGATTTTATTTGGGAATATTACATGTTTATTAGAGGGTACGAGTTATGATGTCATTCTGTTATGACAGGTTTAAAAGCAATGAGTAATGGCTTTAAAAGAAAGATTGAGTTAACAAGAAAGGACTTCTGAGCTTTTTGAATTGTGGAAAATCTATTATCATAAAAAATATTTAAGTTGATTTTAGTAGCATTTTACTTCACTGCTCATCAACAGACAGCATTTATGTGAGAACCAAGTGAAAATTAATAAAAGACTTGATGATAGATAACTACATAATAAGTCAACTTTTAATGAAGAAATTCGTAAAAATCATAACGATAAGCTTGATTGTTGGCTAGATAGCTGTAGCTTTAGATAAATAGATTTATGGGAGGATCTAGTAAAAAAAAAAATCTACTTTTAATGTAGAAATTAGTAAAAGTTTTGATGATAGCTAGCTGACAAGATAGCTATATAGCTAGCTTTAGATAGATTTATGGGAGAATCAAGTAAAAAGTAAACTTATAATGTAGAGGAGTAAAAGTCTTACTGATAGCTAGCTAGATGGCTAGATAGCTGTAGCTTTAGATAAATAGATTTATGTGACAATCAAGTAAAAAAGTCAACTTTTAATGAAAAAATTAGTCAAAGTTTTGCTGATAGACAGCTAGGTAGCTGGAAAAAAAGCTAGATAGCTATTAAAATCTGTTTTGGAGCAATTTAACCAGCAAAACTTCTTAAGGACGGTGAAACGGCTACTAAATTCAAATTCAAATTCAAAGTGATTTTATTTATATAGCACCTTTCCAGTTAAAAACAGCTCAAAGTGCTGTACATAAAACAAATACAAGAAAAACTATACCCCACACATGCAGTAATATAAAAACATAAGCCCCTCATAATAATAAAAACAGAAACAAACAAATAAAAAAGCAGAGCAAACAGATCGCTAAACACCCGAGGCGTCGCTAGTGATGCCTAAACAGTTTTTTAACAAACTAACTTTTCAACTGTTAACACGATCTACATACAGCAGATTCTGAAAGGCTCGAGCAGTAAATCAAAGATCAGAAACACTTGAGCTCCGGTGTTAAAGGGTTAAAGTCACCAGTAAAAGCTTTGTTCCTGCATCTTGTGAACCAGCCTTTCTGTATCTTCATCTTATCTTTTTGGTAAGATCACAAAACTGTTTCTTTAGCTGATTATTGCCTTGTGTAAGAGCACATTGGTGGAAGTATTGTAACTATATATACTGTATATACTATACTGTATATAGTTGCACGTTTGGGATTTGAACTCGCTGGCTTAATGGAGGCTCTCTCTGGAAACATTGTCAGAATCAGCTAAAACATAAAGGATGTTTTAATGGCAGAGCGCCCTTCGCTGTGACCCTCCGCCTGACTTCACAGAGCCTCATAAATCCACCAAAACAGTTGGGGAGAAAAAAAGAGCTGCAACAGATGGTAGCAAAACTTCACGTTCCTGCAGACAGTATTTTACACTGTCAACTTTCACATCTGAGTGACCTTGACTTGGACGCAGTGTCCCAAACTGGGCTCTAAATGCAACTTGCAAATCACTATTTAACATTTCGACCAGGATGTTGTCTGGAAGTGGGACTTTAAGTCTGGTCTGACTCAAAATGCTGGTTCGGACCAGCTGAAGATCCACTCTTTCATTTTGGAATAAAATGTGAATCTCAGCAATGAAATAGATGGTTAAGCTGGATTACTATTAGAATCCCCTCCTGTTTTTACACTACGGCGTTGCATAGTTGCAGGTTGACAAGTTTTCATCAAGTAGGGTCTAATAAAATACATTTAAGAGCTTTTAGCTTCCATAAAAGGTAAAAAGGACACATGTTAAGCATTTTTTTTAATCTGGAAAACTTCTTTGAAAGATCAAAATTAAGTTATTTGAAGGATTTATCTGCTTTTAATTTGCTCAAGAAATCAAGCCCAGAATATTTATTTCTACTTTAAGCTTCTAAAAAAAAATATTTATATGTATACAAATGCAGTTCATTCAAACAAGTTTAGTTACTTTTTAAGGATTTCCAGATAAAAGAACTGTTAAGTGTTATGGCTGTTTAAAGAATAGACATAGATAATAATCGACATAAGATTGGATGGAAACTCATTAGAAAGTTAAAATACCTGCAGAGGGCATGATCTGGAATTTTCCGTTCAGTTTAAACAATTCGCTTTTGTTTACCACTATGGAAGTATCAATCATTGTTCCCAGAAGACACGCCCCCGGTATCCCAGAGCAACAACTCAGCCTTATTTTCCCACAATTGGAATCATTTTTGTTTTCAAAGGATGCAGGAGCTATTATTTTTTCTCCACTCCTCACGGCTTGTTTGAGCCAAAACCAATAAATCCTGAGCAGGTCGCGTTTGTGACACTCACGTGCTTGGCTGATTCAGGAAGGCGTTCTTGTGCAGCCTGTAGGCGGTGTAGCTGTTGAAGGAGCCCGGCTCCATGGAGACACCCTGAGTGTAGCCGTAGGTCTTCTCTGTGAGGTTGAAAGCTTCGAGCATTCTGAAGCCTGCAGCAACAGTCGTCAATAAATAAAGGAAAGGTCACAGTGAGGGTTCATACTTTTTAGAGTGAATTTAAAACTCACCAGGTGAGGAAAATCCGTTGAGGAAAATTAACGGACATGCTGTGGAACAGAAAAAAAATAACCAAAAGGATTTCAGTGTTTTAGATTGTCGCTTTTGGTCCATGTCCTGGTAAATGAAGTTTATTCTCACATGAACTTGCAGTTTCACAGATGAAGGTTATGAGGTTTTCCTTAATGGTGTCGAAAGCATCAAAATCATCCACGACGAAGACGTGTCTGTCCGTGGGTTTGCTGCCGATCACTTGCAGCTCGTTGAAGTCCACATCGGCGACACCGATCGCAAACACACTGTAGCCTGCAGACGACATTTTCTAGTTTTCATGCTGCAGAACATCGGCATGTGATTAGGGCTGGGTTGATCAAATCGATTAATTGACTGAAGCTTAGTAAATCAATAATCGATTCATAAAATATAGATCAATTTAGCACCTGAAGCTAAAATCTGCTAGCTCTATGCTAACGTTTAATGGAATTCCCCATAGGATGGCTAATGCTAACGCTCAGTCGACATACATTGTTGCCTAAATGAACATCTTATGCATGAATTTTACAAACTCTTATAATGAAATATTTTTTAAGTTAACCATCTATGGTCTAAAAACACAGTTTTCTGCTTCTGGAATAAGGTTTACTGCTATGGTGCGATCGCCACCTAGTGTCCAAACTGAGATGTCCTCCAGGAGAAGCAGAACAATGTTTAACATATTAATGATATGAACATTTTTGTTAGAACTTCGCCTTCTGAGAATCCATGTAACACTGTTTGATATTAACAATCTCATTATTTCACTGATACATTTTACAGTATGTGAATTATTTCAGATTAATATGAATATATTCAAAACATATAGTAGATTATTAATGTATTTCTAAACAAATGTGTCTAAATGTTTAAACTCAAAATTAAATTGAAGAATCGAAAGAATAAAAAAAAAAAATCAAATGGATCCAGGTTCTTGTGGATTGAATTGTTTCTGGAACTATTATCGATATCCAGCCCTAACTGTAATCATGATGAATCGTGGACCATTACCTGCCTGCTGCAGCTTAGCAGCATTCTGCTTCACGTCGTCCTGCGAGCGTCCGTCAGTGATGGTCACCACCACTTTGGGGACGTTCCTCCTCATTCCATTCTCAATGGAGAAGGCTTTCTCGTAGGTGTGTTTCAGAGCCATTCCTACTCAGGAAAAGGAAATCGTTGTAAAAGAGGCGATCTCCAGTGATCCCCTGTATCAGTTTAAGGTGAGTGATCAAACCTGTTTTGGTGTTTCCTCCTCTGTAGCCTATGAGAGGCAGCGCAGCCATGGCAATGCCTTTATCTCTGTAAGCGTTGAGCTTAAACTCTGTTTTTGCACCATCGCTAAATTGCACAAAGGACACCTATGGGGACAAAGAAAGAAAAATATTTTTAAAATAGTAAATATCAGTTAAAATTAGGGCTGGGTTGATAAAATCGATTTGAATCAATTTAAACCTAATAAGATCGATTCATAAAAATTTAGATCGATAAAGCTAAAGTCCACAAGCTTAATGCTAACGTTTAATGGAATTCCCCATTGGAAAGCTAATGCTAACGCTCGGTCGACGTAAACATATATTTCTGACTAAAGAACATCTTCATTTACTCACAGGTATGATTTTTTTTTAAACTCTTTTAAGGAAACATTTATAAAGTAACCATTTCTTCATTCTTTTCTTATTCTTCTTGGAAAAGGTGTACTGCTATAGCGCAATCGCCACCTAGTGGCCAAACTGAAATGCTGTGTAAACTCAAACTTGAATCAAATTGTATTGAGTGGTTTGAAAGAATAAAATCATTTCATTGAATCAAATAGTTTCTGAAAATTATCGATACTCAGCCGGAGCTAAAATTCTGGATTTCAAATCAAAACCACTCATGACTTTTTTTTTTTTTTTGTCCTTGCAGGCTTGTGATGTGGAAAAGCATGAAATATCGACAGATTGGCAAAGCTATAAAGTACTGCTAAGAAAGACATTTTGTTCTTTACATACACCCTTTTTTTGTCTACAGATTTGCTGCAGACAGGTACTTGGATGCTGCGTCCGTGCGTGCTGTCAAAAGCACATGTGTCTGCACAGACCTGCATTCCTGAGGGTCCAACAACATCAAAAGCGCCGATCACGGTGGAGACGAAGTTCACGACTTTGGTGAAACTCTCCTCGCCGATACTCCAGGACCCGTCGATGACGAACACCACATCTGCTTTGGCACCTTTACAAACTGAGGTAAAACAAACAAACAAAAAAAACGACATCCTGTGAGACACTTTAAAAGCCTTAACCACAACACCAGCAGAGGTAATGGAGTTTAATAACAATCAGCTGGGATTGTGTAAGAATGTTATAGGACCCTGCTCCATTTTAAAAGAATGAACATATGTGATGAAATGGATAAACACATTTTAAAAGACAAAACAAACAAAAGTTTCCATCTGGTCTGATCGCTTTACTTCAACACCTGAATAGTTAGTGAACACCGTCTTGTTCTTTGCTTTGCGCGCCCCGCTGAGCTGCCATTACATTTGACAATCATTGTTTCCTTGTGGCTGTTTCCATTTACCCAGAACAGCATCACTTCTGCTAAAACTAAACCCCAGGAAAGGCTTTATTAGTTCATTTTTATAATGTTGCACCATTTATATGCTATTTCAGTGGTAACATATCTGCTCTGAAGTCCCCCAAAAATCTAGTTTTAAAGGGCGTGTCTACCAAAATACCCCAATTAATTCATTTCTTTGAACAATTTAAGCTTCGTTTCCTTAAGATAAAGTTTTAAGGTCACAGTTCTCTCACTGGTTTTACATGACAGTTACATTACACCCCCATAGCCCGATCTTCTGCCTCCCATCTTTCCTGGCAGTATCATGTCATTCATGGAACAGAAAGACCAAAGCCACAGCAAATGAGTCAACATGACATCACTCCTGAGGGAAAGCCACCCAAAAAGTCGCCATTCCTGACTTACCTGCCCACGCAGGGGGGATGGTGGGTGGGGGGGTCGGAGTGGGCGGCAGAGTTGGAACTGGAGTCGGCTCCACCACTGTGAGAACAGTTGAAGCAGTCATCAAAAAACACTTTTTTTGGCAGGTTCTTTTGGTCTGTTTGGAGCTAATGGTTTATTTATCCTTCCTGCCAACTTGACTATGCATACAAGATACAAACTTGGAGCAACAGGAGTCAGACTGAAGAAAATGATCTGCTCCTTCTACATCAGTACATCAACACAAGATGACGACAATAAAATATAACAATGACTTTTGTTGTCTAGTAATTCTGGGTTTGTGTGTTTTTATGGATGTAAACTTCTGTTGATTGTATGGCACATTAATTATTATTGTTTGTTTTCTTGATTGCTTGAAATAAAACATTTCGAATCTAACCCAGCCTAGCCTAACCAAACCTAACCTAACCTAGCCTGTCCTAGCCTAGCCTAACCTAACCTAGTCTAACCTAACCTAACCTAACCTAACCTAACCTAGCCTAACCTAACCTAGCTGCAGTTTGAGTTTGGCTAATTACATTCCATCATTGTAGAGTATCTATCAAATATTTGATTCTCAAACATATTTTTTTAATTCAGCTGTATTCTGCATTGTTTAAATGTCATATCCAATGAGTTCCAAAACGTAACACCATAAACTGATATGAGTCTGTCTCAACTATGTTCACACCGCATGGGTTTCAGTGAGCACTTCCAATGAAAAATCTATGTAAAGGCCCTTATCTGCACGTTTCTGCTTACGTGTTCAAAATTCTCATTTACGCATCGTTACATAAGTTTCTACGACTGTTTTTGGGCTCCATATACAAGACGTTGAATGCAAGTTGAAAGTTAACCAGGTCAAACTTTGACCAATCCGGGACTTGGATTTGGTAGTGACATATGGATGACGTCCTTTTTAATTTACATAAGTGCCAACCGTTTGAAAATTGATCACGGAGGAGAAATCTTGCCCAAAGAATGCGTGTCTAGCATGTTCCTGAGCATACTCGGATATGTGTGTAGCTGGAAGAATACATAAAGAACATGGCAGCACTTACAGGTCCTCTCATTGGCGCTGACTCCGGGACCTTCTAGATATGGAGTTTGAACAAAAACAGTGGCGGTGTAGAGAGCATCCGGAGAGAGACCCTCAAAGCAGTACTGAGGCAAGCCGGCGGGAATGGTTGTCTCCTGTTGTCCTTTACTGAAAGCTGAAAAGAGCAGAAACGGATTGGAATCATTTCAGTTTATGATTAAATGATATGCAACATATTCAGTTTAAGAACATTAATAACGAGGTGACATAATCTCTGCTTACTTTATCTTAGGCTAACAGAAGTGATGCAGTACTACTCAAACTAACTTGCATGTTCGTGTTTCTTTGCTAAATGAAGCAAAAGACCAGTGACACGAGTGGGCCGATCTCTGAATGTGTTTACTTCTGTGCATGGCTGAGCAGTGATATATTACTAATAAGGCTCCGTGTTTACACAAAGTGCTGCAGTAAGCAGAAGCAAACAACATCTGTTTATTGCAGAAACAGCTGCCAGAGATGACGACTGCTACTTTTCACCGAGTCAGACTGAGTGACGTTTGGTAACCAGCTCGTTTGTCTCCTCGCAGATCGTTCCATATAGTTGTGTGAATGGATAGTAAACATTCACACTATAGTGATTCTCCTGCTCCTTTCCATACGTACACATAAACCCTCAATCACACTTTCAGCAAATTCTTGGCATTAAAACCTTCAGGACATTACTGCCTTTTATTTTTGGTATTTATGAACTTAATAGTTTTTGAAATATTGAGGAAAATATGCCCCGTGGAAAAGGAAAAAGAAACTCCTCAAATTTCAAAATTTTCATTAGATAGGAACAAGCCTATAAATATATTCATGGGCTATGGTTTCCTCTTTTACAGTAATTTAAAAAAAAAAAGAGTTTAGCTAATATTTTAGCAACATGCTAACGTTTTTGGCTAATTTGTTATCTACTGAGTTTATAGACTAATTTATAGGTTAGCTTCTATTTTAGCAACAGGCTAACTTTTTTGACTAATTCAGTTCACTAAGGAATTTAGGCTATTTTGGAGTATAGCTAGTATTTTAGCAAAATGCTAATGATTTTGGCCAATTTGTTATCTACTGAATTTTTTTAGGCTACTTTGGAGTTTAGGTATTATTTTAGCAACCTGCTAACGTTTTTGCCTATTTATCAACTGAGGTCTTTATAGGCTAATTTAGAGCTTAGCTTCTATTTTAGCAACCTGCTAATGTTTTTTGGTGATTTTTTTTTATCAATTCAGGTTTTTATAGGCTAATTTAGAGTCTGGCTAGTTTTTAAGCAATGTGGTAGGTCATTTGGGTAATTTCGCATCTACTGAGGTTTTTTAATCTTACTTGGAGTTTAGCTCATTTTTAAGGTACAGGCTAACGTTTTTGGCTAATTTGTTATCTACTGAGGTTTTTTTAGGCTAAATCAAAGATTAGCTTCTATTATAGCAACAGGCTACTGTTTTTAACCAATTTGGTTTACTGAGGAATTTTAGGCTATTTTAGAGTTTAGCTAGTATTTAAGCAACGAGCTAGCTTTTTTTTTGGCAATTTTGGCATCTACTAAGGTTTTTGGGCTAATTTGGAGATGGCTCGTTTTAAGCAACACACTACATATTTTTACTAATTTGGCATGTATTAGAGATTTTTAAGCAATTTTAATATAAAATGTTCAGAAGGTTAGGTCAACTTCAACGGTCTTTTATAGCTCTTTAACCAAATTTCTAGTCTTTAGTAAATTTAACATTTTGCAGTTAGCTTTGGCATTTTCAGGAAATTCCTGCAGCGTTTTGAGTAAATTGCGTCACCATTTTCAGCAAAAAGCTTCCGCATCTTCAGCGACTACATTCAGCACAACAGCCTTCACACTAGCATTATCGCAGGTAATGCAACATTTCTAGTTTCAGAATGAGATCAACAAGCTGCAACTGAGGTCACGTTGTATAAATCCCTCTGTAACTGACTCTGGACCGGTGGCTCCCTTTTGGATAAAAAAAGAACTGCAGCAGAACCTTCTTACCACATCTCTGGCTGTGTCTCTGTTTGAACCGCTGACATATTGGTTGACTTGTGTGTTTGTTTGTTGGAGCATCCACCAAAGAACTCAACCCAGAGAGCATGTTTCACACCAATATTTGTTCTAGCCAAACATCACAGCGGTCCAAATGGTTAACCCCAAGCGCAGAGAATATTCCGATACCACTGCTTCATCATCACTGCCTTTTAACTCCAAACCCATGTAGATGTGCAAACAGAAACCAGATGAGCCTCACAGACCGAGAAATAATCGAAACGGACATATCCTTTGAAAACAGATAATTGCGGCTTCAAGGTCAAATGATTTCAGTTGTTGTCTCAATCTATATGTTGCCAAACACAAAGCTTTTTTTTTTTAATTAAACAAGGAATTCTGCTTTAAAAAAAAAAAATGCATCCGAAGCCACAAAGATGACCTCATACTGAGAAACGCCTTCACACATCTGCTCAGAGTATTCCTACATACATTACAACATACCGCAATTCAAACAAGTCACCCCTAATTAGAGTCAGACAGAGGAGTCGACCACACCAGCTGCACAGGACGCGGACGTCTCAGATACAGAGCAGTTAAAGTATGAACACAATTAACTGATAAGCTGGAACAGTTTAAAGAAAAATGTGCCAAATTTCCAGCTGAAGAAGGTTTTTAACATCTGCAGAGGAGTAAAGATAAACGAATGAGCAGGTAAGCACAGGAACAGACCTGAAGAAATATATCAAAGCCAATGAAATGCAGATTGATTTGAGAAATAGGAATATAATCAGAGTATATTAAGTCAAAGTTAATAACGAGAACATTTTGGGGATACTTACGGTCTACGGGGTTGAGTTTGATGCGGTACGACGTCGCTGCTCGGTGTGGTTTCCACCTGATGCAGAATCTGTCATGGCCGACGTCATAAGTCTCGATGTTGGTGACATTCAAATAAACTTTGGGGAAAAAAAACAAGCATGAGGAGATTTTTATTCCTCTTGACTTAACTGAAGATCAATACTTATTGACCTAACGCTGCTTTATTTTTTTTTGCTTTCTTAAAGGGTAACCAAACCCTAAATCAGCTTTTTTTGGCTGTTTCCCCCTTTTAATGGAGATTTAAAAGTGCTGTCTGTTGGTCATTGCCAAATTTTTTTACAAATTAAAATAAACTAGTTATTGGAGTTTAGCCAAAAAAATTTAAAATGTCCCAAAAATTTTGCTATTCTAAATTAACATGTATTTTCAGCATAAAATGTTCTGTTATTTAGGCTTCAAAACACAAAATTTTGATTTCAAAAACTTTTTTTTAATTTGTTTTTTAGTTTCAAATCTTTTTTTGACAAAAAATTTGAAGCTGAAATTTTCAGATTTGAAAATAAAAAAAAAAGACTTGAAATTGAAACTTTAAGTTAAATAACAGAATATCTGAAGCTGAAAATAATTAAGTTTATTTTAAAATAGCTAAAATTTTTTGACACTTAACTTTTTTTTTGGCAAACACCAGTATTTTTTTTTAATTTTTTTATTTGAGTTTCAAATAATATTGGCCTTAATTCAACTTCATCTAGATCCAAGGATGTCTTTGTTTTCTTCGTTTAAAAAAAGGTACAATTCTGAAGCAAAAATATTGGTTATTATTTAAATATACCATAAATAACGCATCAAATTAATAAATAGTAAATGGCGTATTCTTGTGTAGCACTTTCTACCTTCCTTTGAGGTAATTTGGAGTTCAGTGTGTTGCCCAAGGACACTTCAACACATAGGCGTTCAATAGGCGGGAAGGTGGGAATCAAACCTGCAATCTTCTGATCGGTAGTGAACCGCCCTACTACTGCACCATGGCCGCCCGTGGTTCTCGGAATGTTTAATTTTGTGTCATTTTTAAATAATTTAGAAAGGAAAATAAGGTTTTCTTCATAAATCTGGCTCTAACTTTTTAGGATAGAAACATTATTAGCTAAGAAACATTCAGAACAGATCTGCTTTGAATGATGCAGCCTCCTCAAACATGTGCGATTTTCTTTTTCTTTCAGCACTTTCCACTTTTTTTCCAGTGTGACTCAGCTCTTGCAGCTCTTAGCTTTTGTGAAGATGAATTACCCGTCATACAAATGACGCTTTTGTCAACAAATCTGTTTTTTTTACTAGTGGAATAAAAACTCCAGGCTGTTAAAAAGTTCCACAATGGGGAGATGTTTAAACCTACAGCATCATTCATTTACCATGTAAAAATAAAGTTAATATAGTTGTCAATAAAAACCCTAAAATGCATATTTTTTGTTCATACCAATTTTTTTAATTTACTTTTTAATGGTTGTATGTATTCATTTTTGGTTAACAGATTCTTAAATAATTCCTTTTTTCTCCTCTCAGTTTCAACCAAAAAAAAGATGGTTAACTTCTTTTAAATCCACATTATTTAGATAAAAAAACGATTCTGTTTAAACTTTTGGTTTCTTTAATTTACAAAGAAACAATATTTAAGAATATCCAGCAAATTAAAAAAAACTTTACATTTTTATGTGTATTTTTCCAGGAGTTTTAGTAAGAAATGTTCTGCATAGCTGCTGGGCGAGGTCACACAAACACATTAAAGTTGTCATCTGACAGGTAGGAACAGGCATCAAAAACAGCACCAGCTGGAGGCTACGACGCATGAAGGATGTTTGTCTCCTCAGACAGTTTGGGTGTCGTACGTACGTGTTGTTCCCTGTCCGATGAGAGGCACACTCATGCCGGACGGGTACTGAGCCAGCACTTTGACATCGTAGGTAGTTCCAGGCTGCAGGTTGCTCAGAGTGTAGGAGGACACATCGCCCACAAAGATATCCATGGGCTGGTCTTTGCCTTAAAAAAAAAAAAATGTTTAAGACTAATATTTAGCTACAACAGAAAAAAGAAACTGGTAGCAGAAAGAATATATGTCTATATATGGTCTCTACGGAGCCCTGGACAAGACATAAAAGACTGGATTGTTCCCTCAAATTAACAATTTCTGGGCATGATTTAGCATTTTGAGTCCAGAAAGAAGCATTTTACAAGCATTTAGTGGACACACATTAGTATGTTAGAAACATCCATTCCTCCTACTAATTTGTAAACACAAAATACTAATTAGTGTGCACTAAATGCTCATTTTTGTGTGCAGTATATACAAATTTGTGCCTGAAAAATACAAGTTTTTGCACAGAAAAAATGAATTTGTGCTCACAAAATATACATTTTTCCACAGAAAATACTAACTCGTACCTGCAAAATATAAATTTTTCCATAGAAAATAGGTAAATAAAAATAAAATAAATAAGGATTTGTGCCCACAAATTGTTAATTTTTGTTTGCAAAAAATACAAATCTGTACCCACGAAATACAAATTCGTGCCACAAAATAATGTATAAAATGAAATTATGCCCTTTTTTCACTAAATGCTTATTTGTGCATGTATGTTTATATAAAATACAAATTTTTGGCCACAGATGATTTAATTAAAGCCACTAGTTTTTTAAATGTCATGTCCTAGGCTTCATTTTCATCCTTTCGGTATTAATAAAGTCTGACTTGAAAAGTTGAAATTGTAATAAAGAATTTTCAACACTCACCTTGAGGGCTGTAGATGATTCTGTACCCCTGCACAGGAACTGAAACCGGATCCCAGGCCACCCTAAATCGGGTGTACCACTCATCTGACACTCGAAGGTTTCTGGGACTCAACATGCCAACTGCAGAAAAGATGAATCTGATCAAACTTTAACAAGGTGAAATCAGCATTCTATGGAGACACGGTGCACGTTTTTACTCTCATGATTCTTTCAAAACTAACGATCTGTTTCTGTTCAACCAGATTTCTGTGCAAAGATCACAGAAGCCGATGAAGTCTACGATCGCCTTACGTGTTTTTCCATTTCCGTTGAGCGAGCCTCCCGCCCCCTCAGCATAGATGGCTTCTACTGTGATGTTGTACGGGGTGTCAGGGAGAAGATTCTGCAGAACGGCACTGTTCCTGATCCCTGGAACCATAACCTGAGGACCACAACAAAGATGGAAAAAAAATAAATAAGAATGACCAGAAATCTAAGATTCGTACAGGTAATAACGACTGTCTGCTTGCTGCAAAAATAAATCTCAACTATTGGATTTACCATCGAAATTCTAAATTTTTTAATCCAGTGAAAAAACAATTCAATCATTAATATATTTCTTAAGTGTTGACTATAAAAAAAAATATGACTTACAACTTTAAAAATAGCGTGAAAAAAAAAATGACTTAGAGAAACTGTTTTTAGAGCACCTGAACTACGACTGGGAATCGATACGATACGCCATAAATGACTCACGATATTGCGATACTCCAATAATTGGGAAAAAAAAAAAATATCGCCTCTAGTAATTCACATTATATAGAAGACCACATATATTTTTTGGGAAAATACAATTTTTAGCTTGAACACAATATTAATAAACAACTTGTGTCATATTTTGTGCAACAAATATTTGACTTTTTTGTGCAAATCAATAATATTGTGTCTTTGACAAGCAATTAATATCGCAATATATCGCATTATCAAGATTTCGGCACATACCTATTTGAACTGCTCATTTTCCAAGATTTAGAGGGAAAAAAACACACACAAAAAAAGAAATTGAGTTTTGGAGCTACATGATTTCACTTTGTACCAAGTGATTAGCCAACTGTAGGAATTATTTCATCCACTGCTGTTTGACAACTCAAAGCAAACATAGGCCTCACTAATAAGCAGAGTGGAGCTCTTTGTGTCTATCTTTCATCATCATTAACCAATAATGTATTAACATCATCATTACTCCCTGATTTAAACAGTTTGTTTAACTGAGCGTGTAATTACTCTCATTAGTTTGTGTTTCACAACCTGAAAGAGGCGAGGGAATCCCAGGACAGGACTTTACATCATTTCACCCCTAAATGCCTGTTGTGTCAAATATGAGACAAATCAAACTAGAAAAGTTGCATTACCTGCAAAAGTGTGAATACGTATTGCTGAAAGTAGTCAGTAAAGATGGTGAAACTTTTTGCAGAAAATGGTCAAGAAATTTACTTTAATTGTTGAGGGATTTGCTGAAAATACAAAAGCTATTTGTGAAATGTTAAAGACTGGAAATTTTGATAAAGAACTATGAAAGAGCGCTGAAGTTGACCTAAATCTCTGAAAATCTTGTGTAAAATGTATTAAAAATCCCTAAAACATGCAAATATATTTAGCTTAACTCCAAATTAGCATAAAAAACTTCAATAGACCAAATGAGCCCACAAAAAAAGCTAGCTTGTTGCTTAAATGCTAGCTAAACTCCAAAATAGCCTGAAATTTCTCAGTAAACTAAATCAGTCAAAAATGGTGACCTAAGATCAAAGCTAAACTCGAAATTAGCCAATAAAAACCTCAGTAGGGAACAAATTAGCCAAACACATTAGCATATTGCTAAATATTAGCTAGACTCTAAATTAGCCTATAAAAACCACACCAGATTTAAAATTAACCAAAAACGTTTTCATTTTGCTAAAATATTAGCTAAACTCTGATTTTTTTGAAAATAATATAAAAGATAAAAATATAGCCCATTAATTTATTTAAAGTATCCAGTGGGACACATTTTGCTCAATATTTCAAAAACTATAAAGTTTATAAATACATAAAATACAACCAATAATATCCTGAACGAGCTGAACATTGTAATACCATAATCATTTTTATAACAAAATTGCTGAACTCTTTGGAAGTGTGATTGAATTTCTACTGAAAAACGTACATGTGCTATAATGTGAATGCTTACAAAGTATTGACACAATTATCTATAAATTTACCTTAATGTAGCATGTACTTAAAATAAAAAAAAAAAGTGAATATCTTTTCTCATAGCTGGGAATAAATTCAGGCGAACAATTGTTTTGTAAAAAAAAAAAAAAAGGTCTAAAAAAGTTGATTAGTAGGTTTTCTCACATTACGTTTTGTACATTACATGTATTTCTTAGTTTACTGTGTGTCTGATGTTTTAAAGTAAAAAATCAGAACTGTAAATATTTAAACAACAAAAAAAAAAGAAAAAAAGAAAAAGAAAATCACCTCTGCTCTCTATTAGAACTGAGACTTGAGGCGTTTTTTCTACAACACATGCCTTGAAAATTGCTAAAAGCTGCACTCACAAACTCAGTGATGGGATCCCCGGTCATTGGAGCGTAGGAGACCTTGTATTGTCTCACAGGTCCCTCAGCGTGGTCCCAGCCGATGGTCAGGGTGCTGGTGGTGGCGTCCAAAACACGCATGTTCTTCGGGCCAGCGCGAGGCACTGTCGACAACAGACAAAAACTCCAGCTTCAAAATGAAGAACTTTATTATCTGTTGTTTCCTGGAATAATAAGTTTTTAAAAAATAGAGTGACGTGTGTGAGTGACAGCGGACTCTGGCTTACGAGTTTTGCCGTTGCCCTTCACTTTGGAGCCTTCTCCGTCAGCATACACGGCTGAGACGGTGACTGAGTAGGGAGTATCCGGGACCAGGTTATCCAAGAAAGCCGTGTTGATGCTTCCAGAAACTAGCATCTATAAAACCCAAAAGTCAGAACTTCATCATGATGGTTTTATACAAATGCAACATGGTCCTCTTATAGTGACAAGATTAAAATCAAATGAGGAAAAATGGGATTGAGTGACTTTGAACGTGGCATGGTTGTTGGTATTTCAGAAACTGATGATCTACTGGGATTTTCACCCACAACCATCTCTCGGGTTTACAGAGAATGGTCAGAAAAAGAGAAAATATCCAGTCACTTCTTGTTGATGCCAGAGGTGAGATGAGAATGTCCAGACAGGTTCTAGCTGATAGAAAGACAACAGGAACTCAAATAACCACTGGTTACAACTGAGGTCTGCAGGAGAACATCTCTGAACCCATAAAACGAGAGGATGTCCAAACCGCTACAGTAACTTAATAAAACAACCAGTATGTGTAAATCTAACTAGACTCTGGAACTTCAGCATTTTGCTTTTATCTTTAAGTGTTGCATCATAAAAATTGATTTGCTTTAAACTAGGCATGTTTTTGTTTAAAAAAAGGGGGGAAAAAAAATCAGGAGATGCTGGAGCTTTGTCATGTCAGATCATAACAGATGATCTAGTAGCTGAGAAACCTCAACTGAAGCCTAATCTACGCCCACTGGCTTCGGATGTAATCCCACCAGAAAACTCAACAGTAACGTCTAGAGATTGGCCACCGTCTTTGTTATACGTTCTGACCTTTCCTTGTCTGAACATTAATCATAGAGACATTTCTTGAATGGAGTTCTAACTCTCGAGAGTCTTACGCTCCTTGTTGGTTGAGGCACTGATGGAGCCAAACAGTCCAGTTGTTCTGAATCATGCATCTATGTTTCACTGGAGGTTCTTGCTAAATCAACTCTTGTTTTTATCATTTTCTTGCTTGGCTTCACTAAACAAATAAAAATGTCAAATAATAATGTGAATGCTTAATAAGCATCAATTCTTATTAAGCATTATTAAGCACTGTAGGGATTTTCTACTTCTTTCCGTTCATATTTTTTTTCAATTATATTGAAGTTTGCTTCCTTCCAGTCCCTTTCAAGCGATCTACTTGTGATTCATTAGTTGATATGATATCTCATGTATTATGTCCTGATTGCTTGAAATAAACCATTTCATTCATTCATTATTTAGACACATAAAAACGTATTCACACTTTCAGCTATTTCAGCAATCTTATTATCAAAGCATTCAGCATGTGTAGGACATTACTGCTTGTATTTTTGGTATTCATAAACTTTATAGGTTTTGAAATGTTGAGCAAATTATGCCCCATGTGAAATGAAGGAAAGTCTTCAAATTTTAAGTAGATTAACAACAAACCTTTGAATATATCCATGGGCTATGTTTTCATCTTTAAGAGTTCAGCTTCTATTTTAGTAACGTCTTTGGCTAATTTAAGGCTATTTTGGAGTTTAGCTAGCAAAGTGCTAGCTTATTTGGATAATTTAGTATCTCCTAAGGTTTTAATGCTAATTTTGAGTTTAGCTAATATTTTAGCAACATGCTAACGGTTTTGGCTAATTTGTTATCTGCTGGGGTTTTTAGGCTAATTTAGAGTTTAGCTTCTATTTTAGCAACAGGTTAATGTTTTTGGCTAGTTAAGTTTACTGTGGAATTTTATTTTCATTATCATTATTCGTTTTTTTTTTTTTAGAGAAAAAATTGCGCGCTACTTTAAAGCTTAGCTAGTATTTAAGTAAAAAGCTAGCTTTTTTTGGCTAATTTGTCATCTACTGAGTTTTTTTGTGTGGCTAATTTGGAGTTTAGTTCATACTTAAGCAACATGCTAACATTTTTGGCTAATGTGTTATCTACTGATGTTTTTATTGACTAATTAAGAGTTTAGATTCTATTTTAACAAGAGGCTAACCTCTTTGGCTAATTAAGTTTATGGAGAATTTTTTTTGCTGTTTTGGAGTTTAGCTAGCATTTAAGCAACGAGTTAGCTTTTTTCGGGCTAATTTGCTATCTACTGAAGTTTTTGGGCTAATTTGGAGTTCAGCTACTATTTAGGCAACACACTAAATATTTTTGCAAAATTTGCATGTATTGGGGATTTTTAAGCAATTTTACTCTAAGTTGTTCCGATACTTAGGACTCTTTCATAGTTCTTTAACAAAATTTCCAGTCTTTTAGCAATTTAACATTTTGCAAATAGCTTTTGAATTTTCATCAAATCTTTTCAGCAACTTTTCTAGTGTAAATTGCATTAAGGGAGATTAAATAAGAAAAATTGTCCATATTAAGGGGTTTAAAAGTTTCTCAGTAATGGATGCATAAATTCAAAAAGCCATTCAAAATACTTCTAACGCCAAAGTTAATTTAAGATTTTCACACTTTTGATCATTTCTCTTCTGTGTTTCTGATAACACAACTTCCCCTAAGAGAAATGCTTCTAACATACATTCCCGTTAGCGTTAAAAAATGATCACAGCAGATTCTTTCAATTGGAGCAGCCTCATTATACCGGATTCCTGCTGCCTCACAGAGTTCAGATACTTCTGCTTTTATTTTGAAGTCAGTCACAGATGTGTCCAGCACAGAGCGCTTCCAAACTTCAACAGAATGTGTGGTGGGGACGAGGAGAACACAACGTTCCCCAACTCAGATCCAGAATTTTGCACTGGTGCGCTCTATCAGGGATAATAGAGACATGTGAAAATCTGACAAGTTATTATTTCCATATTTCAGCTCATTATGGTAATCACTGCTATGCAGCCATCTGTGCAGCATCAGTACAAATGGGGCAGTTGGAGACCTGAAGCAGTCACCTGCTGTTTTCCTGAAACCCTGTGAAAGTAACGGTTGTAAACCGAGTTTATTGGCTTTGTTGGATGTGGACATTCTGTCATTGGCTGTCATATTGCTCATCTCCAACAAAGAAAATCTGTTTCATAAATATGTTTTAAAGTTAGATTTAGAGGAGTCTAATAAACAAAGAGTTGACTTAATATGTTCTTTTAGTTTGACTGTTAATGGGTTTCTGAAGTCATTCGACTTTACAAATGGTTCATGACAATTATAATGATACAACCAAGTTTGATCTGCAGAATTATTTATCTTTTCTGTAATCTAGAAGAAGTGGAGTTCTTTGTTAGACTGTTTTGACTTTTTATCTTTTGCTTTTTTCTAAAATGTATTTAACCCTTAATTAACCAGGAAAAAAAATCCAATAGGCCAAAATCACACACGACCACTGTAATAGAATTAAAATGCGCTAAAAATAGTCAATATTAATAAGTGTTCAAATTTTATAACTATACCCGTTTACCTCCGGAGAAAAAGCTCTGTGAATCAGCCGATCACGTAAGCGTTTATAAACAGATGGATGACGGGAAGTGTGGTGGGGCGTACTCAGTGCAAACTGTCCCGTCCACAACTCAGAGGCAACATTTTTAATAATCCTCTGGAGCAGGGATAGTTAACTCCTGGCCTCGAGGGCCGCATTCCTGCATTCCAACATACCCCGCTCTGGCAGATTCTAATTGGCTGGACACACCTGAACCAGGTAATCAGTCATGAGTAGGGCTTGGATTTCTGCAAATCATGCAGACACAGCGGCCCTCGAGGCTTAGAGTTAACTATCCCTGCTCTGGAGAAACCATGTCCAAGAAAACAACATAAAATAGCATTTTCGTACTTAAAAGACCACTGGGAAGACTTTGAAAGTAGATTAAAAGACGATCAAGGGGGGACTTCAATGATGAAATGACATTAGATATATGGCCAAACAAGAATAATCAATTTAAATACTTTATTCTAAATAAACCTCTGTTGTGACAGTAAAACCTGCCCAACACAAGAGGCTCTCAACCCGCATCTGTTTAGTAATAAATAAATATATATATATATATATATATATATATATATATATATATTATATATATATATATAATATATATATAAATATATATATATATATATATATATATATATATATATATATATCTGAAATTCCCCCACTGTGGACGAATAAAGGACTATCTTATCATATATATATAATATATATATATATATATATATATATATATATATATATATAATATATATATATATATATATATATATATATATATATACAGTCGCCTAGTCAGTTTAACATGTCATTCCTTTCTTTTTTTATTTATTGGTAACAAATTTGAGGATATTTTTGTGGTTAATGTGGAGGTCCTTCCTTTTAAAGGGTCACCAAACAGGGAAGTTGGAGGCTGACTCCACCCACAGCCGAAATGTGAAAATCCAGTCTGAGGGGTGGGGCTGGGGAACAGGACTGTTTATCATTCCTGGAGCTGCAGATCATGTTGTTGGACTTTTGAAACTTACACCGGTTTACCAATCACAAAATTGATCTGCTAAACCTCATTTCAACCTGTAGGGGGCAGAACATAGATGGTTTTTGACTTTATTTTTTAAGAATTCAAGTATTTTATTTTAATTTGTCAAAAAAAATTGGCAAAAGGGGGCACTTTTAAATCCCCATTCATAATTATAGAGGTCAACAGACAAAAAAAGTTGATTTAAAGTTTGGTTACCCTTTAAGAAAAGACGTTTAAAAAGATCTGAATTCTTTAAAACATTTTAGAACTTTATGGTAATTTTACATCCAGGGATTTCAGATTAAAATAAAACACTTCTGCATTTCCATGCAGCTTTTGCTTTAATCCTTCAGTTCTAAGAATCTCAGGGGAAATGTCCTCCTGCTCTCCAGGCTAACTCTGCAGTTTAATGACAGTTCATGCTTTAACAGCCTCTGTGGGAGTTACTCACCGACTCTGACGGCCTGACTCCAGTCAAAGGGGCATAGGTCACCTTGTACTGCTGAACCTGACCCGAGGCGTGCTCCCAGCGCACGTTCAGGCTGCTGGGTGTGGGGTTGTGCACCTGGATGTTCCTGGGCGGTTTTCGGGGCACTGCGAAAGGCCAGACGGGTTAAGGGAGAGGTGAGGTGTGGAAGGAAGGAGCGGCAATATCTCACAGAGATGAGAAACATCAAAACGGACGAGACGCTTTGGTGCCAAAAACAGCTGCTGAAGCTGACTGATTTACAAACGAGAGCTGAGAATATCACGGTCAGTAAAGCGGGAAAGAAAATAACAAAACAAGGACGGTTCAAACAGTGATTTTAAACACATGCTCATAAAAGAAGCACATTCTTCTAGAATTTTAAACAAAATATGTTGCTCCAATTAGGAAAAACACTTTTTCACTGAATGGAACAACACAAATGCTGAGTTCTGCAGAAGTCTTGAGCAGGAGAGTTGGTCCTCCGTGTTTATGTAAGGAGAATTAGCATAGCTTTGGGTTTATGCAAAAGCTTTTTACTTCTGTTTTAAAGCAAACCAGATGTGCAACTCCCCTGGTATCTGCAGCTTTGCTCAATAAAAGCAAACTGAAATATATTGGAGTGAAATCATGATCCTTCCATCAAATCTATATGATCATTTTCATCTCCCAAAATTATAATTTGCTTAAAAAAGTTATTTTGTAGCATTTTTTACTAGATTTTTTTGTTTTAAATGAAGTTGTGGAGTCTGCCATATTTTTTTCTTTATTCCTTTTTTGCTGTTGCCATAACAACAGCCTTCAAACACTCCACACATTATAGAGGAGAATCACAGTTTTCCACTCTAACTCATAACCTTTGGAAGCGGTTCCCATGGTTGTAAACGAGATGTTGGCTGTGTGGAATGAATAAAAAACTATTGAGCAGTGAACCCTTTAACATCTGAGGCTTAAACACAAAATATTTAATGTGCTGTAACTACTGGGGCTTGTTGAGCCCCAGTAACAAACTCTTTTAAGGAAACATTTTTTTTAAAGAAACAAGTTTTGGTCTAAAGCATCGTTTTTTGCTCAATCTATCTTACTCTTCTTGAAAAAAGTGTACTGATAAAGCGAAATCGCCACCTAATGGAAACTGAAATACCCTCCAGGAGAAGCAGAACAATGTTCAGCAATCTCATTATTTCACTAATAAATTTTACACTATGTGAACTGTATCAGATTAATATAAATATATTCAAAACACATTGTAGATTATTAATGGATTTCTAAACAAATGTTGAACTGAATTGAGAGGATTTAAATAACTGAAAAAAATCGTAATGGAATCGATTCAGGCTTTTGTGAATCAAATCTGATCGTTTCTGGATATTATTACTGATACTAAATGTTTCTGGTTGTTTTTAAGGTAAAGTCTTATAATGTGTTTTGTTGTGCAGTACAGATCTTTGGTGAAAGACGACACTCTGATAAGAGGTTCAGCACTTACTGATATTTAACAACAATTAAACTGGAATGTAAAAATATTGTAATTAAAAATGTAGAAGTTTTTAAAATGTTTCTTTACCAGCAGCTGTGGTCATTTCTTTAAGATCATTTCATCCGTACAACCACTTTGAGGACTTACGGGTCTTTCCTTTGTCGGATTGACGCAGACCTTCTCCCTCGGGGTAAACCGGAACCACCGTCACGGTGTACGGCGTGTCGGACAGCAGGTTCCTGAGGACGGTTTCAGTGGTGCCGCCAGACACCTGCTCCTGTTCAAGAAAAAGCCCAGCCATTAAAGTCATTTAAAAGAAAAAGAAAAGCCAAAACTGATATGGAAGCAACATGCATCAGTGAGTCTACATCACTGCACTACAAGTGTCTGTATATTAACGTACAAGTTCAAGGTTAAAAAAAATAATAAATAAAACTTCAGTCTCACCACGTCCTCGGCTCCTCCAGATGCGGGGACGTAGAAGATGCGGTACTGCCTGACGTTGCCGTCCGCCGGCTCCCAGCGCACCTTGAGGGAGCTGGTGGTCGGATCCGTCACCTTGAGGTTCTTGACTCCCCCCAAAGCCTCTGTAACCCCCACAAAAACATCAGCTGGTTTCCTCCTGAGTTACAGGCTCGATTAGGGCAGTTGTGTCAAATTGGTACGGTGGCCCTGAAGGGCAAATCACTCGACACAAGAAACACTTTAAAGATCAACTAAAAATGTTTTAAAAAAGAAAAAACTAATTTTAAAAAACACTATTACATTTTTTTTAAAAACAAACTTAAATTTCAGAAAACAAAACATAAAAAAGAAAACAAAAGGAAATAGTAGAGAAAAAAAACAAAACAAAAAAGAATTCAGAAAGCAAATGTAATTTAGGGAATTTAATTGTTAAAAGTTGAAAGAAAAAACATTTGAAAAAACAAAATATGTTTTCCGAAAATAAAAGGAAATATTAAAAAATGAAAAACATTTTATTTTGTTTTCTGAAATATTTTTTCATTTTTTAACATTTAATTTTGTCTTCTGTAAATTAAATGTTTTAAATACATATTTAATTTTGTTTTCAAGAAATTAATTTGTTTTGGTTTCTGATATTTAGTTTAGTTTTATAAATTGTAATTTTTTTTAAATATTTGTTTGGCTTTTAAATTTTTTTTGTGATTTTTATATATTTTTGTTTATTACAAAAATTAGTTTATACATTAGTTTATACACAAGTTATACATTTGTTTATTGCACTTCAGGGCCACCGTAGATATTGCATATGCTCCACATTAATCATAAAACTATTATCATTATGCAGACATAGAAGACACATTTAAAAAAAAAAAAAACGACTCAAACATCAGAAATTAAATGTCATCCAACTGGTGATATCCCACAGTACCTACATTTTTCTTGTGTTTATTAACATTTAATTGATGTCTGAAATTTACTTTTGTCTTCAGAAACATTTCCATTTTTTTTTTATTTCAATTTTTTATTTTGTTTTTGATTTTCTAAAAATAATGTTTAATATAGATATTATTTTGGACAAGCAATTTGTTTGCGGGATTTGCACTTCAGTAAATTGGTGAGAGGTTGTTGTTGTTGGTCTAACATGATCAATACTTCACAAAGTGAATCTTCAATCACAAAAAAAAGTATATTTGTATCACGATTTTAAAGGAAGTTTGAGGTCAAACTCACTTGTTTTCCCGTTCTCTGACATGCGTTTCCCCTCTGCATCGCTGTAAATGGGAACAACTGTAACCTTGTACTCTGTATCCGGGCGTAACTCCCCGAGAACAGTGTTAGTCGTCATCCCGGAAACTTGAGTCTGTAAATTTAATCAACAATAAAAACAATCTCTAACTTAGAAAAAAAGAATAGGGCCTGATATGAAAAAAACCAAACATCAAATGATCATTAAAATTGGACTTGTTGTTTTATGTCCATCATTCCCAGAACGTCACTTGACATTTGAGAAACAAACCTTGGCCTCGGCTCCTCCAGCAGCGGGTACATAGATGATCTGGTACTGCATGACGTCCCCCTCAGCCGGCTCCCAGCTGACCTTCAGGGAGCTGATGGTCGGATCAAAAACTTTGAGGTTCTTCACTCCACTCAACGGCTCTGAAGGAGGAAGGAAACATGTTGGGGTTTATATTGTTTGAATTACAAATCAAAAATATTCTATTAGATTAGATTGGATTAGAAATGGTTTATTTCAAGCAATAAAGAAAAATAGAATTAATGTACAATAAAATCAATCAACAGAAGTTTAACATCCATTAAGACATGTCAAACACAGGAGAACTAGTCATTAAAAGATAGATATAATTTGTATTTTGCAGTCAGGCACAACAACTTCCTCATCTTGTCCTTTATAAAAAAATCCCATTTTCCCAAAAGGCCATAACCTAAGTTTTTTTTTTTTTAGCAAATTCTTTAGGTGGCTGCACGACAGCATTTGTTTTTGTGTTTATTTTTCTTTCTAACTTCTCCTGTCCAAACGGATATGAGCTGAGAGCCTCTTGTGTTCGACAGATTTTACTGTCACAACAGGGGCGACAGGATTTGTAATTGGGAGGTGGCAAGTGCAATTTTACATTCTTCATAATGCCCGAAATTTGGTAAAAATTAAATATTTTATGACAAGGGTGTTAAAGTCAATCACAAAGGGGGGCAAAATCCAAAACATAATATATGTTTTTCAATATAATATATGAATGAAAAAAAATAAAGACACAGACCAGGGGATCTATGGCTGAGGGTGGGCCGTATGGGGTTCCATTTGTGCCAAAAATGAGTTTTTATGTCCACTCTCTATATCTACTGAACAAGTTTATTGAACATTTGTTCATGTTTTTGTACCACTAAGCAATATATTCTGCGTGTCCTGTGAAATGACAGGAGCTAACGACACTAATAACTGTTGTTAAGGACTTTTATGACGTGATCCAACAACAATAGCAAAGCAAAGTTTTAAGCTAAACAAAGCAAATACAAATGTATCGTCAAAAAAGCAAAGGACATGCAGAAGATATTGCTTAATAGACACTGAACTCATATTAAGGCGGGGGCCGCTAAATATTGACTCGAGGGCCACAAATGGCCCGCGGGCCGCCAGATTGAGACCCTTGGTTTACACAAACTGCACGGTTGGACATTGATTAGAGGCATTTGGAGGATGCGCGGTGGCCGTGCAGTGACAGGAAGTCAGCAGTATGATAATCGGCTGATAGGAGGGTCTCCAACATCCCCAAAATCGTCGGATGGTCGGATCAATTTTTAGACTGCTACCCTCCAGCCACTCCCCCGCCCACCGTCCAACTGTTAGAAATCGTACAGACTGTTTTTATTTTGGCTTGAGATTATGTTGACATTGGCAGGGACCTGACAATGACCACATGTCAATCTGACGATCCCGGCCACTGCTGTTCCGAAGAATACGAAGACGACATTGTACTTTCTTGTGGGGCATGTCGTCTAAAAATGGAGATTGGAAGGTCGTGAGTTCAAATCCCGGTTGCGTCATAGCGAAGACTCTTGAAAATCCCGAGCGCGGCTGTATCTGCAGCTCACTGCTCCCCTCATAGACCTAGTCATGTGACAAATAATGGGAGTTTAACTTGAACTCACAGTGAATCCGTTTAGCGTGTCACAGGAAGATCAAAAGAGGCAGATTACGTTTGAAAGTGACAGCAGACTTACAACAGAAACTGAAAACAAAAAAAGATTGTTTGATGTCACTGTTTACTGTCTAATTACACTGTTGTGCATGTTTGTGGTGGGTGATGATCTCTTTTGTTTTATTATTCTATATTTATTATTGTACTGTGTTTGCTGCTGAGCTGCAATAGAAATACGATTCCAACCAAAGAAAAAAATTCCAGCAAACCGATAAATCCTGCAAACTATGGCATGAGAGGGAAAGCTGATGTTTTATGGCTGCAGTGAAACAGATGCTCTTTGGAAAACACATTTTTGTAGCAGTCTAACTGAGGGACCAACTCTCAATAGATGAACAAACACGAGGAGATATCACGTTTGGTTTTCATTTTGCCTCAACCACTATATATTTGAACCTAAGAAGCGGTTTGATTTTTATCCCAGTAAAACAGGAACTGCTGCGATAAAGTTGTTTCATCTTCAACTCAGTATAACGGTTGAGAATTTTTTTCAATAATCCTTAATTTTCAAGGTTGACATGGTTCCTCACCATATAAAGGGTCACTAATATGGAGCTAAATTGGGTCCAATATTATTTGAAACGTAAATAAAACACATTGAAAAAAATATTAGTGTTTGGCCAAAAAAAAAGTAAAATGTCCAATTTTTAGTTTCTGTTTTTAAGGTTTAAAAACTCAAAATTTCAATTTCAAACCTTTTTTTTTCAGTTTCAAATCTTTTGGGGGCAGAACGTATATTATTTGAATATTATTGAAAAAAATTTAAAAAAATATTGGTGTTTGGCCAAAAAAATGCAAAATGTCCAAAATTTTTTGCTATTCTAAAATAAGCTTAATTATTTTCAGCTTCAAATGTTGTTTTTTTAGGTTTCAAAGGTCAAATTTTCCATTTCCAAGCTTTTTTGTCAGTTTCAAATCTTTTTTTCACTATCAACTCTTTTTTTTTTTTCGTTTTAGAACCTGAAAATATCAGTCTCAAAACTGTTGATCCCTTTGTGGACAACAGTTTTCAAAAAGAGTTGACACTGAGAAATAATTTTTGAAATTGAAATTTTGAGTTTTGAAACCTAAAAAACATTTCAAGCTGAAAATTAAGTTTATTTTAGAATAGAAAAAGGTTTTGAACATTTTACCTTTTTTTGGACGAACACCAATATTTACTTCAATTTGTTTTATTTGGGTTTCTAACGATACTGTTCTCAATTTAGCTCCATATTTCTGCTGTGACAGCTTGTCGGTTTGGTAATTTGATGACAACAAAAGGAGATTCCTTTATTGTCTGCAAAAAAGAAAGTCTGCTTTGATATTTTCAATAGATCATGAATGTAATATATATTGTAAAAAGAAAAAGAAGAGGAAGAGCAAAAAAAGAAACATTAGCTACAATCAAAACAATACTGTTGCTAGCAAAAGAAAAAGGTAGCAAACATGAAGAAACCTCTGTGTTTACTGTGGGGCTGGAACTCACATTTTCTGCATGAGAAAAAGTTCAAGTTCCAAGAATGTTTTAGCCATTTGATACAAGCATGAGCACGTTTTCTATGTCTGTCTGTAACACAATAAGATGGCGCTTTGAACAGACTAGAACAGCATTTTCTCTGCAATAAAACTTGCTTTTTACACTCGTCTTGGGTCAACTTCAGACTATGATAATACAGACAGTCCAGCCATTTTGGATTATAATTATCTTAGAGTCAGTGAATGCACCGGGACTGAAGTTCCCTCCCTCATCGATTTTCATTGGTCTTTCGTGTTAGCCCCGCCCCAAAGCACCAGAATGGGACTAAAAGTTTTGAAACTGAAATTTTCAGACTCGAAAAAAAATGTGTTGAAAGTAAAAAAAAGATTGCAAACCTAAAAAGAAAATTTTGATGAAATTTTAAAGAAATTTTTACTTATGAAACCTAAAAAACAGAACTTCTGAAGCTGAAAAAATTAAGTTTTTTAAGAATAGCAAAGAGTTTCAGACATTTTCTTTTTGGACAAACACCAATATTCTTTTCAATTTGTTTTATTTGGGTTTCAAATAATATTGGCCCCAAATTAGCTCCATACACTAAGTATATCCTCAATTTTTCCTCACTTGTCTTTCCCTTGTCGGCCTGCCGTATTCCTTCCACATCTGGGTAGACGGGAACCACAGCGACATTATAGACAGTGTTTGAGTCCAGGTTCTTCAGGATGGTGGTGGTGGTGCCACCGGACACCTCTTCCTGTTCAACACAGAGCCGGGACTTCTGTTAGAACTTGAACACTTGTGTGTGGGTTTGGGCTGTTTACGTTCACCGCAGCGAACTCGCTCTACCATTTGCTCCTTTCCTCCCGGTTCAGCCACATAGAAGACCTTGTAGCTTCGGACATTTCCCACAGCTGGGTCCCAGCGGACCGTCAGCGTGCTGATGGTGGGATCAATCACTTTCAAGTTTTTCACTCCACCCAGCGGATCTAAGGAGGAGAATCGGGAATGAATTACAGCTCAAAGGATTCAAGTATTTCAAGGGATAATGCCATGAAGGAAAAAAATCCAAAATTGAAACCAGAAAGTGTCTTATGTAACCAGACTTGAGCGTTTGAAGATGTAAGATAAGCATCAATCAAATATCTTTTTTTTTTCTCACTTTAAATGTAATTCAACCCATGATAAAACCCAGACAATCCTTTGTTAATTCTATGTAAATAATTCAGAAAAAATGATCTCAAACGTGTTGAAACTTTTCTTGTGCAACCCTTACTCGTCCGTCCGTTCTTTGACAAGGTCTTGCCCTCCATCTCAGGGTAGACGGGCACCACAGACACAGTGTACTCGGTGTTTGCCTCCAGGTTCTTCAGAACGGTGCTGGTTACAGTTCCAGGAACCTGATCCTAATTGTGGGGGGAAGGGGGTCAAAACATGGCATGCTTTACTCTGTAAATGATTTTGTGCACTCCAGTACAAGAACATAAGTGCTCAGGATGGATGAGGAAACTTTGAACTCCATGTTTACTATCATTTAGTGACTGCTTCTGCTGAGAAATACAAGTTAATTATAAAAAAATCATGTTACTTCAACATTTTATTGTTGTGTCTTAAAAAACTGTCCTCCTAAAGACAATCATTTATTTTACAATAATTATATTTTATATCTGAACACTAAAATTCAGAAAAACCAAACAGATGACTTGTCATTCTTCCATATTTGTTTCACTTTATTGGCAGATGTTCTTATTGGCTAAAATGATTGAAATTCTGTGCCAAAACTAACATTTGCTCACAAAAAACACATCTGTACTTTTATAGTGATTTATGTCACGATAAGCAAATAAAAACTCCTCTGAAGTTATGTGGCGAACACATTATGTAAGCAGAATCAAATTAATAGTAAAACTAGAAATATGGTTACATTTGATAATGCTGTAAGATGAACCTAAACGCTGAAAATGCTAGAGTTTTTAGCTGAAACGCTGAAATGAATAGCTAAAAATCTTCAAGCTGATAGTTTACTAAAATATTAGCTAAATGCTAAATTAGCCAAAAAACTGGAAAAATGTCCACTTTTGCCAAAATTATAAACTCCAAATTTTCCTTAAAGACCTTAAAAAGTCATTTTTTAACAAAACAACTAGCATATTGTTAAAATATCAGCTAAACTCCAAATTAGCCCAAAAAAAAAAAAAAAAAAAAAAAACTTTAAACATGTCTAAATTAGCCCTAACAGCTACCATAATGCTAAAGTATCAGCTAAACTCCAAATTAGCCTAGAAAAACTTGAAAAATGTCTAGATTAGTCAAAAACAGCTAGCATGTTGCTCAAAAGTAAAACTGGAAAAAACCCAGTAGTTGTGGACTGTTTTAAAGTTTGAATGGCTTCTCTGGCTGAAAGTAGTTCACAAGTTTAAAAATGCACAAAGTTTTTGAAGGATTTGAGCAATTTCTCATTCATTTCTCATGGTGTATATTTTGCTTGATATTTCAAAAACTATAAAGTTTATGAACACCAAAAGTACAAGCAGTAATGTGCTGAACGAGCTGAAAATGTTTATATTAAAAATCCTTAAATCGCCGATAGTGTGATTAAGTTTTTAATGTGGAAAAAGTACAATAAGGAGCAAAAGAAACACTTCTGTGAACACTGTAAAGTGTGAATGCTGTAAAGCATTCATACAATAAAGATGATACAAACTTTCCCTTAAGATCTAAAACATTTAAGCTTTTTGATTTTTTATAATCTGTGGTAACACGTTTTTTTGGTTTAATGTGGGTAAATCAGAATATTTTTGCTTAATTCTCAGAATAACTGATTTCCCTCTGACTAATTGATTTGTTAAGCTGGTTTTATTCTGATATATTAGAAATTTAATATAAAAAGGACAGATATGTTTTTCAAAAAATAGCATCTGGAGTACCACAGGGAGGATATTTGGGTCCCATGTTTTTTTTAAATTAATTTATTTATTGTATTTACAATTTTTTTCTCATTTCAACAAGCACAAAAAAAGATGTTTTGTTCCCTATCTGTTCTGATCTTATGAAATATTATAATACTGTAATTTGTGTTTGTTTAGAGAAGAGGATTTGTTATGTGAGTGATGAAAATATGCCCAAACTATATTACTTCAAAACAAAGAATCCGGTTAGCAGATTACACAAGAAATGGAAATGCAACGGCTATTTCTGCATGATAAAATAGAAAAGCTTATGGTTTTATGTGGATTTTAATGAGATAAAGAATATGACCAGACATTTACTACACAGCAGTTCATCCCCGTCATTTAGATTTTCAATACAGAGCATCTTGTTTTGAAAAAATAAAAAAATAAAATCACACCTGGAGGTTTTGGTCAATGTGTGCAAATGAAATCTTACCACGTCCTGTTCTCCTCCAGCAGCTGGAACCCAGATGACGATGTACTCGCGCACATTTCCCTCAGGGGGGTCCCAGCGGACGTTTAAAGTGCTGGTGGTGGGATCTGTAACCTGTAGGTTCCTCACAAAGCCCAGTGGCTCTAAACGGACAAAGAATGTTAAAAAGTCACATCTGTTATCCTATCTGAGCTTTAAATTATTCAGTCAACTAGTTTTTTTTAATAAGTCTGAAAAAACACTCTAGTTGCAGCATAACAAAGTGATAGTTTTTGCAAAGCTACCATCCTGTATCCCCCCAATATTCCTTTAAATGAGCATTTTGAATATTTTCTCTGCAGTTTTGCTCAGATACTCACTTGTCTTGCCATTTTCTGTCAAGCTCGGCCCGTCCCCCTCTGCATACACGGGGACCACAGTGATGCGGTAGCGGGTGTCGGGAAGGAGTCGCTCGAGGACAGTTGTGGTCGTGCTCTCAGACACTTGTTGCTGGAGAAGACATAAAGTTTAAAAGTCATCCTAAAAGCTAACAGATGTACGTTTTTATTGAAAAATGTTGATTTCTAGATGAAGTCTCAGGGATCTCTGTAAAAATTCTCAGTCATCCAGATCTTGTCACGTTCTCTAGATTTTGGAGGTTGAAGTTTGAAAATACTCAACCAGTGAACATCTTTAAGAGGAAGTTATTTTATTTATTCAGAAAAAACTGGATTTTATTTATTTATTTATTTATTTTTTGCAGAGGGCATAATTAGATCAAAAACAACCATCAAGCACGGAGGCGTAAGTTTAATCATTTATTTTTTGAACAACCAATGGAGTCTGTATGGTAAAATTAAGCTATTCAAGAGTTCTTAATATATCGTGCTATGTCTGTGATCTTTGTGATGTCAAAAAAAAGACTTCTTTTGGTGTTCATATTTGATTTATTCAACCTCACTAAATGATGCAATAGGTGTCATTATTTTCCCTTTACTCAAAACTATCATCCAAGAAAAGATATTCTTTATTTTCAAATTATCGTTTAAGCCACTGAGGAAATAGAACTTTTATTAACAGCTATATGTAGACGCTGCGATTTATAACCTCTATTTATAATTTAAATGTTTGCAAGGTGCTTGATCAGTATGGAGCTCAATTGTATGGAGCTAAATTGGGGCCAATATTATTTCAAACGCAAAAAAAAAAAACACATTGAAAAAAAAATTGGCTTGGCCAAAAAAAGTAAAATGTCCAAAACTTTATTCTATTCTAAAATAAAATAATTATTTTCAGCTTATAATGTTCTGTTTTATAGGTTTCAAAACTCAAGATTAAATTTTCAAAATTTTTTTTCTTTTTTTTTTTTGCGTTACAAATAATTTTTTACTTTCCACTCTTTTTTTCCAATTTTCTCCACAACGGGGCAAAAAGTTTTAATATTGAAATTTTCAGATTCATAAATGAAAACAAACAGAAAAAAAAGTTTTGAATTTTAAATTTTAAGTTTTAAACCTAAAAAACATTTGAAGCTGGAAATAATAACGTTTATTATAGAATAGCAAAAAGTTTTGGACATTGTGACTTTTGGCCAAACACCAATATTTTTTTCAATTTTTTCAATTGGATTTCAAATAATTTTGTCCCTAATTTAGCTCCATAGATCAGCAGATTTTACAGAATTTTAGTGTTTCATCAAAGCCTTTGAGTTTTAGGTGTTTTATCTAAAATTGTTAAGTTGGAGTGCCTGGTTTTATGTGATTCATTGGTGCAGAAGTTCAAACAAAAACAGTTTTTCCTTTGATTTAAAGTCTTTTGATTTGATTTTATTCTTGAAACAAATATCTGGCAGTTTGACATGCTTGACCCACTCCAATGAAAATTGTGTTTTTATTTTGTTCTTGTAGCATTTGTCTTATGATGGAGGACTTGTATTGAGAGAATTTTAATTAAAATTGCATTTCTGAGTATTTCTTAATTTAAACAGCTTTACTGATCCCAGATTACAGAACTTTTTGAATATCATTTCCAACATGCTTTTGATTTTTGAAGCTGGTTTGATTCCCCTGTCGTGCCATCCTTGCTGATCCAAACATATACAGATGGTGCTAAATACAGGATCCAGGACTCAGCAGGGTAGTGTTCAAATGTGATCCCAAAGTCTACAGACAGAGCAAGGATGAAGGGACGAATGCAAATGGGCTGAAGGAGAGGATCATATCAAAGGGCCACAGTCTGGTCTGTTTTGTGTTAATTTAGAGTCTGGTTCAGAAGAAAAAAAAATCTGTTTTTTAAGGATATGTGCCTTCAACCAGCTGCAAGATCACAAACTTGTAATGCAACTGTAATTCTCTTCAAAATCCCTGTTTTAAATTTAAGTGGCATTTGTACAAAGGGAGCTTCAAGTCTGTGCAATGACTGACTTTTGCCTGAAAGAACACTGTAGCTGCTGCAGTAGAAGGGGATGCTCTTACCACAATCTCTAGTCCTCCCTCTGCAGGAATATAAATAATTTTGTAGCCCTGAACGTTGCCACCAGCAGGATTCCAGTTCACTGTGAGAGTGGTGATGGTCGGCTTTGTCACGGTAATGCCACTGACTCCACTCAAAGGCACTGCCGACCATTAAAAAAAAAAGTGACATCATGAGAATTCTGTCAAAAATTTTGAACTAAAAAGTAACAATGAAGGAGTGAGTGCAGCTCACAGGTCTTTCCATTCTCAGACTGGCGTTTTCCTTCACGGGCAGGATACACAGGCAGCACTGATACTGTGTATTGGGTGTCTGACATCAGGTTCCTGAGAACGATGGAGGTGGTGCCTGCTGGAACTTGTTCCTTTTTAGCAACGACAAGAACAAAGTGATTAATGTAAGCATACTTATCTTTATTAAAGACCCACTCTGATGAAAATGGGTTTTTGGTGTTTTTAACATGTCCTCGAGTGATTTTTTTCTAATGATTGATGACATATATCAAGAAAATTAAGTACAATTTTTTAAGTATTTCTTTATTTAAATTGCTCTGAATCAGAAGCAGACACAAAAAAAAGAAGTAAAAAAAAAAAAGAGCTTATTTGTGACATAAAAAATTATACTGGACAGGCTACAAGTTCCCCGTTCTGAGCACTTTAGCAACGGAAAGCGGGGGCGGGGTTGTTCCAACCAATAAGTCCTGCCCACAACAGGGGCAAATTTCTAATGAACTCCTGCCACTCTACAAGAACTATGTACTACAACGACATTTCATTTTATTTTAGCTAAAAACAGCACAATCATAACTAGAAAAGTTGCATTACCTGTGATGATGCTACTGTGCATGATTTTTGCTGAATGTGGTCGCTGAATATGCTGAAGCTTTTAAAAAAATGTACTGTAAATGCTGAGGATCTTTGCTAAAAATGCTAAAGCTTTTACATACTGCTAAAGTTACTAATGGACTTAAAGTTGGGGAAAGGGCACAAAGACTTTAAAAAATTCATAAAATATTTCTTGAAAAATAAAAAAAATAAAATAAAAAATGCATAAGAATTAGCCCTAAAAATCTAAGTAGATGCCTAATTAGCCATAAAAGCTAGCATTTTTCTAAAATACTAGCTTTTACTCAGAATTGGCCCAAAAAACCTAAGTATATACTAGATTAACCAAAAAAGCAAACATGTTGCTAAAATATTAGCTTAACTCAAAATTAGTCCAAAAAACTTGAGTGGGTACCAAATTAACCAAAAAAGCTAGCACGTTCCATAAACACTAGCTTCACTCAGAATTAGACCAAAAAACCTCAGTAGGTTCCAAATTAGCCAAAAAAAACCTAGCACGTTACTAAAATACTAGCTTAACTACATAGTGGCAAAAAAAAACCTCATCAGATGCAAAAGTAGCCGAAAATGTTGGCATTTTGCTAAAATATTAGCTTAACTCAAAATTATCCCAAAAAAAAATCATCCCAAAACCAAAGAAGGTGGTTAGTCAAAAAAGCTAGCACGATGCTTAAACATTAGCTTAACTCAGAATTAGACCAAAAAACCTCAGTAGGTGCCAAATTAGCCAAAAACCTAGCATGTTGCTAAAATACTAGCTTAAGTCCACAGTAGCCCCAAAAACCTCTTTAGATGCCAAATTAGCCAGAAATGTTAGCATGTTTCTAAAAAATTAGTCTAATGCAAAATTAGCATTGATGTCCTTAACATCCTAGATATTTTAATACCAAACTTTTGTTCTATTAATGGAAGAATTTTGTGAAGAAAAAAATTCACAACAATTGGGTAACATTTCAATAATTGCATACAATTTCAAAAAATGCGTAAATAAAAATAAATGCACGACTGTCCTGAACACGATTAATATTTTTAGTTGCATACATTTGAAAAATTTCCCATTAATTTTCAATGGGCCTGAAAAATCGCATAAATTGCATAAAATGTCCTTAACGAATTGAACGTTTTGATGCTAAGATTGCTTAAATCCTTGTAAGTGTGATTGAGTTTTTACAAATTAAAAAACGTACGGAAGAATAAATGAGGAATAATAATAAAGAGAAACTGGATCAGTATTGTGTGAATGCTCACGAAGCATTCACAAAATGAAAAGACAACTTGGAATGCTTCCAAAATGGTTACAAAGATGATCTGACTGGGCCTTCACGAACACACAGGAAATACAGGAAACGTCCTCATCGTACCATCTGCTCTGTCCCGCCAGCAGTGGGCACGTAGAAAACTTTGTAGAGGCGGACCGCTCCATCAGCCGGTTCCCAGTTGACGTTCAGGGATGTCATGGTGGGGTCTGTCACCCTTAAATTCTTCACTCCTCCCAGAGGCCCTACGCAGACAGACAATTAAGGTGATATTAGGTTATATGAAAACTAGGGGTGTAGGAAAAAAACATCAATTTAGCAATATATTGTGATACTTTATTGGGCCATGCTTGTGTCAATTTAAAATGCTGACATGGCGATATTTAATTAATTATTTATGCGCCTTACTTTTATTTACCACTGAAATCCCCAACCGCTAGTTGGCCTCTTTGAGCAGCTTTACACTGCGACCAGCTTGTGTTAAATGTTCATCTAATAATTCTTTTCTACTTGGAATGGGTACCAAATTGCCATGGATTTCAATATAGTTGTAGTGCTTAACGTTGTCATCCATCTATCCATCCATCCATCTTCTTCTGCTATCCGGTACCGGGTTGCAGGGGCAGTAGTCTAAGCAATGATGCCCAGACTTCCCTCTCCCTGGCCAGTTCCTCCAGCTCCTCTGGGGGGACCCCGAGGCGTTCCCAGCACAAGCCGAGAGACGTAGTTTCTCCAGCGTGTCCTGGGTGTCCCCCGGGGCCTCCACCCAGTGAGACATGCCTGGAACACCTCTCCAGGTAGGCGTCAAGGAAGCATCTGGATCAGATGCCCGAGTCACCTAAACTGGCACCTCTCGATGCGGCTCTACTCCGAGCTCTGTCCAGGTGACCGAGCTCCTCACCCTATCTCTGAGGGAGCGCCCAGCCACCCTCTGGAGAACACTAATTTTAGCCGCTTGTAGTCGGGATCTCATTTTTTCGGTCACGACCCAGAGCTAATGACCGTAGTTGAGTACTTGAATGAAGATCAACCTGTAAATCGAGAGATTTGCTTTCTGGCTCAGCTCTCTTTTCACCACAACGGACTGGTGCAGTGACCGCTAAATGGCGGACGCCGCTTCAATCCGCCTGTCGAGCTTCCCTCACTCGTGAACAAGACCCCAAGATATTTAAACTCCTCCACCTGAGGCAGGAGCACTCCACCCACCGAGAGAGGGCAATCTATCTTTCTCCGGTCGAGGACTATGGCCTCAGACTTAACGGTGCTGACCCTCATCCCAGCCGCTTCACACTCGGCTGCAAACCGCTCCAATACATGCTGGAGGTCCTAGCTTGAAGAAGTCAACAGAACATCATCTGCTAAAAGCAGAGATGAAATCCTGTGATCTCCAAATCAGATCCCATCCGGCCCCTGGCTGCACCTAGGAATTCTGTCCATAAAGACTGTGAATAGAGCCGGTGATAAAGGGCGGAGTCCAACAAGCATCGGTCTGACTTACGGCCGGCTATGCGAACAAAGGATCCTGCTTCGGTCATACAGAGACCGGGCAGCCCTCAGTGAGGCTCCCCGGACCCCCTACTCCCAGAGCACTCTCCACAGGACACCAAGGGGAATGCAGTCGAACGCCTTCTCCAAATCCACAAAACACTTATGGACTGGAAGAGCAAACTCCCAAGAACCCTCCTTCCCCAAAGGGGAACCACCACCCCAGTCTGCCAATCCAGTGGTACGGTTCCAGTCCGCCACGCAATGCTGCAGAGACGTGTCAGCCAGTACACTCCCACAGCAACCAGAGACTTGAGGTACTCAGGGCAAACCTCATCCACCACCGGAGCCTTGCCACCGAGGAACTCTTTGACTACCTCAACCTCAGCCTGGGTGATGGAGAGTTCCACCCCAGTTTCCTCAGCCTCTGCTTCCTCAAGGGAAGGCGTGTCATCAGGGTTCAGGAGATCCTCAAAGTATTCCTTCCACTACCTGATAATGTCCTCAGTTGAAGTCAGCAGATCCCCACCTGCACTAAAAACAGTGCCTGCAGAAAATTGCTTTCCCCTCCTGAGGCAAGTACTGTATGTTTTCTTTTTGCTCCTTACATAAAACTGTCTGTTTTCCTACTAACAGAATGAATTCAATACAAATAAACAATTATACATAACACTGAAATGATCAGAAATCCTGATTTGTGCTCCACATGTGACGGACCGCTTCGATCCCACGCCCACTTAGGGCAACCCCCCCAGCCGCTGCGCCTACACTCCCGCACACTTGCCCGTACTCAGACTTGCCTGCGCTCGCACTCAGCGCGAATGATCGTTCACACGCAGCTTGCAGAAAAAAAAAGACTGAGAGCTAAAGAAAGTTAACACTCACACAGACTCACATGCACGCCTGCACACCAATGTGCGTGCTCGCAATCACAGGCGTGCACACTTACAGGCACGCTCGTATACTCACAGGAACACACACAATTACAATCGCGCACACATTCACAGGCGCACACTCAAGCTTGCACACTCACAGTTGTGCACAGGATCACAGGCACACACACATTCACAGGCGTGCACACACTCCCAGCTAGCCTGCCTGAAAAAATGTCATCAGCTCTGCATTTCAAAATTTAGGCACAGGCCGAAAAGACCCCCTTTTTAAAATTTTCGACATCAATGAACATGTTGATGAATTTTAATCTTTTTTTTTTTTTTATGGATTCAAGAAGGATCGTTACATTGTGAGTAAATATGGGGGTAAATCTTGAGAAAAACAAACACAGAAACTTGAGTTCTATCAGGGGACATCTTACTTGTTTTTCCATTTTCAGACAGAACCTTCCCATCTCCTTCAGGGTAAACTGGCACCAACGAGACAGTGTAGAGGGTGTCAGGCTGCAGGCCTCGCAGGACAGTGCTGGTGGTGCCTGCTGTCACTGTTTCCTACATTTAACAACACCCTAATTAGTTTCTCATTTACATTAAATTGAAGGAAAAATGCGCATAAAGTCATTAGAGAATCCACAAATGGCTTGAGATGACATTGAAACGTAAATTAAAGCAGATGGATGACTTTAGATGCGACTTCCTGAGGTGTCGCCTAACCGGAAGTGGACGAGGGCCCTACCAGTCCTACCATGCTCTCAGGTCCTCCAGCAGCAAGAGCATAGACGACTTTGTACTCTTTTACTCGGCCTTCAGCGGGCTCCCAGCGCACGTTAAGGGTGGTCATGGTCGGATTCAACACCTGTAGGTTCCTTACTCCGCCTAGAGGCTCTGGAGGAACGCCAAAACAGGGAAATAGTTAGCAGAATTGAAAAGGAGAAAATCTCGTATTATTGCTTCCACTTGTGGAATCCTTGCAACATCATAAACAGCTGTGAACTCGTAGCTTCTCTTGGAAAATGACCAAAATTCCTGTCATTGCAGCATCACAAGCTTTCCTAACTGCAGCATGGTAGAAATGATATTTTAATTTTTGATTCTTACTCGTTTTTCCTTCTCCAGAGATATCTTTTTTGACTCCAGCGGCATAAACAGCAGACACGGTGATGGAGTACGGCGTGTCAGGCTGCAGCTTCTGCAGGACCACTGTCGTCTTCTTTGCTCCGACCTCCAGCTGTTTACACAGAAGAGTCAGCAGATGTTCACTGGATGCATGAGTGACATAAAAATGACGGCCACAAAAATACCGAGCCGTGTGTTGAACTTTGTTACCAAAAACAAAACCACAAAAATACATTTTTCCTGAATATTTCATGCCACATCTTCGACTTTGAAAACGGTGTGTATGCATTTTTGTTTCTTCACATATTTTGTGCTTTTGTTCACTTCAGAAATGTAAATTAAAGATGTAAATTTTGAACTAATTTCTTAAATTCATGTAATCCAGGACTGAGTTGATGAAATCTATTATTCGCCTTGAATCGATTTAAAGTTAATAGATCAATAATCGATTTTTTTACGTCCTGCTGCTGCTTTGCTGCACCTTTTTAAAGCATGAGTTGTGCTGGTTTGTTTTGTACGTTTTCCTCTCTTTGTCCTCAGCAGTCTTATACTGCTGGGTTTTGTTATTCTAGTTTGGGGTTGGACCATGGTAGTATTATTTTCCGGGCTTTGTTTATTTGTTTACTTTAGGTAGTTTTGGTTAGGAAACGGTTAGCAGAGAGCTGCTGACATGGCTGGGTCAGCAGTCTCCCTGACTTATTTTATGTTTGGCTAAAGAGCCAATTCTCTTTGTTTTGTCTTTTTGTTTTAACCAACACATTCATTATTTAATGTTGTTGTTCATCTCAGACAAAGGATTTCCTTTATTTGATAAAATATGTTCTTTTTATTCTCATTGGTATCCAGTTTTTGTTATTATCTCCTTTTGTAGACCCGAGTCAGGTTTACTCATAGGGGATGTAACAGATCCATAATATAGATTGATTTAGAACATAAAGCTAGTCTGCTAGCTTAATGCTAACGTTTACTGTAATTTCCAATGGGATGGCTAATGCTAATGCTCGATTGACGTAAACGTACATTGCTGAATAAATGAACATTTTTATAAACTCACAGGAATTAATTTTCCAAACTCTTTTTAGGAAATATTTTTGCTCATACTTTCTTCTTTTTCTGGAATAAGGTGTAATGCTATAGCATGATCGCCACCTAGTGGCCAAACTGAAACTTCCTCCAGGAGAAGCAGAACAATGTACTTCTCCTTTAGAGAATCCATGTAACACTGTATGTTATTAACAATCTCATTATTTCACTAATACATCTTACAGTATGTGAATGTATCAGATTTATATAAATATAGTCAAAACATATAGTAGATTATCAATTACTAATGAGAAAATGTTGCCCCAAAGACAAATATCTGAAACACCACATATGTTGTGTGTCAGACGTTAACAACACGCCTGCAGACAAATGACAAAATCCCAGATGCTGGAAATCATCTGGTGAAAACATCACTGAAGGTAGAGGAGTTGTGCGATCCAAGCAGGCAAAGTCACCCCGCTGACATGTTTCAACCCAGAAGTGTGCGCGCGGAAAACGGCCAAATGTTCTGAGACACAGAAATGGTTCTGGTATTTTCCAGAGCGTAGGATTCATGTAATCACTAAGAAAGAATTTGATCCATGTGGGCCAAACAGAAGCCATTGAGCTGCAGGATATTGTTGAAGACATGGGCTTTCAAAAAAGTAATTTTTGTAAAAAAAATATTGAAATGTTATTGAAAATATCTTTGGAAAGCCATTTTTGATTTACAGTAATGTTTATTACAGTTTTATAACAAGAAATTCTACGAGTTCCCTCTACAATCTGACAAATAGTGCACACATCCAGTTATTTTCTGACCAGGATTTTACATTTTTTTCTCACCAAGACTGCTTAAAAAGATAAAAACTCACAGATTGAGGCTCGCCGCCAGCAATGGGTCTGTATGTGACCTGGTAGTTCTTGACAGGGCCAGGAGCCTGATCCCATTTGACAGTCAATGTGGTGGTGGTGGCGTTAAAAATCCTCAAGTTTCGAGGAGGCTCAGCCGGTACTGGAAGCACAAAGATTCAATTAGTCAATTATTAAGATGATCATTAATCCATTAGAGGGAGGACATAAAAAACAATGTGAAGAGAGGAAGGATGATGATGATGATGGTCAAACAGTCCAGTGGGTCATGGATGATCTGCAGGGATGAGCTTTAGATTGGAAGCAGCAGAGTCATATAGTTAAAGTTCCACTCCGATCATTTTTGATCAGTTTTTAGCTGTTCTTTAATTATGATTATGCTAATTTTCTGCAAATTTTTTTTGTCATTTTTCTGAGACAAAGGCTATGCAGAGCAGCAGGAGTTCATTATAAATTCTTCTCTGGGTTGTGGTCTGGACTTTTGGCACAAAGTAACCCCGCCCCCCTTCCCCTCTCCATTGCTGAGACTTATCTTTAACACCTGAGGCATATGCTGTTTCTTTCCTCCAGTATCTGCTGGAATTATCGCGTCACCGGTTGACAAGTTACAGTGTATCAAAGAGCATAAACGCTGGAGCTCCGGTGTTAAAGAGTTGAGCAAGGCCGGAAGTTTGTGTCCCGCCCATTGAAGTTTCTACGTCACAACTACAGTCTTTTTCAAAATGTCTTTTTACATCTGCTCCTGATTCACAGTGATTTGAAGAAGGAAATAGTCATAAATGCAACACGGATCTTAAATTTCTTATAGTATTCATCACACAAAACACACAAAAAAAAACCTTTTGATCGGAGTGGGGCTTTAAAAATAGAGGGGGCAAAGAAGTCAGTGAAGAGGATCTCAGTTCAGATTGGTTTATAACTATTCAGGTAGGTCAAATATGGATTTACAATATATGTGTACAGGGCTGGCCCTGGGCATAGGCGACCTAGGCGGCTGCCTAGGGTGCAACAATTTTTAAATTGCAACAATTTGGTTGTATATTAATGTGTGTTTTTTTTTTTTTACAGTTTGACACATGACTTATTTTATTTTAAATATTTAAAAAAGGTAATTAAACATAAATTAAATCACTAAAATAACTCAATCAATAATATTGCCTGGTGCAGCATCTAGTGCTCGGTTCACACTGGATACGCGGAGTGAAGTGCACGCGGTTTCCGCTCTTTCCTGCAATTTACATCAGACGCGTATTTTTCTGCGATGATCAAAAAGGCCTCTTCTGCTAGAGTTTTTTGTTTTTGCCATCATGGGTAAATTAATAACCTAAAAATACTACCCCGTATTACTGTGTGTGTGTTATGATTCTATGTTTATTTTCGTCTTTACAGTCGGTTTAGATACAAAAACATGATTGCATTTGTCAATAGCGGTGTTTTATTGTGAAAAATTGGTTATATTTTGTATATAAACCGGATTTTCTCTCATACCCTGATGTAACTTCCTGCCAGAATTAATGAGGCAAGGGAAAAAAGGTAAGAGGTTTGTCTGTTTTATTTACATTCAGCTGCTTGGAAAATTCATACCCCTCCCCTCATTTCGGTCAAAAAATACTCTTGTATTTAGTGGGAACACTGTTGAAAGATCTACCATGTACAAACAGTAGTACTGAGGGCCGGTGTAGTAGTTAGCGCTGTAGCCTTCCAATGTAAAGGTCGACGGTTCCCGTCCTGGGTTGGGGGAGGTGTTACAATTCCAAAAATGTTCTTAAGTAGTTATTATTTAGGTTTTGAGAATTAAAATAATTAAATACTTTTTGCAACACATTTCTTGGACAGTGGTACTGGTGTTTATGGGTGTTTCTTTTTGGGGGGAAGGGATAAAACCATGTTTTGGCTAGAAAGCCATGCAGCCGAGGGCCAGGGCTGTATGTATAGATATAATAGAAATAAAAATGTAAAATAAAATAAAAAGCTAGTCTTGCTGAGTGGCTTCACTGACCTCCAGCTCCCTAACTGGACAACCAAGCAACAACATGCGACAACATTTACATGATGATGACTCATGGGAATAAAATGATGTTACACAATGAGATGGATGGGACAACACAAATGGACGTGGCTGTGAAGAAGTCAAACATAAATGAACAACAACACATAACACACATGGGAAGTCACTGCTCAATGTTCACACCACATCTTAGCTTCTAATAGCTCGATTGTGTTATTTATAAGGTTATCTTAAAAGAAACTAGTGGCTGAAGAAGGGTTCTTCTGATACTTCTGGTGGTGTGAACACAGTGAAACGCTTGTTTTCATGCGATGAAGACAGAGAGGGTGATTCTAATAACATGTTGTTGTGATCCATGTTACCATTCCACACACAATCATGATTAACACAATGAAAAGGAAGCAGTCCTTCTCATGTGACATACCATCTGGAGCCTTTAACACTAGAAAGAAACGTCAAGAAAAACAAGAGTTATTCTACCGCAAATGACAGCTGCGACTGAATAATGACTTTTTGGGGAAGACAAAAAGACCACTGAGGTCACGGCGACAAGCTTACGTGTGCGCTCTGACCCCATCAAGTCTTCGCTCTCCGACTCGTCCGGGTAGATGGCCGTGACGGTGACCGGGTATTTGGTGTCGGGATTCAAGTTTTGTGGAACAAAGGTGAGCGTGACATTGCTCAGGATTTCCTGATGGGTCAGGAAAACAAAACAAATGGGTGAGAGTAATTCCAAAACAATTTCCAAAGAGCATGTGCAGCTCACAAAAAAGCAAGTCTACACAAAGTTTGATTTAAAACCTAAAACACATTTCTGGAATTCTTTTGAAAATCCTTCAAAGACCCACTTCAATTAAAACTTCAATTAAACAGCAGACTCAGAAGTTACAGAAAGAATTTAAATAGAAAGGTGCTAAAAAGCTTTTTGTCAATGTTATCTCAAGACTGAATTCAAGTGGTTAAAAAATATATGTTGATGGTCTTTTTGACCTACACTTCCAGAGTCGGGTTCCCCTTCCCTGCCCCATGCGATTCGGTACATGGCCACGTCTGGGGCCCCGTGTTCCCAAGTGACTCTGAACGAGTTCTGCGTCACCTCAGAGAATCTCAGGTTCTTTGGAGCTGGAACAACATCTGGTCAAACACAAAAAAAAAAATGCTTCAGAAAGCAGAAAAGAAGAACAATAAATAAATACCAGATAGGTACGGAGAGCCAATTCGGTCAAACGTGGATTTACCTTAAAGTCCCTCCGACGAAAATCCTGTTTTTTTGAGTTTTTACATGTATGTGTGGCATTGTTCTTATGGAAGAGAACAAATGTAATAAAAAATTATTTTGAATTTCTGAGAATTTCTCTTTTTACATCTGTCAATCAAACTGTCACAGATAGACTGAATTAATTATCTTCTTTAAATCACAACAGCTCTGCTGCACATGCACTAAACCCCTCATCTGGCTCGGCTGATCAACTCAGCTCTAAAAGCCACGCCCCCTCAGAGGAAATTTTGGAAACAGAGGCTTCAGATCAGCATGAAACATGACTTTTTAAGACATTTAGGTTGTGGGATTGGCTAAAAACTTTATAATCATCATTAAAACACTAGTGAGAACATTTCTTTTTGTTTTTTTTTTTTTATAAAAACGTAATCGGGGGACTTAAATATGATAAAGATGTTTTTAAATAGCCCTATAAAATAATAAAGTATATTTTTGTTCAAACATCTGGAACTTTTTTGTTACATCCCAGATTGTTTCTGGGATAATTTACATGGTTTCAATGTTGTTGAATGTTCAATAATAAAAAGTATATAAAAAAGTATTAAAATGTATTGTGTTAGATTCTATTTTTTTTTCTATTTGGATATTTCTCAGCATTACTGACCTTCCATAGAAAGTAAAATTAAACATTTCTGAAACATTTTTTTCTGCTTTGAGCCAACCTGTTATGGCGGTCCCCAGCATCGGCGCTCCAGTCCCCACGTCGTATACAGGACTGACAGCAACACTGTACTCAGACTGGGAAATGAGGCGAGACAAATCCAAGGTTGTGATATCCCCGTTTACTTCCGCCTGCAAAAGAAACCCGTATTTAGTAAAATGTGAAAGGAAAGAGCTGGAGGCAAAACCATTTCAATAATTCAGCTTTTTAAAAATATTTTATTGTCATTTAACTAAAATAAAAAGAAAATGGAGAAATTCCAATAAAGTTGTATTTTTGGTTTATTACTGACATTTTTTTAATTTCACCAACAAAGCATAATGTGGCTTTGGAAACAAGTTTGATTTAAACTTTAAGTTAAAAAAAAGAAAATCAGCTGAATCTAAAACACATAAAACAAACCAACCTGTCAGAAAATGTCTGGAAAAACCCCATAAGTCACCTCAAAACTTTCATCTTGTGGCAATAATGACTGTTTTGGTTTTTTGTCAGGTTTCCCATTTCAGTGAAAAAGTGGTTGAGCTGCAGCTGTTAAAAAGACTCTGAGGGCATAAATCTACGGAGCTCTTCTTAAATAAACAAGAAGCCTTTTAGCAGAAGATCCTTATAATTGTCATTTATCAGAAATTTTCCAAAAAGGTTACAAAAAAATGCAGACTGCACTTTTTAACTGCTAATCGAGTCCAAGTCCTTAAACTGACATTTAAGTTAAAAAAAAAAAAAAAAAAAATATAATAGCAGTTAATCTGCAACAGTCCAGCCAGCGTGAGCTGAGGGCCTCTGTCAGAGCTGTTCTGCCAGAAAACTGATTTAATGCTACAGGAGGAGCTACCAAAGAGAAGCTTCTGGAACGCAGTCTTACATCAGTGGTCTTTCTGGCACCAAGAAACTCATCTTTTTATATAAAATGTACACTGATGCTATTCATTAAGACATTTTGAAAAAAAAAAACAATCAAGGAGACAATATTAACAATTTTTGGAAAAATCTTTTAATTACTTAAACCCATGTTTTTAAATTCTGCTCCAAAGTTCTCTGTTGTCTATGAAAGTTTGCCTAAATTTTGATGCAGCAAATGTTGGAGTCCACAGGAGTGTTTTTTTGTTAAATATTCTTCTAACTCTGTATTCCAGTTTACACTTACAGGCTTACTTGTTAATGCAAAACGGTTCTTGTCATTCGGTATTGAAGTGAGTGGAGGAAATAAGCAAAATGATTATCTTTAGGAATCCTATCATGTGTAATAACAATGTTGATGTTTTTTTTTTTTTTTTTTTTTTTTTGCTTATTAATGTATCTTACAAGAACTAAATCTATCTGACCTGATATAATTGTGCTTTAAACATTGGTTAGTCAAATTCTGAAAATTCCCCCCTCCACCAGTGAGTATTTAATTTAGGGGAGGAGTGGAATCCAGCTTGAGATGTTCTGGAGTCATGTTCTGAAATCTGAAACCACGCTGAAAGCAAAAAAAAATCAGCTAACCAAAAAAAAATCTTTTAGCCAAAGTGAGCTAACACAAAGCTAAAATATTTACTTAACTCAAAATTAGACCAAAAAAATCAAATGCCAAATAAGTCAAAAAAACGTAGTACGTTGCAAAAATACTAGCATAACTCAAAATAAGCTAAAAAAAACCTCAGTAGATGCCAATTTAGCAAAAAAAAAGAGGCTAACATGATGTTAAAATACTAGCTTAACTCAAAATGAGCCCAAAAAACTCAGATTCCAAATCAGCCAAAACTGCTAACATGATGCTAAAATATTAGATTAACTCAAAATTAGCCCAAAAACGCTAACACGATGCGAAATTATAAACTTAACTCAAAATTAGCCCAAAAAACTCAAATGCCAAATTAACAAAAAATGCTAACAAAAAGCTAAAATATTAGCTTAACTCAAATTTAGCCCAAAAACCTCAGTAGATGCAAAATTAGCCAAAAAAAAAACTTAGCACATTGTTGAAATACTAGCTTAACTCAGAATTAGCTTCATAAATAAATAAATATGCCAACTTAGCCACACAAGTTTACACAGTGCTAAAATATTAGCTTAACTCAAAATAAGCCCAAAAAACCTCATTGGATGCAAGACTACCTTAAAAAAAAGCTAACAAAAAGCAAAAATATTAGCTTAACTCAAAATAAGCCCAAAAAACCTCATTGGATGCAAGACTACCTTAAAAAAAAGCTAACCAGTTTCTTAAATACTGGCTTAACTCAATGTTACCCCAAAAAAGCTCAGTAGATTCCAAATTAGCCAAAACAGCTAGCACCATGCTAAAATCCTAGCTTAACTCAGAATTAGCCCAACAAAAAGCAGCTTCACCGTCTGCATGTCTCCATCGTCTGGCTGGTAGGATATGATGTATTTGAGAACGGCTCCAGGAGCAGCGTCCCAGTTCAGCCGCATGGTGCTGTGAGTCACATCGGTGATTCTTAACACTCCGGCAGAAGGGATCGGCACTGGGGAGGGAAAAAGAAAAGGTTTTTTTGGTAAAAAGGAAGAGCACTGTCAATCCAAGTAATCATTTTATCAGGTAATTCTCTCCAAATCAGACGTCTTTTATCTTTCTGCTGAATTATAACTTGCGTCAGTCATTTCAATGCCGGCTTAAGCATGGGTCAAAATGATCTTAAATGCTCAAAATCAAGTTCTCAAGAGTTCTGGTCAATAATCTGAACCAGGGATCTCAAACTGGTGGACTGTGGACCATTTGCAGCCCCCGGTTTAATATGAAAGTTTAATGTTGGTGCGGCCAACAAGTTCTGTATGAATGGCACTTCTCCAGTCTTCTATGCGAGGTTAACAAACCAACTAATCACGATGGGATATCTGGCAAACCAACCAATCAGGCGGGGTATATGGCTCTTGGGGGCGAGACATTGACTGAGCTTGAAGCAGGGAAACATTTAGGGCAGGAATTAATGGGCACATACTTTTTGCCTTAGAGAGAGAATACAGAATTCCCCCCTTATTTGCCGGGGTACTCGAATACAGAGAACCCCCAGTGTCCATCTCTGGAATTTTTCAAATTTCTGATTCAAATTGGTATTGGCTCCCAGACACCCACGGGTATCTACGCCCCTAAGCCAATAACAAACAAGAAGATGAGTTTGTAAATCTATAGTTTGTTCACACTGGGCACGTGACGCACATTCCTGAGCATGCTGATTGCAGATACTTCACACCTAACGCACATTTAGCCCGTGGTGTTCACACTGGACAAGTAGGGAGGGGCTGTTTCTTTGTTTTCCGCTGGTTACTAGCACCACCTACAGTTGGAAGAGGCTTGGTGTGAAATGTCGTAGTGGTGTTAATCTGGTAAGTCTTGCTCCAGGCTTTTTCTTCCACAGCTCCATTCCGATATATGAAAGACTTGGTGTCATGTAACTCCAGCTGGGCATAAACTGCAGTTATTAATATCTCCTCAGTGATCCATTTTTGAATGGTTGGCTCTACCGTTAATTAAAAGGGATGTCATCCAAATGTTACTTCTACCTACTACTGCTTTAGCTTGTGACAGGTGTTGGATGTTTTGTTTGAAAACGAACTGTTGTAGTGACACAAGAAAGTGAGAGCTTTGAACGCTGAAGCCTGAGACGTGCGACCACGCGTATTAACCGTCTTTTCACTCGAAGTGGTTACTTGAACGCCTGTTGCTGAGGGCGGCGTGAACGTAGCTCGACATCTCCATTGAAAAAATAAAGGCAAATAACTACCAATATGATTTTTTGGGACAATCCATCATCATTCTCTTGATAGTACTGCAGTAAGCATGTAAGGGTGAGTAATACTGCTAAGAGATTCATTGGAAATCATCAATATTTTAAAGGGGTCATACCATGATTTTCTTAAGCCTTTCAAAGTAAACTATATCCCTATGAGTGATCATATATTACCTTCAGAGCACCAAAAAACTAATTATTTATGAAATATGAGTCCTTTTTGTGAACCGTTTTAACATCCGGAAGTAAAACGACTTGATCTCTGAGGCTCCGCCTTTAGGTCCTTGTTGGTCCCGCCCATTTCACAACGTCATCCTTGAGCCTGCCCACAGACCCTCAATGTGCCCGCAGTTCACGCTTGTAAACAAACAACTTCCAAACTATTTTTAAAGATGGATGTCTAGATTGTGGAGCCTTACACTCTTGACCCACAATCCGATCTGGAAGAAACATGAGTTGTTGTATTTCTACACACGGAAAATACCATTTCATGTGTCATCCCTCATTAGTGTTTATGTTGTTATCACGCATCCACACACTTTTACAGGTAAGGAAATAATACAGGACCATATTTACGCGAGGCGCAACGTGCATGGAAGTTGTAGCTTTAGCTTGTGCGTTATACGCTTATGGTATACTGCATGATTTATTTACGGGTCTGGCCTCTTCATCCGGTTTGATTATAGGAATGGCGCCGGCTCTGAGATTTAGTCTCTCGGCCAATCCACCTTGATACATGCCAAGGTTATCAAACAATCATTTGTTAAGTTAAGTTACAAGAGCCACTTCTTCTCAGATTACAACAGTGGGTGTGTGTTCATTGTACTCTGGGGGCGGGGCTTGGCGCACATTTTCTTCCTGGAAGGGGTGGTTCACATCATGCTGACATCAGCATGATAGGACCTGCTCGTTTTCGTGGGTATGGGAGGGGCTGCTGCTGAGAGCGCAGGTTTTTATATTTTACTTCTTTGTAGGCCAAACACCAATATTTTTTTCAATTTGTTTTATTTAGGTTTCAAATGATATTGGCCTTAATTTAGCTCCATACAATGGATAAAGTAAGCAGACACTACTAAAGTGTTTGCTTATGTTTAACATGTTTTAGACTGATCTATCTTTTTTTCCTTTCTGTATTTGTTTAGCACATAAGATCTGCATACTTCATTTCTCTCTTCCATTGGTACAGTAGCAGAATACTATTGCATACGTGTGACTCCTGTGTCCTCCAGAGCGTCACTGACGGCTTCACCGTGCACGGCGAAGAGTCGGATGGCATATGCGGTGTTGGGGATCAACTGCAGCAGCTGCGTGTTGGTCACGCCTCCCGCAACACGAACCTGAAGAGGAACACAGGAAGACGGAGGAATCAGCTTGTTCATGTCAAACCATTTGATAACACAGATGACATATTTGTTGGCTGCTTAAATGAACATTTAATTTTTTTACATACAGTATGCTACAGGACTAACACATAACAGATGGACGGTTGGAAGGCTGGCGGTTCCTTCATCCCTTTGCTCTGGCTAAAAGCAATCCAATCCTTTCCACACAAAGCAATTCTCAATAGCAATTTTCTAAGCTTGTGTCAAAAGTTCATGGCTTTTATTTTTCTGTTTAAATATGAAACTTCTCTGATGGCCAGAGCAAAGCCAAGGAAGTTTTTTTTTTTTTGTTAAACTAGATGCATTGGAACAGAACATGAGCTCAGTGATGAAACCTCTGCTACAGCCTCAGTTTAATGTCTGGTAATCATCTACATTGGTAAAAAGGATGACCCAGTAAGATCAATTGTGCTTTTTGTTAAAATGTATATTTTATAGAACTTATTTTAAGTGTTCTGAATCCTTCGTTGCTAATCTTTCAAGCATAAACCTCTAGACTCAACAAAAATGGAATATTAGACATGCAGAGTTAGCACCACTGAGGTGTTCAGCTAGATCCATGCAGCATCTGTTAGTTCATATAATCCTGATGACTTCAGGCTATGAGCTAATTCTTCCCATTACACTGTGAGTTGATTTTTTTTTTTTTTTTTTTTGTAAGGCTAGAAGGAGCCAGACTGCTGAAGTCTCCTTCCTGCTCATCCTGTGGAATGGAATCCTCATCTGGAAGCACTAAGCTCGTGTGACAAACGCACAAAATAAAAGTGCAGTGAGGAAAACACATATTTAGATGTGAGAGAGGTTCGTTTGGGAGTGTGATTGCTCTAAAACAGGATTTTTTTTAAAAAACAAACAGAATCAGAAAAGCTACTTTTTCTTTTGATCGTCTCTTTACGATTGGGTTTTACTCGGTCCCGGTGCCAAAGTGGTTCTTCGGTTTTGGTTTCAGTTCCCTGTTTGGTGCAAATTTTGGTACTTTAGTAATAAAATAAGAATGATTTTATCTTCCCAAATCAATACATTTTAATTCCCAAGTCGACACATTAACGCATGGTTAAGAACTCAGCGTAAAAAAAGTCAGATGTACTGGAGAGAATCTTGTAGTTTTTCAAAATAAAACTTCCTTTAGAAATATATTATAAATAAAATGGAAAAAAATGTAGCTTGTGTTCTTTTTTTAACTCTGTTTTCCAGTAACAACTGTTTCACGGGCCGGTACCAACCGGCGTCCTGGAGATTGAGAACGTCTGCTTACCTCTTGCTCCAGCTGAGGCTCAGTGCCGTTTATGGATTGGTACCGCAGCAGGTAGCCAGTGGCACCAGCCACAGCGTCCCACCTCACCCTCATGCTGCTCATGGTCTCATCATAAACATTCATGAATTTCACAGATGGAAGCGGCACTGTTGGCGGAAAGGCAGGGAAAACGGTCACTTGTCAGTAAAATTTGAGTGCTTTCTGAAGGTTAAAATGCGTGGCAGGTCTGTTCGTTTCTGCTTTGTCACAAAAACATGTTTAAAACGTAGATTTTAGGCGCTGGGTATCGATAATTTCCAGAAACGATTGAATTTGATTCAGATTTTTTTCGAGTCTTTGAATCATCTCAATTCAATTCATTTTTGAGTTAACACAGTATACTAATTTGTTTAGAAATACATTAATAATCTAAACGTTTTGAATATATTTATATTGACCCGATACAGTGAAATAATGAGATTTTTAATGTCATACAGTGTTACGTGGTTTCTCTCAAGGAGAAGTTCTAACAAAAATGTTCCAATCATTAACATTGTAAACATTGTTCTGCTTCTCCTGGAAAGCGTTTCTGTTTGGTCACTTGGTGGCGATAGCGCTTTTCATAAAGAATAGTTTTTTTAGATCATAAATGGTTAAAAATATTTCCTTAAAAGAGTTTGTAAATGTCATGAGTTTATAAAGACGTTTATTTAGTCAGCAATGTATGCTTAGGTCGACTGAGCGTTAGCATTAGCCGTCCTATGGGAAATTCCATTAAACGTTAGCATCAAGCTAGCGGGATTTAACTTTAAGTGCTAAAAAAATTTATATTTTTATGATTCGATTATTGATCTATTAAGCTTAAATCGATTCAAATCGATTTTATCAACCAAGCCCTGGTAGCTTTCAGTAACTTTATCGGAGCTATAACTCTATATCCTTCAATGATCTCACAAGAAATAAAACGCAAGAATTTTCTCATTCGTGAACTTTTTTTATTGATGTTTGGGAAACTCAAACCCCTTTTTAAAAGCTTCTTTTTATTGAGATAAACAGCCTGTTTTTGATTAATTAGTAGTTTGAAAGCAATGTAAAAAGACGAATTGGAGGAAAAAATTATTTATCAACATAAATACACATTTTCTGTAATCTAAAGCCAGTACACTTTGTATGCAGGCAACTTTTACGTGTTTGCGACTTGAACCACAACTTAACTACTATTCAGTGTTTTATATCAGTTTCAAATCGCTTTCAAGGAAAATTCAGCCACACATTTGACGGCAAATAAAATGAACATTTGAGGACAAATTAGCAAATAAAAGCACTTAAAGCCCCAATTTAACACATTGTTAAATCGTATTGGTTTGTTGAAGAGATATACAAAGACCACATCCCAAATAAATACACTTTTTATTGTAGTCGCTTGGGCTCATTGCGATTCTTTCTTTGCCCACTGAGGACAAACATCAACACAAAGCATTGCATCATGGGGCGTTGTAAACGTCTGTCTGCCTCAAACGGAGTATAAACAGACATGTTTGGCTCAATATGAAGGCAGATGAAGACGTTCCGATGATGCAGGAAAATGAGCGAAGCTTATTTCCCACGACAGTAAAGCGACGCAGATGGATGATGTTATCTGCTGCCTTCTTAATGTTACTTCAAAGTCTTGAGCCACTGAGGCTGACATCAGAAAGAACAAAGCGAATATTTAACGGGCGAGAAACAAATAAGTAAACAGAAACTCACAGGTGGTGTCGGAGCCCTTCAGAGGCTCGCTGCTGATCTCCCCATACACGGCGTAGACGTTCACCAGGTACTCCGTCAGCGGGGTCAGATTTTCAAGCACTACTGTGGTGACTGATCCACTGACGGTCAGCTGGAATAAAAAAGACCCGAGTGTCACTTTGTGTTTGAGATCTAAACCTCAACAGACTGGTGTTATGGCCATTACAATAAGTGGAACGTGTGCGTAGTTTTCTGCATGTTCGTTAAATGTATTTGGTAAAAAGGAAAACACATGTCACAACCTAAGAGACTTTTAGTGGAAGCAAAGGTTTCATGATAACTTCCCTTTAGATTTAGATTTGCTCAGATGAGTTTATTTTTGAACATGTTTGACGTGTCTGAAAAGTTGACAATAATTGTGTTTTCAGTGGACTGTCTATTTATTTTAATGACACTTATTTACAACGCAATGAAAATTATCTTTCACCCTGAGATCTCAGAGTTTAAGAAAACAATTGTATTTCTATTTTTGGATGTTGAGATAAATTTCTTGTGATGTCTTAAATTATTATTTTTTTTTATTAAAAAAAAAACAAACAGTTCATGAGGTAGTTGTTTTAATATGATTAGGAAGATTTAACCAAAATCCCACAACCTAAATGTCTTAAAAAGACATTTTTCATGTTAATCTGAAGCCTCTATTTCCAAAATCTCATCTGAGGGGGCGTGGCTATTGGACAGAGCTGGGCAGCTCCGCCCCACAGCCAGATAGTGAGTTTGTCATGCATTTTTCTGTTGCATGAAAATACATTATGTCATTATAGTATTTACAATGTATCTTCTTAAGAAAAAAACATGTCTCTTGCACTCACTTTCATTAAAAAAAAAACGCCTTTTGCTATTGTTATTTATATAAACTATTAACTGCACAATTTTTTTGGAAATTTAAAAACAAAACAGATCATTCAAAAGATCAGAAAAGCACTTCCTGAACTTATCTTAATCCCTAAATGTTGATCCAAACTTTGACAGATGTCAGATGATGCTGAATGAGCTAACTTTGGGCATAGACGACAACAATACTTTTCTTTATTTTTAAGCAGGTTAAATCAAAAACAACTGAAACCTTTAGAAATCTTTTTTTCTTTAAAAAAAAAAAAAAGAAATGAAGCTTTTCAAAAATGAAAAAAGTCTCAGTTTGTTCCCTGCGCTGAACTAATTCTACCCTCTCATTGTATCAGAACAATCTGCTTGTTTGCTGGTCGGCTGAATTTCAAGATTTCTGTCCAACTTCATTGGTCCTAAATCACAGGACATTAAACTAAATTGCTTTTGCACGGACCGTATGTATCTTGGTCTGTCATTTATGCAGTCCACACACTGTGCGAAGGGCGTGCCACCTGGACCTTGCCATAAAATAAATGGATCCAGTTTCAGAAGGGTTAGACTCTGTTCACAGAAGCTCCAACTGGAAGCGTTAGTGCAAGCACAAAGTTGGAAAAAAGCTTTTTTGTAGCATTTTTACAGATGAGGTGTTTTCAAATGCCAAACCTAAGGATGTATTCTCACTAGAATAAATGATTTGTTCTGGACCGGCCCTGCTTTATATGTTCCGATCGAGTCCTGAAGGTTGCGTTTGGTCTGTATTTAGACTGGCGTCTACCAGAGATTTCGGTTCCAGACTAAATCTTGTAATCAAAACCACGTTGTGAAATTTTTTTCCGGATTATTGGGAAAAACGAACTCCAGTTCACTCTAAGCTAACCAAATGTGTCCTGCATTCCCACTTTTCATTTACAGTAAATGTTTAGAAGTTGCAATAACTGAAGCTAAGATATTATTCTTAATCATACACTTGAATTTTGGAGCATTTTCTCTAAATTTATAATAAAGCATAAATGGATACAGAAGATGAAACACCAGCTTGCCTCTTCCATGGGTCCTCCAGCTGCCAATGTGTAGACAATACGATATTGGTCCACTGGGCCATCAGGACCTGTCCAGGTGACCCGGAACGAGCGATGGGTCACTTCAGATGTAACCAAGTTGGTGGGCGGATTCCGTTCAGGTTCCGGTTCAGGTTCAGAGTCTGAGAATAAACAAGAATGAGAGCACATGACCCTCCACCAGAACTATCTAAGACAGAGTCCATCTCTAGTCTTTGTATCTCACCTGAACCCTTGACGCTGTTACACAAGTTACTGGAGAGGTCGTCAACAATGTCCAACAGGAATTTAAAGTCATTGACGTTGTACATGTGGATCTCATCTGGCTCAGAGGCGATGGACCTCAACTCGTTCTCATCGGCATTCTTCACACCTTTTTGGGGGGGGTAGTGTCAGATTTGTCCACATAAACAGAGACTTAACCCTCAACAATAATGTCACCACTTACCGATGGCATAGAGCTCGATCCCACTGTCCTTCAGCCTCTGTGAGTTTACAATGATGTCATCCTGAGACTTTCCGTCGGTGATAAGAACGCCGATTTTGCGGGCGTCTGAACGCATCCCCACTTCAGGCTTGAAGTTGCTTTCAAGGATGTAGTTCAGAGCCATTCCTGTTCAAAAGATTTTTTTGGCAAATTAAAATGGAGCATGTGAACGCTATGAAAGTACATATAAATAACCAAAAAAAGTAAACATGAAATGGTTATTACCATAAACAGCATCTAAATAAAATTAGCTCTCTTGAACCATATTTCAAGTCTACGGGTTTGTATGGGGGGGTTGCATTATCAGACTTTTGTTCGTGTGTTTTTGAAAATAATGGAGTGGTAATTTATATGGGGTTCCATTTGTGCCAAAAATATGTTTTTGCGTCCACTGTGTGTGTCTTTGGTCCTTTATCTATCTCTACTGAACAAGTTTATTGAACATTTGTTCATTTCTATGTGCTACTAAGAAATATCTCCTGCGTGTCCAGGCGTCTTTGATGATCTCTTTGTATTTCCTTTGTGATGTTTCAACTTGCTTTATACTTAAAATTTTGCATTTGCTATTGTCATTTGATTTGGTTGTCAGACAAGTCCTTAGCAACAGTTGCTAGCGTCATTAGCTCATGTCGTTTCACAGCTGCTCCTAAGGACTAAAAGATAGTGAATGCAAAAACATATTTATGGCATAAACGGAACCTCACAAATGTATGTATTTCAGTATTACTAAATTAGCATTCAAGTTTAATGATCTGGGGAAACGTGTTGCTTGATCACCTGTCATCGTGTTTCCTCCTTTGTAAGGGAGTTTGTCCACGGCTTCCAATAAAGAACTTCTGGTTGGATGAGCGTTGAGGTGCCATTCGGTCCTCGGGTCTCCGCTGTACTGTGCCAAACCTGCAAAAACATATATTTTTAATCAACCATACACAAGTAATATTTCTATTACCTGTTTAGACAAAAGTTGAATTTAAAATCTTGAACCATTTCTCTGAGTTATCATTGGATAAACGGACTAATTTGGGCTAAGAATTTTTGAAATATCTCTTTGCTTACCAATCTGCACTCTTTCTGGCCCAATATCAAAAACACCGACCATGCGGCCAATGAAGCTGCGGATGGTTTTGAAGTTGAGCCGGCCAATACTCCAGGAGCCATCAACCAGCAGCACGATGTCAGCTTTTGCTGTGGTCCTGCACTGAGCATCTACAAGGAGAAGAAGCAGGAAACGGGAGTTAGCAGTGACCGCTGGACTTCAAACAACAACATGTGTCAATTTTAATTCAAACGTTGGTGAAAAAGGAGTGAAAAAGGAAATGAGAGGATTGTGGGAAATATCAAAAGAAACGGAAAAACTCAAGAAGTTTATACAGTGAAGTCATTCTTACAGCATTGTCCAACTCAAATGATTCACATTCATAAAGCATTGTGTAATAGCTGTCAGTTCTTTATTAATTGCTCTCTTTAGGAGGTTTTTTTTCCTCCTCTAGCAGAGTAAGTCATTTGGACAACAATTTGCAGCCGTGAATCCGCCTCCTCGTTGCCTCCTTCAGCAGTTGGATTCTGAAACAGTGAGTAAAACTCCCGTTCCCCAAAGGCATTGCACATTCTTTCTCCAGCCACCTGCAGGGGTGGAAAGTATCTGCTTGTCTTCCTCTCAAGGAAGACACAACCACTGGACGGAGAGGGACAAGGAGCAAGAAACCTGCATATGCAATTGCAAAAAAAGTTAGAAAACATCAAAGTTCCACAACCTGCATGAAGAAACAGCTGTGCTTCAGCAAAGGGGTCATGCTCAGACTGACAGTTTTGTATGACCTCTAGTGAATAACATTTTTGAGTGTCTGTCCAAAACTAATAACTTTCTAAACAAAAACTATCTAGGCACCTTCTAACATGCAGCAGCTGACTTGTGCATGGATCCAGGGTTCAAGTGGGACCAAAAACTATCAGGATCTGACGGCAGGATATAAATCAGTGGAATCCTGCAAAAACCTGCAGCATTTTAGAATATTTAGTTCTTTTTATGGATTAGGGAAAGCAGATGTTGAAGCCTCGAACTCTGATGGAGAACCAGAGACGATATGCAGTATACGATGTTTGCATGACAACAGGTCAAACTCTCTCCTTGAAAACATAATCCTCTATGCAGCTCTAAGTTCTGGAAAACTTAGGAAGCAGAGCGGCAACAGAATTTGAAGAATCCTAGGGGTATTCGGTCTAAAGCAATTGGTTTGTTAGGGAGTGGCAGACAGATTTCTTGGTGACGAGTCAAACTGAGATCTGTTCAAATACCCCAAATGGAGACATTATTATCAAAGTCCACTATGTTGCCTGGAATATTACCAGAGCCCCACTCTGGGACACCGACCCGAGGTTGAGCCTTACAAAACAGGGTCTGGTAGCCATGCCTAGTACTGGACAACGCTCAACCCAAACAGATTATGTGGGCTTGACTTTCCACATGTCCACCACAGGTAACCACAGGAAGCTGGTGCTCTGTGATTTGGGCAGCTGTACAGGGCAGATGCCCGTGGTTTAAGCTGAACAGAAGTAGAGAGTACCCAGCCTTCTTGAAGCTCTACGAAAGGTACGAAAGGATGCTTCAACTGGGGTCTCCATTGCTCTACTGCGGAGACTTTAATGCCCAAGTGGGTAATTACAAAGAGTATGATCAGGAGGAATGACCTCTTGATCTGGTTCAGATGAGTACTTTGTTGCTGGACTTCTGTGCCAGTCAGAATTAGTCCATATATTACACCTTATTCAAGTGCAAGGGTGCCTATCATTGCACATAGCACCAGGACAACCTAGGCAAGAGATCAAGGGCTGGCTTTGAAGTTGTGTATATGACTGAAGACTCTTTGACTTTGACACACTGGTGAAAGGAAGCTTTCAACTTATTGCCCCTTGAGGGTGAGTTGGACTGAGTGTTGGAGGAGGAGAAGGGCAGATAGTCCCAAAGGCTTGTGAAAGTCTGGTAGAAATGTCCCGCATAGCCCATTGTCAGGAGAATACTCATCTTCCATAATCAATAGAACTTTACTGGGGGCCATGGAAGGTTAATAATGCTTCTATTTGAAACCATGGCTGTAAGGTTTATGTCGCCTGCTCGGGCAATCCAGGAATCTGGTGGTGGTGGTTGTTGCAAACGTGTAAATGTTAGGAATGTCATCAACCTAAAGATGGAATCTTATCATGTCTTGCTGACTTGTGAGACTTCCAAAGCAACCGACTGGTATAGGCAGTCCATGTAGAATGCACTATGGGGAGTTACATTGGCAAAAAATCCAAACAAACTATTTGGCGCCTCGGGAGAGGGAACAGATCTATGCTGATACTCTTTACAGTGAACGTGCTGAGCTGGTAGCCTCAACTTCAACCTCAAGAGGTGAAAAAAAAACTTTGAGTCTTCCACGGAGCAAGCAAAGAGTGGGCCAGCCCATCACCCCAGGTGAAGTCATGGAGGTAAGTCTGTCCTGAGTGCCCGAGGTCTCTGGATCTTGTCTTAGATGACACACTTTTGTGACACCATGTGATAATGGCGAAAGTGTCTTTGAACTGGTAGTCCATGGTGGTGGTCCCTCTTTTCAAGAAAGGGGACCCAACAAAGTGCTTGAACTAGAAGAGGATTGTATTACTCAGTCTCCTTGGTAAAGTATACACCAGGATTTAACAGATACTCAAACCTTTTGGGTTTGACTGTGTCCAATTCAGTGTCTGGTGGTGTTCTAAAGATACAGTACAAGGACTGGGGCCATCTGCTAGGGTTTGGGAACCACAAGATTTCATATTTGCCTTTTGCAGATTATATTTTTCTGCTGGTTAATCAAATTGGGACTTTGAGAGGTTTTCTTATCTGAAAAGGTGGAGATCCTCCAGCCAAGTGGAAGGAGAATTTGATTATTGTAGTGGATTGCAGCAATGAAGGACCTGAGCCAAAAAGCAAAGCCCTGATGATTCCACACTTACTTTTGGTCATGGCGCCTTGGGTCGTGCCCAAATGGATAAATTAAATACATTTCCTCCCTAAATACATGGTTTATCTGGTATAGGGTGAGGAGCTTAGTCACCCAGAAAGAGCGCAGAGTTTAGCCGCTGCTGTTCCACAAGGAGTAGGTTTCTGTGGTGATTGAGGTCTGGGCAACTCTACAGGGTTCTGGATAAGAGGATGAAGATAAACGGATGGTTGGTTGGATGATTCCTAGTGTGAGTTTTTTTTTTTTTAAAGTACAGTTTGCTTTTTCTGCTTGAATTTGCAAATGCAAACAATCTAACACCACCCGCTGTACCACATTAACTTTGCTAAAATTAAAAATGCAATAGATTTTTAATTCGGTACAAAGCTGGTTTTCTCTTCAATATAATTTTCAACTTCAAAGATACAGATAAACTCCAGTTTAGACAATATAAATTGTTTATAAAGTCTAAATTTAGGAGTTTTTTCAAGCAGGAAGTAAAATCTATATTTCAGCAAATCTACATCTTGAAGTCAAACTTCACTGAAACATCCCGGCTTGTTTGTTTCCCGGTGGTCACTGTGTCTGGTCCCCATTAAATCAGAAAACCCTGCCCAGGGTCGGCGTCTCCTCGGGGTCTAGTGAAAAGCACAACTTTTTCCTTGCATCATATATCCCCAAGACAAATAGCCTTCAGGATAATTAAAATGGTCTCTGATCGGAAACAATGAGAAAATGAACACATTTGGAAGAGATTTGCTTCTTCCTCGTTTTCAGATTTGTTTAACAGATTCTCACTGAGTGGTAAAATTTTGGGGTTTTTTGTGGTCACCTTTGTGATTTTAATGGGCGTCTGCTCTTATATTGGTAGACAATGAGTATCAAATGAGATAATAGTAAAATAAGAAACATAAAGCAGGAAGCTCAGAATAATGTATGTATATCCCCATAATTAACACACAGATTTAATGTTACAGGAAGACTGCGGCACTTTGACAAGAAATTTGGCTGTGATCTGTCTGATCGTTTACTGAATCGACCCATGTTGGAAAACGTCTGGTCTGCAGGCCTTCGCTTTAAAACTGCAGATGGAAAACAATGTGTGGAGCCAAGAAGTTAACAGCTTTTACCAGAAGGATCAAGACGAGGAGGTTCAGGATCGTCACTGAGAGTAGTTTTCTCCTCTCCTGCAAGAGGCATGCTCACCCCTCCATCAAACATCCCAAATATGGCAACAGAGTACTTTGTTCCTGCCCTGAAGAAAATAAAAAATGACATAAAATGATATTAACATTGACATAAATAGAAAATGTTTTTCCGAGTATTTTGTATATTCAAAACTAGAAATTTTAAGTATCAAAAATGGTTTGTAGAACTTGTCTTGAAGCAAGTAAAAAAGCCGTTTAAATCGAAAAACGATCCAAGAAAAAGTGCACCTGTTATGAAAAAGTTATTATTTGAACCTTTTTAGAACAAAAGCCGCAGATATTATGGCATTTGCTGAGACCAAATAGTTAAACAAAGTCCTAGGAAAGTCAGTTATTCAAAGTAAAAACCACTAACTCTTATGTGTACCCAATAAGTATTAGAATGTAATTCTATAATGCAAGAAAAACGGTCAACAAACAAAATAATTAATATCTTGGGATGGTTATCTTTTTTTAGACATTGGTAGAGTTCAAAAAATAGCCTTAAACTGTTTTTTTCCTGAAAAAAATGAGAAGCCTCACCTTAGTTCCTCAAGAACGATTGTGTTATCAAATGGACCGACCATAAGCTCCCCCAGATCAACTTCATTTTCTTTGGGGTGAAAGGTGACTTTGTACCCTCGAACATCTCCAGGAGCCGGATCCCAAGAGACTCTGAAACTGGTCTTGGTTGGCTCAGAGGTCTGTAGGTTCCTGGGAGGTTTGTAGGGTGAAACTGAAAAAGGGACAAAAGAAGCAAGAATGTCAGAATGTATTTATGAACAGCTCATGAACAGAAATGCTCCACTGCACCGCAAACAAAGCCATTTTTCATTAGTTTACAATGCAGTTCATTTTTAATATGGTGTCAAGAAATCCAGTTTTAAGTTTTGTTGTTATTGCTTCAAACATATTTTGACCACATGTTTCATTTCAATAATCCAGTGTATGGTCATTGCCACTTCTGCAGCAGAGAAACATGTGTGGTGTGTGATACATTAATTATTATCCGACAGTGAAACAAAGTAAAAACTATTATAACTTGAAAAGCTTTAAATGATGTATCAAGTTTTACACCAAATCATCAAACAATCAAGATTTCTCTATTTCTTTTGCAACTATGACGTAACTTCATAAAAATAAGAGGAACAAAAACTCAACTTCTATGAATTTTAACGCATCTTCTGGACTTATGATGAAAGTAAACTATAATTTACATTCTAAAACTCTGGCCAAACAAGATGTGTTTCATTCTATCTATTTTTTTTAAGTTATTTTGGTTTCTTTGTGTATTTATTAGCACCAGATAATCAAAAAGGTTGTGATTTAAGCACAGGCAGCATTAGGGAAGCTAATTATAGCTAATTATTCAAGTTATTACTTGTGATTTAACACAGCAACCAAAGGGTTCAACAAATGTAACAAGTAAAGGAGTAAAACGTAGTTTGGCAAAGTAATAAAATACAAAATAATTATGTTGTGTTGCTGAATACACAATAGTAAAGGTGCATTCACACTGAACGCGATTTGCGCGCGGTGGCGGCCAGTTTCAATGTTAAGTCAATGGGACAAACGTGACATGAGGCGATCTGAAGTCCCACTGTGCAATTTGAGCAATGGACACAGCGCTAAGGTCTGCCAGCAGCTTGATTTGAGCAACACTCTGCGATTGGGCGGCGTGGCCAAAATTGAAATATCTGAAGTCTGACGGGTCGCCGTGTCGCATCTGCCAATCAGGTGCTCAGCTTTGGGTGCGGGACGTTTTCAGGGACTCGATCAGCGGGTAAAATATTAATCCAAAGCAAACGTTTTGGCCAGAACTTCCATCTTTTCCATTTACCCGCTGGAACCGCAGGGTTGCAGACCTCGTATGGCTACTTTTAACCAAAGGTGGGATACATTCTGGTTGGCGACTTTCACTCCTGCAGCGGAGCTCAGTTGCTCGATAATCTAGCAGACAGAGAGCCGCTGCGGGGTGTGGAGGCTGCCAGCTCAGGCTCCATCGAGAAATTAAGATAAAAGGAGAAAGGTCTGCTAATTTTACTTTTCTCCGTCAGGTAAATACTATACAGTGAGCCTTCAAGCTCAGCCACAGAGACACAGAAACAGTGGAAGCGGCTGTCATACAGACACAGTCCCCTGTACCGGGAAAATCTATTAATAATAAACATATAAACCAAAATCTGGAGACGGGATTACCGATGTTTTTATAGAACCATTCATAGAAAATAAACATTTTTTCTCACATCATCTGTATCTAGCATACATTCTAAGTGAGACACCCTTCCTGATAGCGATCATCCTAAATCCATTAGCTGGTAGCCCCTCCCACACACGGCCGGGGCATGAAGCCCAAAAACAAATTTTTTGAAAGGCGACGAGCAGCGAATTTGTCGCACGACGAAAGAGGGACGGGGACCGCAAATTTAACACTGGAATCGCATTCGGTGTGAATCCAACTAATTAGACAAACAAGAAATACAGTAGGGAATGAAGAAATATGGCTGCAAGATGAAATCTTAGAAAAAGAATAAAGGGGATAAAATTATGTTATTGTGTGACATTAAGTAAAAATAAAAAAAGGGAAATATAAAATAGGATATATATATATATATATATGCTGTTATTTTAATAGAAGCTTTGTCAAAATGGAAAATGTATTGTTTTCTGTTGTCTGTCTATAGCTTTCAAATGTTGTGATGTTGAATTTAAAATTATTTCAATGTCCAGTTTAAAACCGCTGAAACAGACTAACAGCCTGACCAGGGGCACCCCATGGTAGATGGGCTAAGCTCCAGCAACCCCCTGATCCCAGAATGGATACAGTGGGTTTAAAAGATGGATGGATACAAATATTTTCTCTAATGTCTTTGAAATTGCTAATCTAAGTAAAACTTACATATGAAAAGATTAGAAAATATTTATGTAAAAAGAAAACACACGATACAATGATGCTAAATAGTCTAAGAAGAGGTTTCGGTAACATGAAGACGTTCTTGAGGTGTGTTGTCTCTCTGAGGGTTGAATTATGCACCAACGTACGTGTCGTTCCTACTCCTTGCCTTGCTTTTCCTTCCCCGCCCTTGTAGATGGGAAGGACCGTGATGTCGTAGGTGGTCATTGGCTGCAGGCGCTTCAAGGTGGCGAGCGTGACTTTCCCCGGTATCTTCAACACAACCTCTTTGCCTCCGCCGACGGGAACGTACTTCAGTCGGTAGTTGACCACTCTGCCAGGCGCTGGAGTCCATGTGACCTTCATGCTGTTTTCAGTCTCATCAAAGACTGCCAATTGTTTAGAGGCAGGAGAAGCTGAAAACAAAGAATGCATTTATGCAGGAGGTGTGGAGCAATGCCATCAGAGTTCTGCCAAAAAACTCACTTCAGCTCTGAAGAAATGGTAAACACATTTTCCAATCACTCCAGTGCAACTTAAAAGTCAAAACATGAACTCATTGTTCATCCTGTTACATTAAAATAAATGAAAAATGTGTTTTGCAAATGTAAGAATAGTCCAGAAAATGATTATATTCAATATTTGTTTTAAAACTAACCAAAAAATACATTATGTGCAGATGGAAATTATAGAAGTCTCAACAGAGATTTGTTTTGTTTTTTAAAGTAGAAATCTATTTAAAAATAAAAAAAATCTTTATTCAAATCAGGAACTATACAAACCGCTTCAAGAATGCTGACTATAATAATGCAAGACAAGCGGTTTGTTTGGTTCTTTTTTTGGCACATGTTCTGGTAGGAAGCTGCTTTGGAATCAAAACACATTATCTTCTGCAACATTTAAACTAAGAATGATGGGAAATAAAAGAGAAGCTAAAGACTTTAAGTAGACAAAAGCTAACCAGGGGAGCTTGAATTTTTACGGGTTCTTTTCCTTATCCAACGTGGGACAGGCTTAATAAGCAACAAAGGACCAATCCTTATTTTTTTTGTTCATCACTGCTGGTATTTTATTTGTTTTTTTCTGGGGGGAAAATACAGAAAACCTGCCATTCTCATATTAATGTGGTTAACTGTCTAATTCAAATACTTGGGAGTTTTTCCTAAATCTCCTGCTGTCTTTTAATCAAGGTTACACCATTGACTGAGCAAAAAAACAGGACCGAGTGACCCCTCCTCCCTCACATTCCAAACAGGAAGTACCCGCTGATCCCAAAAAGCCAAAATCCCTTAGACATCTATTGAGAAATAAACATCTATTATTCGGTGATAAAATGACTAATGTGGCGTTTTGTCAAACTTTTAAAGACTTTGATTGACAGATTTCCCCAAACCAGCTTTCAGTGAAAGGGGTGTGGCCTTCTACCATGCTCGGGAATTGATTATAATTCCCAGAAATGATTAAATTTGATTCCAAAAAGCCTCGATGGATTCGATTCTAATTTTTTCTGATTCTTCAACTGAATTAAATTTTGAGTTTACGCATGTATACACTTTTGTTTAGAAATATATTAATAATCTACTATTTAAATATATTTCTATTAATCCAATACAGTTCACATCCTGTAAATGTATTAGTGAATTAATGAGATTGTTAACATCATAGAGTGTTACATGGATTCTCTAAAGCAGAAGTTCTAACAAAAATGTTCAGATTATTAAAATTGTAAACATTGTTCTGCTTCTCCTGGAGGACGTTTCAGTTTGGCCACTAGGTGGCGATCGCACCTTAGCATTACATCTTAATCCAGAAGAAGAAGAAAGTATGAGAAAATTTGATTACTTTAAAAAAATATTTCCTTAAAGCTGTTTGGAAAATTCATTCCTGTAGTTTATAAAGATGTTTATTTAGTCTGCAATGTTTACTTACGTCGACCGAGCGTTAGCATTAGCCGCCCTATGGGAATTTCCATTACATGTTAGCATCAAGCTAGCGGATTTTAGCTTTATGTGCTAAATCGATCTATATTTTTGTGAATAATTATTGATCTATTAAGGTTAAATCGATTCAAATCGAATTGTAAAAATCTTGAATCGACTGCATAAACCATTTTCTATGGATGACGTTACACTCACTCGGTCCAGTTCTCGTTAACAGTCAATTATTTACACTTTTCACAAAAATGTTTTCTTATCAAACGGGAAAATGCAAACACTGTTTGGTTTCTTACCTTCCGTGGTTTCCTGTCCAGTGAGGGGGTTGCTGTCTGCATAGCCATATGCAGCAACCACTGACACTTGGTAAAGAGTCTCTGGGGTCAACCCATCCAGAACTGTGTCAGTCACATCTCCTGGGATCATTTTTTCTCCAGACTCCTCAGAAAACATGGACTTCCAGGAAAGCCGATACATCTTCACCTCTCCGGGCGCTGCCGTCCAAGACACTGAAAAGGCGCTGTCTGTTACGTCACTGGTGACTAAGTTCTGTGGAGGACCAGTCTCTGAAAAGAAGATGAACAAAACACATATTAATTAAAGACACGCTACACATCAAATGCAATTAATTAAAACAAACAATGAGGAACTCTTTCTGAGAAAAGTGGATGGTAAATTAAAAAACACGTTAGTTCCAGCAGGTTTAACCAACTCAGTTTTCACAATACTTGGTAATTCCCAACTCTAAGCTTGTACCATTAAAGTGTATGTGATTTTCTAGTGGTCTAACATTTTTAGATGAAAAAACTCTTCATTTTAAAATACTGTTCTCATTTTACACTATGCTCGTTTTGCTTTTCATTCATTTCTTTCTTTGCTTCTTCTGCCTGAAAATGCTGGATAGAAAGTTATACAAATTATCCATCTCCTGTTAAAAACGGTTCATATCATACAGTATGGAGCTAAATTAGGACCAAAATTCTTTGAAAGTCAAGTAAAACAAACAAAAAAAAAGTTGTTTGGCTAAGAAAAGAAAAGAAATGTCGAGAACTTTTTGCTATTCTAAAATAAACGTAATTATTTTTCGCTTGTTTTTTAGGTGTCAAACTCAAAATTTCAAAAACATTTTTCTAAACTTTTTTTTCCAGTTTCAAATCTTTTTTTCACTTTCAACTTTTTCCGGAAAACTTAGTTTTGAAATTGAAATTTTAAAATTAGAAAAAAAATGAAAGTGAAATTGAAAATTTGAGTTTCAAACCCTTAAAACAGAGCATCTGAGGCTGAAAACAATTACATTTATTTTATAATTATAACAAGGTTTTAGACATCTTACTTTTTTCTTTTTTGCCAATCCCCAACATTTTTCAATTTTGATTTATTTTGGTTTTAAATAATTCTGGCCTTAATTTAGCTCCATACCACAGCAACAGTCCTTTGGGTTGAACAGACGACCAGGATGTTCTGGTTTATTTAAACATTCCTCGGAGGGAATATTAAACAGAGGGGATTCTAAATATCAGGACAAATGTAAAGATTTACTGTGTGATAAAACAATCTAGAAAAAAAAATATTCTAGAGTTCAGGGTGATCCCAAAATCCGACATGATGCATCACAGATAAAACTACAACCTGCCGGATTTGCATCAAGTTTTCCTTTTTATCGCTCACTTCCTGTCCTCAAACGAGGACTTAGTGAAGATTCATTTAGCAGTTCTCATCGTATAGTAAGTGTTTTTGGCAACACAAAGAGTGAGATCACCGGTTTGAAAGTGAGTTTTCTGCTAATGAGGAGCCTCCTGCCAGCCTCACCTTCTAAAAGGGCAGGAATGCAGGAAACATCCTTGTGTGTCAACAACAACACAACATGACTCCCTGATGCATCTAGCAACTAAGTAAACACGGGGTGGGACTTAAATGGGACTGAACAAAATATGGGACTCAAAGAAATGAAGGGAAAAAGTTCTAAAAAATGACAGGGAAACACGATGTAACACGATGCAGACATGGACAGAAGCAGGAATGAGTCAGACTTCCCCTCCTAACCTTCCAGCCTTGCTCCCAGCAGGGCCACATTCCTGCCCAGTCTTGCAGATTCTCATTTCACCTTAGAGAATAATGTACCTCTAGGTCATGTCCACTGCTTATTATTTTAAAGTTCACTCTGACAAACCAGACTTTGTTTGAACCCATCCCTTTCAAAGCGTTATTATTTTTCATACATCTAGGAGGCAATATTTTTACTCTTTGGATTTAGATGTCAAAAGTAAAAATTTCTATTTTTTAAATATCTGAAATACATAATGTTTATCCCTCACTTATTTGTAATAAACTACAATCTCCTTATGTGAAATTCATTAAATAAGCTTCCAATCCTGCTCTTTTTTCTGCCCGCCTGAAAACTTACATCAACTAACACTAAGTCCACCCTCTGAACTTTTCTCGAGTTATAAAATTTGAGAACCTATCACTTTTTTTTTTTCCTTGTTCAGCAAAGAAATCCTCCAAATGAAACACTTTTCTGTTTCATTAAGATTTAGTTTCCTTCCAGGAATAAGTCTCAGAAATAATAACAAAACTTGTAAATAACAGAAAAAAGTGTGAAATCGCAGCATTTTGAAGGGATTAGCAACTCACAGCTGCTTGTAAACGGCTGAAATGAGATCAAGCTGGAGTCTGTACAACAATCATGTTGCAGCTCATGTCAATTTAGAAAAATCACAATGCTTTTTTAAACCGGATACCAACTAAATCCTAATGAAATGGGGTGTGTGCCCTTAAGAATTCTGCACGGGGGTGGTAGCATCATAGTGTGTTTGATGATAAAGGTAAAAGTTGAAAGCCACCCACGCTTTTTGAAACCTTTGGCTTGTTCAACGTTTAATTTAAACAACAGAACGATCTTAAATAGAAGAAAACAGTTTCAGACTAAAGCCTCGTTTCCACCGAGCGGTTTGTTTTCACGGCGCATGTGTGGTGTAGACCGCTAGCGTGTCATTGTATAGCGTGTCCAGCAGCTCGTCTTTTTATTGCTTTATTTCTGGTACATCGTGCATAACAGGAATTTAATTTTGTTTCAAAGAAGAAGGGCAGTTCAGATGAATACCGCTGTTAAGGGGAAAAAAAAAAACGTTTGGATTGGATTCTGAGTCGGGCGCTTTCTAATATTGTCATCCCTTTTTTGCCAACTAACGGATGGCTGCAGCGGCTCCGCCCAAACCGTTCTGTTCCACTTTTCAATGGACCTATTCCGGCTGAGGCTGGGCTGTATGGAGTTCCATTTGTGCCAAAAATATGTTTTTGCGCCCATTGTCTATTGTCTACAGAACAAGTTTATTGAACATTTGTTAATGTCTAAGCAATATCTTCGAGAAACAACAGTAGCTAACGGTGCTAGCAACTGTTGCTAAGGACTTTTTTGACGACCAGCTCCAACGACATTAGCAAAAGCAACGTTTTAAGTATAAAGCAAATACAAATCTATCATCAAAGAAGCGTGGACATGCAGAAGATATAGCTTTGTAGACATTGAACTTTCATTTCAAGGCGGGGGCTGCAAATGGCCCGCGGGCCACCAGTTTGAGACCTCTCGTTCAATGAGTCCATTTTACAATAGAAATGCTCTAATGTACCGTATCGCTCTGTGGAAAAGAGGCTTAAGAGGCCCGACTGCTCTTTATGTGGATCTAAACCAGTAGAAAAATGTAATGACTGTGACTCTAAGTTGATCTGTGACTGTGGAACCATTTCCCCCCTAAAAAACTGAAATGGTGTGGAAATTGACTTTCTCCGCCAAGGCGAACATAAAAGTAGTAAAATTCAAACCTGAACACTCACTCAAATCATTAATTTTTTTTGGAAAATTCAGAAAAAACACTTCTATGAACATAAAAAGAAAAAAAATATACTCAAAATCCACCGTAAAAAGAACTACTAGAGTTTATATAATGTTAAGAAAATTGTTTCAGTCTGTCAGAACCATATTGTAGCCAGATCATCATCTGCTGTGCCCTTGACTGCAAAAAACTGGATGAAACGCTGTCTGACTGTCTGTCCAAAAAACCTCTGACTAAGACGCTGCACTCCAAGTTGTTCCGGTAGAGATTCACAGAAGGAAACTGTTTATACTGAGAAGCTACTGCCATGTGAATCACTGGACGAGATTCCTAGAGTAAACCAGCAGGAAAAGATCTGATAAAACTAAGGAGAAAAAAAATCATGCGGTCTCTTTCACTGCCTGACCTCAATTTCTAGCATTAATTATTGTTTCTTCGTTGTTTATGCTCATTTCTATAGAGCCAAGTGAGGGACAATATTATTTGAAACCCAAATAAAACAAATTGAACAAAAATATTGGTGTTTGGCCCAAAAAAAATTTTAAATGTCCAAAATGTATACTTTTCTAAAATAAACTTCAGCTTCAAATGTTCAGTTTTTTAGGCTTCAAAACTCAAAATTTCAATTTCAAAACTCTTTTTTGCCAGTTTCATTTTTTCTTTTACTTTCAACTCTCTTTCTCTCTTTTTTTTCATTTTCAAATCTGAAAATTTCACTTTCAAAACTTTTGGCCCCGTTGAGGCCAAAAGTTGAAAAAAAAAGAGTTGAAAGTGAAAAAAAAGCTTGAAACAGAAATTTTTTTTGTTTTTTTTATCAAGTTTTCAAAATTTTAATTTTGAGTTTTGAGACCCTAAAAACAGAACATTTGAAGCTGAAAATATTTAATATTTCTAATCCATATTAGAATAGCAAAAAGTTTTTGCTATTTAAAATTTTTTTTGGCATTTGTTTCAAATAATACTGGCATCAATTTAACTCCATATGTTTCTCCTGCAAAAAGTTTGTTTTTTTGTTTTATTGACTGGAAACGGGATTACAATCTCCAAGATTCAGCTCTAACAAGATCTTATTTTTCTCATAGAAAAAGACAAAATAAAGAGTGAATTCATTTCCATCCACTGAGCCATTTTGTCTTTAAGCTTGAACACACAAAGTAAAGAGAAAAATCCGTATGGTGATGGAAAATCAAGGTACAGTAAACAATCTAATCAGAACATTTCAGCAAGACTCATTTTAAGAAAAAAAGCAAAGCCAGCTGTGGTTTGGCTGGACGTTTTAAATAAAAGAAAGCTGGAATTAGTTATCTTTCATTTTAAACCTATCAAATTAAAAGAAAAAATAATTGAAAACAGGGTCTTTGGTTGTTTCATGAATGTCCTTAGAAAACCCTGAATTCTCTCCCCAAAAAAGAAGCCACTTCACTCTTCCCAAAGAGAAAAATCACATTTTTATCTGTGTCTGAGGGGGAAGTTTGTGGACTTTCCTTTCCTCCTTTTTTGTTTATCACCTTTCAGAACATCTTGACCCACTTCCACCAGAGAACTTTCCATGCTTCTTTTCATTCCTCAGACAGATCTGACATAAAAGTTGATGGGTAGCAGGTTGTGCTCGGACTGCAGGGTTAAAAGTTCTCTTTAAACTAGGGTCAAACATGTGTGAACTCCCAGACCTCCCAGGCAAGCTCAGGGAAGTCACAAATGGTCAACAAGAACTTGTCCATGAGAATGTCAAAATACAGTTAGAGTGATTTTGTATGTTCTTAATAAAATAATAAAAACATTTAAAACCAAGAGATATGCAGTGTTCACTTTAACTTCCTATGGACAGTGAGAACCCCAGATTTTCTATTTTTTGTTATTTTATTTTGCTTACTAAATTGCTTTGGTTAACAGCCTGCACTCATTTCCCATAATCCCATTGATTACACAATTTACCACTATCTTACAGCCACTCACAAGCTCTATGGAGCCAAGTTTCAAATATTATTTGAAAACTTAAATAAAAAAAAATTAAAAAAATATTGGTGTTTGGACAAAAATTAATAAATAAATAAAATGTCCCAAATTGTTGCTATTCTAAAAAAAATTTGAATTCATTAGTAATTATTTTTTTAGCTTCAAATATTCTGTTTTTTAGGCTTCAAAACTCAAAATTTGATTTTCAAAAATTTTGTTCCCATTTTTTTTTTAGCTTCAAATCTTATTTTCACTTTCATCTCTTTTTTGAAAACTGTTGGCCACAACGGGGCTAAAAGTTTTGAAATTTAAATTTTCAGAAGAGAAAAAAAAGGTTTGAAACCTAAAAAAAACAGATCATTTGAAGCTGAAAATAATTACGTTTATTTTAGAATAGTAAAAATTTTCAGATATTTTAAAACATTTTTTGGCTAAACAAATTTTTTTCAATTTGTTTTATTTTGGTAAAAAAAATATTGGCCAAAAAAACATTGGCCCTAATTTAGCTCCATACACCCCAAGATAACATTAGCGGTGCAACAAAAATCTATTGAGCCGTACAGGTTTGAGCCAGATGCCAGCTCAGACACGTATAACATGTACATATATGGAATTAAATCTTCTACAAGCTTTTTGCAATGGCACTTTTTTATCTGCTCCTGATTAACAATGGTTTGAATAAAGAAATACTTTAATTTTAAACATAATTTTCTTCATATATGTCCTCCTTCATGAGAAAATGCTCCAAGAACATGTTTAAATGTTGGATTGGGTCTTTAAAAGTGTGCAAGAAAAATCTAGATCTACTTCTAGTTAATTCACTTTGACCTGACAAAACTATCAATTTTTTCACTTTTTGATTATTTTATTAGTCTAATTTGAAAATTTAATCTTGTGTTGACTGATGATAGCTTGCATGTTCAGCATATCAAGAACTATTTGATGACTTCATATTAGGGCTGGGAATCTCAGGGTAACTCACGATACGATTCACGATACATGGCTCACGATACCGATAGTATCTCGATATGGCAAGCATTGCAATAACCAATATATTAGCTTGGTAATTTATGATATATAACAAATTTTAAAACAAATGTATCTTTTTATTTTCATTAAATTAAAAAAAACAATGTTTTCATCTAACACCATTTCCGACATTAAATTAAAATGATCAATAAATACTAAAGTGCCTTTACCATAATTACGTACATCTTAAGGTGACTAATAAACAAAGCTTCAGTTAAGAACCAACATGCAGAGCGTATCAAATAATCTTTTCACTTCAAAGAGTGATAAATGTGGAAATAAAAATTCATAATGCTGCATTTTAACTAATTTTATGTCAGATAATTGATTATTATTGAAGCAGAATATGAACTTTCAGTCTGTTAATTTAATAATATTGTTTTTTTTTTTTACAGTGCTGGTATCCATATTCATTTCCCTCTCCTTTTACTATAATTTCCTGCATTTTTCTTTGATAATCAACACTTTATTCACATGCTCCACGTGTGTACTGCTACCATACAAACGCCGCTAGACTCCTTTGGACGGACAGACGCTGCGCACCTCTCCGGTAGAATCAAGTGGATTTTAGCGTGGTGTTTGAACAGGTTACTGCTTGACTTGACTCGGACGTTAACATCCATAACTCGTGACTTTAGACTTTAGCCTTCTGACTAGGAAAGACTTGCTATTTTCACCCAAATCCAAGGATTAAAAAGTATATTGACAGAGCCAGCGCCGTGTGAGCGTGCAGCCGACTCATTGGTGGGTTTGACATTTCCACCGCTCAGATTTTTACCTGGGATCTGGGCGGGACGTGAGTGATCATAGCCTGAGCAGCAGGACTGCTGGTGACCCAGGCTAGGTTGTTTTCAGGCATTTTCTGATACTGACTTGGACTTGAGGAAAAAGACTTCCAAAACAATGAATTGATCCCACCTCTGTAACATCTCTATGCATTACACTACAGGTGTTTGCTGAATTTGTAGCCATTCCTGCATAAAAGACGAAACAGCTCTGTCCACGTACCTTCTAAAGTTGTCTCGTAACCAGTCACCGGCAGACTTTCCCCCTTTCCGTACTGAGCTATGACGTTGACTTCGTAGCGGGTGAGAGGGCTGAGGTGGGGGAGCAGGGCAGTGCGGGTGTCCCCAGACACAGACATCGACACATAATGTCCATCGTCGTCGCTTTCGGGTTTGAACCGCAGCAAAAAGGAGTCAACATTGGTGGCGTCGATCTGCCAGGAGGCCCGGAAGCTTTTTGGACCAACTTCTGAGAAAGACAGATCCTTCGGCTGGATCAGATCTGGAGGATGTGAAAAGACAGACTTGTGTTGAGGAGGATTAATCATTGAGTTTGACTTGGTTAACAAGGTATTAAAATTTATGGACACAATGGTAAATTATGGTTACTTATAAAACACTTTTTAGTCGCCATTTTTTTTCCTTTTTTTGCAATACAGACACCACAGAGCAGCACGGAAGCATATTGGTTAGTGTTCTTGACTCAAGAAGCCCCTGGTTCAAGTCCTGGTTGTGACCGTTCTGTGTGGAGTTTACATGTGTGGGTTTTCTCCCACTCGGCTTCTTCCAACAGTCTAAAAACATGCTTCATATGTGAATTTGTGACTCTAAATCAGGGTTCGGCCCGCTGAGTGACTATATCCGGCCCTACTGATCATTTTATTTTATTGTTACTAATGGCTCCATGTTATCTTGCACTTATTTCTAATTTTGACAAAATATATTTTCATGGAGGGTAAAATATTGGAAGTTATTTAAGATTTAAGTATATTTATTCTGGAATAATATTCCTGCCTGTTTTTATACATAGTAATATTAAAAAAGTTGTGGTTTTAAAAGTTTCAAATCTTGGTTTTAGTCTTCATTAAATAATTATCCTGTTCGTCCCGCGACCTAAGGTGTGTTTTGGTCCCCTGCACGATTGAGTTTGACAACTCTTCCGTAAGGGATAAAACAAAGTTTTGAAAATGGATGGATGGATGGATGGATGGATGAATGGATGGATGGATGAATGAATAGATGAATGGATGGATGAATGGATGAATGACTAGATGGATGGATGAATGGATGGATGAATGAATGGATGGATGGATGGATGAATGGATGAATGAATGGATGGATGGATGGATGAATGGATGAATGAATGGATGGATGGATGGATGGATGAATGAATGGATGGATGGATGAATGGATGAATGAATGGATGGATGGATGAATGAATAGATGGATGGATGAACGAATAGATGGATGGATGAATGAATGGATGGATGGATGAATGGATGAATGAATAGATGGATGGATGAATGGATGAATGAATGGATGGATGGATGGATGGATGAATGGATGAATGAATGGATGGATGAATGGATGAATGAATGGATGAATGGATGAATGAATGGATGAATGAATGGATGAATGGATGAATGAATGGATGGATGGATGAATGAATAGATGGATGGATGGATGAATGAATAGATGGATGGATGAATGGATAAATGAATGGATGGATGGATGAATGGATGGATGGCACCATGTTGTAACCAGAAATTGTCAGAAAGTTGGTCTGAGTCATAATTTATTTCTATGACAACCGTTCTCGTCAATCAGGAGTGAGCTTGTTGGAAGGCCACACCCCTACCAGTTGAATGTGTGCTCGAGAGAATCAGTCAAAACGTTCATCATGAGACAACCTACTTTTATTGAGGCATCTGATTGGTCAGTTTATAACTTGAAAAACATGCACAACAGAAAAAAAATAATTAAAAAATGAGGATTAGCAACAAGTTAAAAAATTGTATCAAAACAAGAATAGTAAGAGAATATGTCAAATATAATGACTGAGTAATAGCAGTTTATTTTTTACTGTCTATAGAAGTCTATGGTTTCTTGGGTCACTCAGTCCAGTACTCATATGCAATCGATGTTTAAAACACAAAGGGCTTCTGGTTGGTGCCCGTTTTTATTTTTTTTGTCCCATGAAGTCATCCTCCGTCCAACCAAACACACCCCAGGAAAACATAACCACTGAGGTCCATTCATCTTGCAAGTATTTTCTTTTTAGGGACAAAATAACATTATACATTTAAAGTGGACATTTATGTTTAAAGTAAACTTTTAACCTAAAGTGGTTCTATGCGTCTCTTCTTTTTTAACCCTTTGACTACCCAAAAAGGAATAAAAAAAAAAAAAACACAGAAAAAAATTATTTTATTCTGCTGCTTATTTCATTAGGTACGGAACAGCTAAAGCGACATCAAAGTAAAAAAAGAAAAAAAAATTGAGATAAAAAAAAAATGATTTCTAAAACAAACTAAGGGGTCCGTAAAAAACAGGAAGTAAAAACTGTATATGTATATTTTATTCTGCTGCTTATTTCCATGGTATGGAACCCCTAAAGGGACATCAAAGTGAAAAGAAAAAAAAAAAAACAAAAAAAAACCAAAAGGGCTCCAGTTACTATCTGGTGCTTCTCAATTACTATCCAGATTTTTTTTTTAACTTATTACTTTTATTTTCACCCCCAATTTTTTTTTTTTTATAGTTCTGGTTAGGAACTGGTGCAGACCAGAAAGTACCTTTTTTTTTCTAAAAATTTAAATCTAAAAAAGTTCTGGTTACTAATTGATGTGCATCCGTTACTAACCAGAATTCTTTTTTTTTTATTTCAAGTTTTGGGGAAAAAATAAATTTCTTTACTTCATTTTTTTTCCCTTCAGGGGCTCTGTATTTTGGGGAGTAATACATATATGTTTTCTAAATGTTTCCCACTGTTTGGTTGGGAGGCAGTTAAAGGGTTAAGCTATGATTATGCTGCAGTTCCTGCACATTTCTCATGGCGTACATAAGGTCAGCATTATGTAAGACTTACATAACCTGCATCTAAAGTGTCCTCATGTTGCATTTAACCCTGCCAACCATCAATGCAGCCTTTTATTTTTGCTAAGGAAACCAGACCACCAGATGCTGGAGGATTTCTGAGGGTTTTGTTACAAAGAGCACATTTTTGAGTCCCATAGTGTTTATAAATACACGATCAGCAAACAGTCTGGATTATGCCCGTTGCTAATACAGAGTCTACCGCCTCGCCGACCAGATTTAAACAAATACCTCTCCTCAACCAGTATTTGACCTATTTCTACTACTTCCACATGCAGGAACTCCAAAGATCTAAAGGTAGACATGTGTTTTACACATTTAGGCAGAATTCAGGGTTTAGATGACCAAAAAAAAGGCATGCGTGGAAAAGAGACATCAAAGTGATTGTGTGCATATGGATCTGAGCTGGAGTAGTCTTTTTTTTTTTTTTTTACGATGAAAAGATGACAGTTGCTGTAAAGTCACGTCCATGTTTTGTTTCAATAACTAAAAACGTTCCAAATGATTTTCATTTAATAGATGGCTGCATTCATTTTAAAATCATGACTGATTGAAACCACAATTTTAGTTAGGAAACTGATAAACTGATGACATGCTAAGTTTGGGGATAGAATGAAAGATGGTAAATGTATTACAACTTTTTTTTTTTAAGATAGTTTTTGTTCATATCTGGGGATTGTGTTTAAGTGAAGCTTTGTGAAATGCTTTTTGCTGCACAGACATGTTGGTTTTGATCAGAGACTCTTGAGCCACATGTGACTGGTTAAACGAGATAAACCGATCAGTTGATAAATTGATTATGTTAGATTTGTGAGTTTATGGCTAAGATCCTCCTATAACAGTGAGATAAACTTTGTAAAATTTTTTTTATTTTTTTACAGCTATTGATATTTGTAAAAAGTTACATTTTCTTAAGTCCTGTTTATTATTAGGATAAACCAATATGTTTGGTTGCTACCCAGAGGGGAAAAAAGCTAAATATCTTTGTAAATACTTTATTAACATTTCATATTGGTGCTTAAAAAGGCTATATCATGATTTTCTATCCATATAAAAGATCATATATTACTTTTGGAACACTAGAAAACAAATTATTTATGAAATATGAGTTATTTTTGTGGACTCTATCTCTGAGCCTTTCGCTCCTTGAGGGTTCCGCCCACTTCATGACATCATCCTAGAGCCAGTGATCCTCCGTGTCCCTGTGAGTGTATCCGCATGCAAACAAACAACCTCTGAACTTTGGATATATGGATATTTTGGAGCTTTACACTCTTGACCCACAGCCTGATCCAGAATTTGAAGTTCTACAGGATGTTTCTGTCTAATAAATGAAAAACTAAAAGAATTTTCTTTCGTAAAGTTGCATTTATTACAGAACTAATAACTAACTGTCCGTTTTTATAGGTGTGCAAGAGTCTAAACGTGAGGCGCAGCGTGTGGAAATGTAGCATTAGCTCTGGCGTTATATACTTATACAGCATCATTTATATTCATATTTTTATGAGTCGATTATTGATCTATTAAGTTTAAATTGAATCTAAACAATAATCGATTTTATCAACCCAGTCCTGGGTAAATTGGTCTACAAAATCAAGAAAAAAATGACTGGTTAGTAGCTGGTTTAGCATTCATACACACAATTCTTTGAATGATGAGCCAAATTCACCCAAATGTTTTATTCTGTTTTTAGCAAATAAGCTCTGACAAGGAAGGAGTGAATGTAGATTACCGCAAGCTCAGCGGAAAAAGTGTGTGTTTATGTTCAACTGGGGGCGGAGCTAGCAGAGCAAACTTGCGTGAAATGGGCGGTTCTCACTTTGTGACATCAGCAAGTGAGGACTCACTTGTTTTCGTGGGTATGGGAGGGGCTTGAAAGCGCAGGTTTTTAGAGGAATACTCTGAACCAAATATCGCTTTGGGGTTCTTTATAGTAAATAAAGAACAGTCTAATACACTTAAAGTTGGTTTTTCATTGTATGGCCTCTAAAATCAATCAAATCCCATTTATATTCATGTCATCATTATTAAATACGATAAGAAATTACAGCCTACAAAGTAGACTTATATATAAAAAAGTCTTTGTTGGTTTGCATTAACATTTAACAATGAAGTACAATGTGTTTTCAAAAACTCATTTTGTCATTTGATATATTTTACTGTTTTTAAGGCCAAAAAAGTTCAGTTATATTGAAGAAATTAACATAATTACATGGAATCTTGAACTTATCTAAAGGGTAAAGTAAGACTTTTCAGCTCCTTATAAGTTTTTGTTAATAAGTTCAACTATCTGCCTAAATATAATTGGAGACTTTGAGAAAAGCTGGAGACATACCATAATGAGATATTTTGAAAACATTGCAAATGTATTGAAGTGAACAAAAATATAATTAAAGTTTAATTTCAATAGAAAAATGACTATTTTAATCTCTTTCTATTCAATAATCCAACCAGATATTATGTAGTTTGCTTCACATGTAAATCCAGTGTACTTGTAAATAGTAGGGCTGGGTACTGCTAATTACGTCCGGGAACGATTCGATTCACTTGAGCCTGGATCCATTGAGTTCTGATTTTTATTTTTTTTATTATTCTTTCGATCCTCTCAATACAATTCAATTCCATTTTGAGTTTACACATTTCGACAAATTTAAATATATATATATATATATATATATATATATATATATATTTAGAAATATATTAATTTCAGTTTGGCCACTAGGTGGGGATTGCACTATATCAGCACCCTTTATTCAAGAAGAATAAGCAATGAACAAGCAAAAAACTGTGTTTTAGACCACAAATGGTTACTTTAAAAAAAATTATTTAAAATAGTTTAGAAAATTCATACCTGTGAATTTATAAAGATGTTCATTTAGTCAGAAATGCATGTTTAGGAAGACCGATGGTTAGCATTAGCCATCCAATGGGAAGTTCCATTAAACGTTAGCATTAAGCTAGTGGACTTTACCTTTATGTGCTAAAATGGTTTATATTTTTATGAATTGATTATTGATCAGTTAAGTTTAAATTATATCTAATCAATTTTTTAACCCAGTCCTGGTAATTTTGTCTACAAAACTGGTAAAGAAATGACTGGTTAGTAGCTGGTTTAGCATTCATACACATAATTATTTGAATAATAAACCAAATTCACCACAAAAAAAAATTCTGTTTTTAGCAAATTATCTCTTATTAGGAAGAAGTGAATATAGAAAAAATTTTTAAGATTTAAAAATTAATATGATTAGGAAACAATTGTAACTATAGTGTATTTTTTTGTTGTTTTTACTTGATGCGCTTCTTTATAATTCCCAGGAAAATCGTTGAATTCACCCCACTTACTTCGCTGGTTGATGATGCGATGCTCCGCCTCAATCCTTAGACATATGGACTGCGCCAGCTGCTTGGAGATCCTCTGGAAGGAGTCAAAGTCCTCCACCGTGTACACATGGCTCTCTGCGGGAGAGTTGGCGATGGCCTCGAGCTCGGCCCGCACGGCGTCTTTAATCCCCACGGCGAAGATCTCCACGTCGGCGCTCCTCAGTTTAGCAGCCGCGTCTTTAAAGGCGTCCGAAGACTTCCCGTCAGTGATGAGGATAGTCACGCGAGGAACCTTTTCACGTGCGCCCCTGTTGCTCTGGAAGATCTTTTGCCTCACGTAAGTCATGGCTTTGCCGGTGTTGGTGGAGCCGCCGCGATACGGAAAAGTCCTCACAGCCTTTAGCACCGACTCCAAGTCTTTGTGGGCGTCCAAGTAGAACTCGGTGTGAGGGTCTCTGCTGTACTGGACCAAGCTGATCTGAACTTTGTCTGGTCCGACATCAAAGGACTTCACCAAAATCTCGAGGAAAGATCTCACTTTGATGAAGTTCCCAGGGCCAATGCTGTAGGATCCATCAACCAGGAACACAACGTCTGCCGTCACATCCACGCCAAGAGAACATTCTGAATAGAGGGGAGAGAAACGACTGCTTCAGGCTTTAATAAAAATAAGATTAAAAAAAAACGTTTAATGACGCATGAACTCGTGCAGCAGATGTATGGCAAACACTTCTCTAAAAGATTCATTTGTTTTGATATAATTGAATCACCAGAAACATTTTTACCCACAATGCAGCAGTCAGAAAAGTAGCTGTTCTTTTGATACAAAAAACTTATTAGTGAAGATTCAGAACAGTGTGGCAAGTGAGATGGATAGTCGTGTCTTTTAAAGTCCCCCTATGACATTATTTTAAAGTTTTTTTTACCAAAATTCCACAATCTAAATGTCTTAAAAAGCTCATTTTCATGTTGATCTGAGATCTCTTGTTTCCAAAATCTCCTGGGGGGGGCGTGGCTTTTGGTAGCCCCGCCCCTGACATTGCTGTGATAACTGCAATCCATTGGTTTCTCAGAGCAGAGTTCTTGTGAAAATAATGAAAGCTAACATCAAAATGATCTTTCATTGATTTACAATCCCTGCGGTCGAATGAGTCGATGGATAAAATGCAAAAACAAAATGATTTCTTATTACATTTGTTCTCTTTCATTACATAAATGTCACACACACATGTTAAAAACTCAAAAACATGATTTTTTTTTTTTTATCAGAGAGGGACTTTAAAGTCTGATGTATGATGTGTACTCACCCATTGAGACCTGAACAGGCTGTGTCTTCTGCATGACTCTGATTGGCTCGCTGGGTGTTAACCCCCTAAAAGCAAACAGGTTGACTTGGTACTCGGTATCTGGAGAAAGGTCTTTGACCACCACAGAGGTCTGGGTTGCTCCAATATAAGCATCCTGATGTTTACTGCCGGGTATCATGGGGATCATCTGGACCCTGTATCCGGAAACATCACTTATGGAAGCGTCCCAGGCCACTCGCATGGACTTGGAAGCCACCTCCAGCACTTGGAGGTTAGAGGCCGGCTCGACAACTGTAATAAATCCATAAAACCACCATTTAAAGTCACGGGAAATCACATTTTTGTTATCATTTATTCAATAAAAGACTTCTTAAATCATTTCCTCGCCTTCTTCTCCACTGATGATCACATTCAGTTGGTCATCCACCGCGGAACAAATCTGGGTAATGAAATCCTTCTGCACGCTCGGAATCATGTCGAAGTTAGCCACGCTGAAGACACGGGTGCTGTGCGGAGCAGAAGCCAGCAGCTTCATCTCTGCTTCATCCGCTTGATGGATACCTGACATGTGGAAAGCAAAACCCTCAGGTCAAAGTGTTTGGTTCTTCTTGTCGTGGAAACCCAGCTGTGCTTGTAATTATCTACCAAATCTGTCTTCAGGATTTTGAGGCATGCTAATAAATTGTGTAAATTCCAGATTTCTGTTTTACTAAAAGCCTGTAAATACCGTATAAAATTACCAATAAACCAGTTAGAGTTTTGTTTTCCCCTTTAGCCAGTTAAATTGCAGATTTTCCCTCTTTTATGTCAGGAAATCTGGCAAAAATGATGTTAAACATTGAAGCAGACACATTTTTTAAAGCATTTACGGCAGCCTTAATAGCATAGATATCACAGACAAAGTTTATTAAAATACATCTGCACTAGTCCAATAATAAGGATAATTTACAGCTTGAATATTAATCAAATATAAATTACGGATCTTGAACTTGGATGAGATCGACTAAACTAGCTTCATTTCTTTGTAAAGAAAATTGAAAAAACAAAGTGAAAATGTGTTGCTTAGCCAAACCAAGATGATTTAAATGTTACTTAACGAAATAGAAATGTGATCAATGTAAAGCTATATGTTACAACTAAATCTAAAGTAAGGCTGAAGGATTCTCTCACAAAAGCTGACGTGTTTTAGTCATGGCAAATTTATCCACTGATGGTTTCAGGAAAATCTTTGTTTTGAGATTTCTGCTTGTTTATATCATCAACATGTGAATGTTCATGTTTGTAAACTATTTATGACTAAAAATAACAACAACAAAAAAAAAAAACATTAAGCTTTATGGATGGGATGGGATGGATGGATGGATGGATGGATGGATGGATGGATGGATGGATGGGTGGATGGATGGGTGGATGGGTGGATGGGTGGATGGAAGGATGGGTGGATGGGTGGATGGGTGGATGGATGGATGGATGGATGGATGGGTGGATGGGTGGATGGAAGGATGGAAGGATGGAAGGATGGATGGATGGATGGATGGATGGATGGATGGATGGATGGATGGATGGATGGATGGATGGATGGATGGGTGGATGGAAGGATAGAAGGATAGAAGGATGGATGGATGGATGGATGGATGGATGGATGGATGGATGGATGGATGGATGGATGGATGGATGGATGGATGGATGGGTGGATGGGTGGATGGAAGGATGGAAGGATGGATGGATGGGTGGATGGATGGATGGATGGATGGATGGATGGATGGATGGGTGGATGGAAGGATGGATGGAAGGATGGATGGAAGGATGGAAGGGTGGATGGGTGGATGGATGGATAGGTGGATGGGTGGATGGGTGGATGGATGGATGGATGGATGGATAGGTGGATGGATGGATGGATGGGTGGATGGGTGGATGGAAGGATGGATGGAAGGATGGATGGGTGGATGGGTGGATGGATGGATAGGTGGATGGGTGGATGGGTGGATGGATGGATAAACAAATGGATAGATAACTAAATCCTCCTCTTTTTGACATACAGTAACAACAAGCCCCGTCTCTTCTCTTTCTGGAAAGTCTGACAGAAACTAAACAGTCATAGAACTTGTCAACACTTGCTTGTAATGTTAGCGATGCTAAAAACATTTCCTTGTTACTTCATTGCATCATAACAGGTAGGTTTTTTTTTCTTTTTGCAAACAACATTTTAAAGTGTCAACAACAAAAGGAAAATGTGTGATGTGAATTGTGATAACTTGTTCTGGCAGCTTACCGAGGACAAAGATTTCCACCCCCATGCTCTTCAGCTGCTTGGGATATTTGTCCAGCGGATCCTCCGACTTGCTGTCTGTGATGATCACAAGCACTTTGGGAAAATCTTTTCTGGCGCCGGCTGCCTCGGTGAAAGTGTTTTCCAGAAGGTAGTTGAGGGCGTTGCCTAGATCAACAAAAAGAAGTCCAGTTTTATATCCAAGGAGTTGCGTATTAATGCACACCTACAAAATAACCACAGATGTTAACAGGGTGGACTGTAGCTTTTTTTTTTTTTTATCCTGTCAAAGCTTGAAATTCCGGAGAGCCCCTAAACAGGCCACCTCATTGCTGCCTGGTTGAGCACAGGTGTGCAGTGAGGGCGGGGCCAATGGGAGACTTTATAATGCACAGCGGAATACACAAACAGAAAACAGGAGTGAATTAGGGAGCCCTGGTGGAGCCAGCTTGGCAGAGCCAGCATCGGGCCCTGGTGGAGTGTGGCGAGAGAAGCCAGCATCGGGCCCTGGTGGAGTGTGGCGAGAGAAGCCAGCATCGGGCCCTGGTGGAGTGTGGCGAGAGAAGCCAGCATCGGGCCCTGGTTGACCACAGCTGAGGAAGCCAGCGCTGGGCCCTGGTGGAGTGCGGCGAGAGAAGCCAGTCCCAGGACAAGAGTGAAGGAGCCGCTTCTGACAACTGCCCACCAAGTAGAGCAGCTTGGCCTGAGGCATTACCAGCCAGCAACCAGACAGTAGGGGGAAGCAACGTGTGAACACAAAGGGGAGCGAAGGAAGGGGCTCTGGTGGAGCACGGCTGGGGAAGCCAGCATCAGGCCCTGGTGGGCCGCGACTGTTGAAGTCAGCGTCGGGCTGGGAAAGCCAGCTTCGGGCCCTGGTTGACGAAGCCAGCATCGGGCCTTGGTGGAGCGCGGTTGACAAAGCCAGCGTCGGGCCCTGGTAGAACTTGGCAGTAGAAGCCAGCCCCAGGCCGACAGTGAAAGAGCCACTTTGAGACCGAGTAGAGCAGCTTGGGGTGAGAAAAAGCCAAAACCGCAAACGGAGCTGAGCCAGGAGCCAGACAGTAGATGGAAGCAACGTGAGAACACAGAGGATTATGGTTCGACCCACCCCTCTTTGAGTTAAGTACCTCTCTGTTGCTTTTTATCTCGTTTTTACCACCCAGGAGGGGTTGTTTTTAGTCGCCATTGCTGAGCTTTGACGTGGCTTGTCTTTGTTTATTATTTCATTATTGTGTGTTTTTGGTTTATTTTGGCAGCCCGGTATTTTAGCCACAAACTCCTGGGTTATTTTATTTCTTTGACAGGCTCCTGGCTCCAACAAAACAGACAGGGGACCCAGCTACCCCTGATAAATTCAATAAACTCTTTTTAACTCCCCTTTGAAGCGTGGTCACGGGTATCTTGTCCTCACACACCCCAAAATCAAAGAACCCTGCAGGTCTGCAACACAGACATTCTCTAGATTGATAATTTCGCTGGTTTATTACATCCCTGTTATTAATCACTTTTTAAAAAAACTTCAATTTACATAAAAGTAATAAGAATAAGCATTTTAAACCTTTTTTTTCCTATATTATCCGCCCTAAGTTGTTGCAGCAGCAAATAATTAAACACAATGACCTAATTTCAAGCACCTCTGAGCACCAATTAACAATTTAGGACAGAATTTAATGAGGAAAGACTTCAGAAATTATTGTTGTGATTAGTGTCCATTAGATTAGTGTCCAAACTGTTTACAGATTGTCTTTTTTATCCACCAGGCGTAACTGGATAAGAAGCTGTTAACACAGAGCAGCTCATTTCATCCCTGATGAAACCCGGAGGAGCTGCTGCTGAATTCCATTTATTGACAGTGTACCCAAACATAGTGGAACAAGAGTGTGCTGTAACCATTTGGCAATGAAGAAACACGCTATTTTTTATAAGGAAAATATTTCTGATTCTCATTCTGCTTCTACTTTTTAATCTTTTCGTCATGAAAATGAGATCAACAACACAATACAACAAATTTGTGGTAAAAAAGGGTAAAAAATTTTTTTTAAAAAAGGTAAGAGCTGTTTACCTGTTTTAGTGGGGCCTCCCTTCAAACGCAGTGAGCTGATGGCCTGAAGGAGCGCTGCTCGGCTGGTGTGCTGATTGAGGTTAAACTCAGTTTGGGCGCCGTTGCTGTACTGGACCAGCGCCACACGCGTTCTGTCCGCGCTGATCTGAAAGGCGCCGGCCACGGCTGAGATGAAGCTGGTGATGTGTTTGATGTTCGGCCTGCCCACACTCCACGAGCTGTCCACCAGAAACACCACATCAGCGACTGCACTGGCAAGGCATTCTGGGAGAAGAACAAGCAGCTTCAGCAAACTTTGTCATATTTGGCATTCAAAGTTTCCACATTTCAGCATCCAATCTATGGAGCTAAATCAGGGACAATATTATTTGAAACCCGAATAAAACAAATTGAAAAAAAAATGGTGTTTGGCCAAAAAAAAAAGAAAAATATCCTAAATTTGTCACTGTTCCAAAATAAAAATTATTTTTTTTTAGCTTCAAATGTTCTGTTTTTTCAAGATTTAAAATCAACTTTATTTATCCCTGCAGGGAAATTCTTTAGGTTTTAGATTTCAAGACTCCAAATATCAATTTAAAAACTTTTCTTTTCAGTTTCATTTTCTTTTTTTCACTTTCAACTGTTTTTTGTTTGTTTTAGAATCTGAACATCTCAGTTTGAAAACCTTTGGCCCCATTGTGGTCAAAAGTTCCCAAAAAACTGAAAAAATTGAAACTGGAAGAAAAGTTTTGAAAAAAAGTTTTTGAAACCTAAAAAACAGAAAACTTGAAGCTGAAAATAATATTTGTTTCAGAATAGCAAAAACTTTTGGATGTTTTACTTTTTTTGGCCAAACACCATTAATTTTTCTCCATTTCTTTTATTTGGGTTTCAAATAATATTGGCTCCAAAGTAGTTCCATACAAAGCAGCATTTCTAACATTGAGAAGCTGTGAATCTGATCTTGAAGTGAAAAGCAGGTCTTTTCCTGAAATCTACCTAGATTAATAACATAATCCAATTTATCTAGTTATTTTTATAAACAATAAAAACTGTAGAAATCCCAGAAGAAACCAGATAAATCGTTTTTTTCTTGTCTTGCACTAGTGTAGTGGCAGAGTTGTGATAAATGTAAAGTGTTTTTTACGCTTTGTGGATTAAAACAACACCACTGCTTTAAAAAACAACAGATGTTTTGCTTTATTAAAACTGGATTGTAAGTGACAGTGATGAAGACAAAGTAATTTTCCCTTCAATCTTGTAAAGGGGAACATATCCGCATGACTTTTTATCCAAGGAAACATGAGTATCAGTGTGAGCAGAACAATGGCCAGAGCTGCTGCAGCAGCAGCAACAGCAGCAGCAGCCGTGTTATTAGAAAAGTGCTCAGCTGTAATTCCCACTCCTCTAAAGTTGAGCTCCAGCTCAAACAGCAGCATCAAGCCCCACCTAGAGCTAATAACCCAAACCGGTGATTTAATACATCAGAGAGTCATTTGCTCTCAGCACAGAGAAGTGTTATGTTATGACAGCCTCCCTTTTTAATAGGGAGTTTTAGGTGTAGTAATACTCACTGACTGAATCAGAAGGGTTTGGCTTCAAAGTGTCCTCTCTCGATCTTCCACTTGACTCAACTGAAAGACCAAAAAAATAACACACATCATACATTTAAAACAGACCGTTTTTTTTTTTTTTTAAGCTCTTTATTCTGCCAGCGTGGTTTCTGAACAAATTCTATCTACGAGAAAGCTAAAAGACTGATTATTTAAAGACCCACTCAAATGAAATGTTTTAGTAGCATTTTTGTGATGATGGAGGACACAGGAAAAGAAGATTAAGTTTAAAAATCATTCAAATACTGAATCAGGAACAGATGGAAAAATGCAGCTTAAAAAGATGGTATTTGTGAAATAGAAAATAATGGGCGGGGTCACAAGGTTCCTGCTCTGCTCCATTCTGATGCACTTGCAGACAAATAGATCCATGTACATCTTTGTTCTCCTTGTCTGAGTTGGAATCTGGCCTATAACTGTACAGCTGGATGGCTCAGATATGATACTTTTAACCGGTTAATGTTAAAGAATGACCAAATGCTAATTCAACTTTTTTTGGCTGTTGACCTCTATAAATGGAGCTTTAAAAGTGCAGTCTGTTGGTCATTACCACATTTTTGACAATTTAAAATTAACCTTTTTAAGTCCTGAAATTATGATTTAAAACCAATGTGTTGCCTCTGACAGGTTAAGACGAAGTATTATAGTTGAATTTTGTGATTGGTCAATTTCACGTCATCACGCTCTGAGCTCCAGTGTAAAAGCCCCGCCCATCTTTGATCTCGATACACTTGAGAGTTGAAGCTCACCACGCAACCGTTTGAGCTTCCCCCGCGATGCAGTGATGTTGATGCCGGGAACAGTGGAGGTCGTTCTGCTACACCGAGAACGCTTAAGAGAATGCTCGCTAAGCCGACCCTTGGAAAGCTGGCTGACCGGCAGACAGAGAGCCGCTGTGGGATGGGGAGGCAGCCTGCTTGGGCCACCTGAATTTTATGATTTTTTTTTTTTTTTATTTTCATTGAGACAATGACAAAAAGATCCTTCAGTTACCTCAAGCTAAACTCATTGTCACTGTCAATCACATATCCAGACCACATATCCTCCGCTCAGCCCGCCTCCCTGAGCCCCGCCCCCTTTTTTTTTTACATTTTTAAAATCCAAGCGAGAGTGGAGTCAGCTTCCAACTGTCCTGATTGTTTATCCTTTAAGTTGGGGGTAAGCAAACAGTAGAGCCCCTAAACAGAGAGCTCTCAGCTATGGGTGATAGGAAGTGGGGGCGGGCTTGTAATGAACTCCTGCCGCTCTGCTGAAACTATGTCCTAGAAAACGACACAGGTTTTTGATTTAGCCAAAAAAGGCACAATGGTATTTAAAGGGTCACCAAACAGGGAAGTCGGAGGCTGACTCCGCCCACAGCTGACATTTGAAAATCCAGTCAGAGGGGTGAGGCTGGGGAACAGGAGCGTTATCATTACTGAAGCTGCAGATCCTGACGTGGGACTTTAATGATTTAACCAATCACAAAATTAAACTGTAATACCTCGATTCAACCTGTAAGGGGCAGCACACAGACTTTATTTTCAAGAATTAAACATGTTTATTTTAATTAGTCAAAAAATTGGCAACAGACAGCACTTTTAAAGCCCCATTTATAGAAGTCAACAGCCAAAAAAAGTAGATTTAGGGTTTGGTTACCACTTTTAAAACAACTCAAAAGACGACTGGAGTGGGTCTTTAGAAGCTCAGTAATGGAGTTCCTGTACTAACATGTTAGAAATGCATTTCTTTATACTGCGGATGCATTTCTGTAATTTTTTCATAACAGCGGTTCGCTTCCTTTGACCAAAAGCGTTCACACGATCACTGAAGGACTTACGTGTGATCTGGCCGGAGATAGGAAGACTTTCATCTGATCCAGCATATGCAACTATAGTAACAACATAATCCACATCTGGACTCAGGTCATTGATTGAGGTGGTAGTCGCAGATGCTGGCAGAGAGAATTCTTTTATGGGTTCTTCTGAAAAAAAAAAAGAAAGCACGAAGTCAGAGGGAAGCCATCAGGAAACGATTACATTACTTCATTTCTCCAAAATTAAAAACAGAGTTGCAGGAAAGCCTGATTCCAACTGTTGACCTGGGGACTGGAATAGCTGCGTAAACACTTTAAAGGTATGACTCATTTAAATGAAAACTTTCCGCCTTAAAGCAAAACACATTGTTTTAACCCTTTAGTGCAGTCAAAATTGTTCATCAATGAATGCAAGAACTCGACGGACTAAAATTTCACAAAGAATAAATGAAAGCTGACTCGTGACATGAATGAAAATAGACAGACGGTCGCTTTTAATGCAGAGATGACAGCAGTGCTTTCACATTATGCTCACATTTGATCATTTCTTTGGGTTTGTAGAACTTTCTGCTCAGTTTTAAGGCTTAATGCATTTTGGTTAAACTTTTGGGTTTACAAAACATTTTTCATTAGAACTAAGGAAGAGCCAGAGGAAGAAAAGCTTCTATACAGATTCTTAAAATCTCTGAACCTTTAAGTACCTATAATACTGTAACTATTGTGATTAAAAGTGCATGAAATCCTTATCCGATCCTTTTTGTTTAAACGATACGTGATTCTTGTCCGTCCATTAAGGGTGCATTTCAGATCAGTTAAAGGTTAAGTTCCATTAGTTGTCACACACTTAAGACCCGCTCCCACTGGCTTACACGGCTGGAGCACGGAAAAAATACCCGGGGTACAGATGCTGTTTGGAGCGGACTGGTAATACAACGGGCGATATAGGTCCGCGGAATTGACGTGGTACAAAATTTGGCTGCCGTAATACGCAGAACTAATTTTTTTAACTGCACAAAAATTGAGACCGCGGGTGACCGCATGCGGTACAGCGGTACCGCTGTGCAATGGATGTGAAACGGCGGTGCAATAGTACTTTCAGTGCGAGATCGGACCGTGGAGCGGACGCACTTGGAAGTTGAAATTCCGCGCTAATGCACGGCTGCAGCACGGCCGTTTCCCTGGCTGCGCTTGTATCGCTGCTTACAGCATCTGATTGAGGGAGGACGCGCTCATCCGTGAGTGCTCTGGCAGAGGAGTGGACTCCAGTGTTTGTGTCACAACAATTGCCGGAGCATGCATGTGTGGCAGATTTTCCAACTTTTTTACCCGTGATATGCCCATCAAATCCAGTGGGACCGGGCCTTCAGGTGTGTGACATTTTTTCTTCACATTTGATCTGGGGGAGCGGTGAGCTGCAGACACAGCAGCACTCTGGAACCATTTGGTGGTTTAACCCCCCAGTCCAACCCCTTAACGCCGAGTGTTGAGTAGGGAGGCACTGGGTCCCCTTTTTAGAGTCTTTGGTGTGACTTGGTCGGGATTTGAACTCACAACCGTCCAGTCTCAGGGCAGACACTCTATCACAAGGCCACTGCGTGTTCATCAATGTTCATTTCAATTTCAAATGCGGCATCAAACATTGAATTGAATTTCAAAGAAGCTTATCGGTGTATTAATCGTGGAGACTAACGTCTTTTACTTTTTCCTTTAACAATTTTCTCTTTTAAATTAATTATATTGAATATTCTTTAATGTCAGATTTCAAAATAATTTGTTAATCTAAAAATACAAAAATGTAAAGTTTTTAGCAGGGCAGGGTTGATAAAATCGATTAAATCTTAGATCAATAATCAATTCATGAAAATATAGATTGATTTAGCACATAAAGCTAACTTGATGCTAACGAGTATGGAGGTTTAAAAACCACAATACACATACACTTTTATGCAAATCATTAGTAATTTTGCTCGCCAACATTAGTAAAATGTTTCAGTTCTTTTTCCAAGCTCCTAAGCCAAACATGTTTCTGCACAAATCCACACCGGTAATTGTGGGTAATGTTGCGGCCTGCCAGGCAGATTGATTTACTCAGAACACTTGTAATGTTACGGCCTCAGCTCGTATTTTCCTTCTTTTTTTTTTTTTTTTTTTTAAATGGCACCCACCTGTGTTTGAAGTCATTTGTATTCTGTAGCCTTGAATCCTTGTCTGCGGCCTTCTCCACAACATTTGTACTGTATTCTCATTTAAAATCTTAAACCTCAAATCAGTGGGAGGGTCAACTGCGGAGAGGAAGCATCGGCACAGTTAGTTCTTTGGTTGACAAGACGCAGAAGTATTGTGAAGTTTTCCCAGCTGTTCACAAAACTGGAGCGGGCAGTTCATGCAACAGTTAAGGAGTGAGGAAAGACAAAAAAAAAAAAACAATTACAGTCAACAACTGAGACAACAACACAGAAAGACGTCAAAAACACAAGTGTGACAAAACACAGTTAAGGACATTTAAACAGGGGGGGATCTGACATGTTGGCATATTTGGATGCAATCAGGAGAATCTCAGCCAGTCAGGCTAAGTGGGGCCATTTGGTTTTAAAGTGGGCAGAAAATGTGGGGCTCGATTGGGTTTGTCCACATTGGCTTAAGTGGGCAATCAGTGGGGGTCGCTATGCTCGCCAGCCTCCCATTGGACACACAGTTAGCTATCGAGCTCTGCTGTATTAAGCTAGTAAGCTACGCTGTATCAAGCTACGCTGTATTAAGCTAAGTTTCACTGCATTGAGCTAGCAAGCCCCACTGTAGCAAGCTAGCTAGCTCTCCTATACAGAGCTATGCTGTATTGAGCTAGTGAGCATCGTTGTAACAAGCTATGCTGTATTGAGCTACACTGTATAGAGCTTCACGGTACTGAGCTCCGCTATATAGAGCTAGTGAGCTTTTTATGTAGCAAGCTACGCTGTATCGAGCTATACGGTATCGAACTTTGCTGTATTGAGCTAGCAAGCTCTGGTGTAGCTAGCTCCACTGTATCAAGCTAGCAAGCTTCGCTGGAGCAAGCTCCGCCATATTGGGCAAGCAAACTCCACTGTATTGAGATAGCGAGCCCCGCTGTAGCAAGCTCTACTGTAGCAAGTTCCACTCGATCAAGCTAGTGAGTTCCGCTCTATTGAGCTATCAAGCTCCACTGTAGCAAGCTAACGAGCTCCGCAGTAGAACGCTAGCGAGCTCCGGTGTTTTGAGCTAGCAAGCTCTTCTGTCCACTTGGTGGCTGGCTAGCGTAGCAAGCCAACTCCCTAAGTGCCTACTTAAGCAGATGTGGGCGAACACAGGTGGGGCCGCCACAGAAACTGCAGACAAATGCATTGGGGACGCACATTTTCTGCCCTCTTTAAACCACATGGGGCCACTTGGCCTTACTGGCTGGGATTAAGCAAACTGAATCTCACCACAAACCAAATGAGACTCTGAAAATAGTTTTACCTTTAATTCCAGCTTTTTAACCCTTTAATCCCTGTTGTCTCAAATATGTAACAAACCAAATTAGCTATAAAATGACATAAATGTAGCATTTACTTAAAAGCAAAAACAGAACTTAATATCTTTGTTCATAGCTGGGAATAAATTCAGGCGTTAATGGGTTAAATCGATCATTCTTAAGTTTTGCAGCAGCCTTGAATCTATCAGAAAGTGACCACTTTGTCTATTTTTTTTGTTTAATGTTTTCACAGAGGATGCATGATGTAACGCAGCCTCACAGCATCTCATGATGATATGAAACAATCACTTTGTTTTCATTGTGATCAAACCCACTCTTACATAGAATAAAAACCGTCCCCTCCTGTCAAAGAGACGACATGGACTGATACGAAGCGGTTTGTCCATGACCTCAATCCAACTCAGGCAGTCGAATTGACTATTAAAAAAGAATGATTGTACAATGGATAGAACAAACGCCATTTAGGTGTCCATTGCAAATAAAAGAATACACAACGTCAGGGTTGTGTACATCTTTTCTCCTTTCCCTACACCGCAGATTCTTAATCTATTTTGACAGCAAGATTACAAAAAATGCAGGTCTATGGAGTTTTATTGGGGCCAATATTATTTGAAACCCAAATAAAACAAGTTGAAAAAATATTGGTTTAGCCGAAAAAATGTAAAAAACTTTTTGCTTTTCTGAAACAAATGTGATTATTTTCAGCTTCAAATGTTCTATTTTTTAGGTTTCAAAACTCAAAATTTAAATCTCAAAAAACATTTTTTTTCAGTTTTAAATCTTTTTTTCATTTTCAACTTTTTTTTTTTCATTTTCAAATCGGAAATTTTCAGTATAAAAACTTTTGGCCCTGTATGGCCAAAAGTTTTTTTTTTTTTTTTTTTTTTTTTCAAGATTTAAAATGAAAAAAAATTCAATTTCAAAAACTTTTTTTTCAAAAATTTTTTTTAGTTTCAAATCTTTTTTCACTTTCAAAACTTTTGTGGCCAAAAGTTTTCAAACTTTCAGATTTAATAACAGAAAAAGAGTAGAAAGTGAAAAAAAATTGAAACTGAAAAAAAAAAACATTATTTAAATTGAAATTTTGAGTTTCAAACCTAAAAAAATAGAACGTTTGAAGCTGAAAATAATTAAGTTTATTTTGCATAGCAAAAAGTTTTGGACATTTTACATTTTTTTGGCCAAACACCAAAATTTTTTTCAATTTGTTTTATCTGTGTTTTAATCAATATTGGCCCCAATATAGCTCCATACCGTTCAATTGTAAATAGTTTAAGAACCAGCGGTTTTCACTGTTAACTTATCGGTTAAACATGGACAATCATGCGTCGTGTACATGAAAAGTTGTTCGAAACAACTTGGAGCAACTGACAAAAGTTTTTTCCATGTACACGTGATTTTAAAATATTTTAGAATGATATTCTTCAGGTTGGGGTTGCAAAGGTTGAAGGCTGTCTGGAACCCTAGCTGGCTAGAAAACAAAGCAATGTCTAAGATACTTTGACCCTCACTTGGTTGGATTCTTCTGGAGAGGAGTTGAAGCCTTTCTATCGTGTTTAGATAAAAACAGATCGAATAAAAAAATCTCACGAAAAGTGGTCATTTTACCTTTAATAATAACAATTAGACAGTTTAATAATTACTGCTATCAAAGATACGCATTGTGGACCAACAAAAACTGACGTTCTGATTACATTTCTTTCAACAGAATTTTCTATTAAATTCACGTTTCTTGAGTGTTGAAGCTGCAATCAAGGTACAACTTCAATCATCTAAAGTTACGTAGCAATAAAACTACAGAATCATTTGCAAACTTTTCTTTTCATCTAGCTACAGTTCAAAGAGCAACTAAACCACCAACCATGTAGACAAGAAGTGAAGAGTATCACTGTAAAATATTGTCGTGAAGCCGAGACTCAGAGTCCGCAGACTTGATCGGGGCTTGACGAAGAGGATTACAGGACATCAAAAATGGGAGGAACCACCAACCTGATAAATCAATTCAAGAGTTGCAGGCTGCTGCTTCTGTTTCCAAGCTGGTGTAACGCATAAAAAAATACCCAAGAAACCTGCAGCTCTCAAATCAAACACACAGACCCCATCCTGCTCGTCTTTGAAGCTTCAACTCGTTTTTCTTCTTTTTCTTTCATCTCCCCACTAATGTCCCTTTAAAACAGTCTTTTTTTTTTTTACTTCTTTTAGCTTTGGCCCCACTATGTCAAACCGTTTCAAACTGTACAATATATATGACCCTATTACTGAAAACAGGCACAAAGTACAAGCTGAGGATCACAGGTGGTCAGAAACTCCTTTCCACTTTTATTTGAAGGAAATCCAAAGCTGCAGAGAAGCCAATTTCCTAAACTAAACCTCTGGAAAAAAAAAAAAAAAAAAAAGTGTAACTCATATTTTTTCTGTTCCTTCTGTCTGGATAAAGGATAGAGGAAGGAAAGTTGGAAGCTTTCCTTCCTTTCTTCTTCAGCGCCATCTTTCCCCCCTCCTTTAAAGAAATGCAGTTTATAATAAAACAAAGAAGTTGAACGAGAGCGCCGTCTGGTGGGAGAGAAGTTCAAACTAAATGAGGAATTAACAAAAAACTAATCAAATGACTGTTTTCATGCTTATTTTATTCTTTAAATAAGAAATAAAAAGAAGAAATTACTGTATTTCTTCATAAATAAATGAATTATGATCTTTAACTTATTTCCTAAAATCACATAATGTCAGTAAACTTTAAAGACATTTATTTTATGACAATTTAACTAAAAAAACATTTTCTGAGCAAAACTTTCAACCTAATGGACATATTTGGAGGAAAACACACAATGATTAAAAAATTAAACCAAAACCACACATTTTTTCTTGACCAATATGGTTTTTATTCATGAATGAAATAAAAAATTGCAGGACGGAAAAAGATTAGAGCTGAAAGTCAAATATGTTTTTTCCAAAGGGAAGAAGATGAAGAAGAGGAGGATGAGGAGCGGCTTTACCTTGTCCCTGAGCTTGGGAGGACAGCAGCAGTGTCAGGAGGGCAGCTGCTGCCACAGAGAGCCCGCGCTTCATCTTCAACTCCTCTGATTTACAGCCTCATGCATAAAAACTGCTGGCACAGAGAAAGAGGTTTTAGAAAAAAGAAAAAAAAAGTCCTATAGAGCTCAAAAATGTCAGTAAAGATATCGACAAATAAAACAAATTGAACGTTTAACAGACATTTACTTCAAAGGGAAAATTTGTTATTTTAATCTCACTATTCTCTTTTCTGCACTTTCTCTCCAAAATATCCGTCGCCACCTGACGAAATGTTCACTTAATTGCGATTTTGCGCATTAAGAAAGTGGCCGGAGCGTGCGTAATTACGCAGGGCTGCGCTACAAAATCCGTCTGCGCGTTTCTTAAAAAGATAATTCTGACTGTAATTTAAATCTAGGAAATGAAAATGACACAGCAACATTATTTTAGCTGAATTATTGATCACAAACGCCTGGGGAAAGAGAGAAAACTTGGCACTGACCTATGAAGAAAATCCCTTTACTTTGGCTTTTTTGAGGGGGAAAGTGAGTTACCAAAAGGGGGGGAAAAGATTTAAAAAAGAAGGAAATTTAAATATTTTTTCTCTTTGCAAAAGTCTGAGAGAAAAAAAAAAAAAGATGTTCCGGAGGTGAGGTAGGGAGCTCCGCGCGTAATAGGTTTCCAGACTCCTCAGCGAGTCTCCAACCAAGTGGGAAGATTCTCCTCACAAACCGCTACTTAACAGGGGGGCTGCTCCCAGTTCCTCTGCAGACGAGCCAGCCCCCCCAAGGAAAACTGAGGCTGTGAGACATACGGAGACGGGAACTCACTCTCTCGGAAACTTTAACAAAGTTTTCTGCATTCCTTTCCGATGATGGAGGAGCGTCTGCGCGTCAACGCGCAGCGCAAAGGAGAAGCTGTGAATGAGAAGAAAGTCGCTGTCCGAAACCTTGAACCTCTATTTGCTTTTATGGATCAATGAGAAAATATCACAACGTGATGAAATCTCCACCACAAGTTTGATCCGTTTACGCGCGCTGGATGGAGAGACTGCGCTGCAGCAGAAGCCCTCAGAGTAGACCCCGGAGCATTGTGGGTCAATAAAACAACATTTCTACAAAATATGTTTCTAAGCTCACAGCTGTGAAAAATGTCTCTCTATAATTTATCTATTTTACCTACTAAAAAAAAATAAATCGGAAAACGAAATATTTAACATCATATAAATTTAGGGTTCAAATTAAAAATTTTCTTTAATCATGTTCCCGGGTCATCCTTAAGTTTCGAAAGCTTCCAAAAATCGTTTTTAGACCTGTCAAAGTAACTTTATACTTGAACAAAAAGAACTCCCTTTGGATTAGGATTTATTTATTTGAAAGTTGTGCCCTCTAGTGGTGAGAACACTGTTTTTTTTTTAACTGAAAATGTGTAGTATCACCCCCAAAAAAGGAAGAGTGGAAAGACTTTTTCATCCTCGTTTGGACATCGTGATAAAGTACTGCCTCATGGGCAGTTATAAAGAAATATTTTGCTGTAAATGTAACATAAAAATCTGCTGGAACTGACAATGTCCATTGATATTGATTTGGTTCTGTTTCTCATCCATCGATCTTCCGTTCCTTTCGTCTGGTGCAGGGTCGCATGGGTTGCTGGAGCCTATTCTTGCTGTTTGGGGTGAAGTTTTACTCTGGAATGTTTGCAGGTTGTGACAGACTGAACTCCGAGTTACACCTTCAGAATTTAAAGTTCGTAGAACAAAATTGAGTTTAAACTCTCCTTTAATTTGACTCAATATAAACAGCAAAAAAGAGAAACTCTAAAAATAAAAAATAAGTGACAGAGAGTGGAGATGTCGCTCCTGGTATGATAGAATCCCCAGTCCGAGCCAAGCCTTAAGATTCTTATAGAAGCTATTTTCTATGTAGTTATTGTGTTTCGGGTCATGGGTTGTATGAATTAATGGAGGGGAGAGTGAAGGGTTTATATGTTTTTTAGTTTGTTTTGTTTTTTGTTGTAAAACACTTTGACTTGCGCAAAGTATGAGAAGCGCTTTTTATTAAAAAAAAAAAAAAAAAAAAAAGTTTGATTTGATCTTTCTAACTGAAATCAAATTACAGTTTAAATATTTTTGAGTCAAATAATCAAGGTCATGATAGATTCCACTCTTTTGAAAATCTTAACCTAAAAAAAAAAAAATTTGAAACATTAAGTCTAATAATGTCCCACTGCATTTTACAATATTCATTTTAAAAGCATTCTGTGTCAGAAATACAAGGAATTTCTTAATTGTTGACTTAAACTAAGTAGTTAAAGGCTTTACAGTCGAGTATTACTTTGATTCCCAGAATTCCTAAGAAGATCTTATTGTGTTAATTGAGCTGCAGTCCTAATGAATAACAGTAAACTAAGTCTTCTAGTGATCGTTTGTTGCTCTAGACGACAACAACTCCAACTTGAAATGTGCATCTTTGATCATTAAAATCTTACTGTTCTGTTTCTCCATCTCCTTTGATGTCTGGCCTGTTGTCTTCCTCCGTCTGACGGACAGACAGGTGGTTACACTCCCAGGACGGGACTCGGTGACCGCTCGCAGAGAAGCAGATTGTTGGTCCTTGAACACAATTGTGTCAAGCTGTTCAAATTTTCTGCTTACTCTCCCCCAACACTGATCAATAATTCTGATTAAATCCTGTATTGACACCGTTTGAAGCCCCTTCGGCTCTTTACGCTCCGGCGGAGGATTATACGGATACTTTGAGGACATGAAAGGATGCCAGTCCTTTCTGTTCCCCTCCGAGCTCTGGCTGTGTTTGCGGAGCTGTCACACTACACCATCAATAAACCGGGGGCGCTTCGAACAGTTTATCCAGCAGGGGGGAGTAGAGTGAAAGAAAAGTCACAGAGCTAAGACAGAAAAACATGATAAACATCAGAGAACATTTGAGTTTTCTTTTCCTTTGATGTCAATTTTGGTTCATTTGTTGGTTTGAATCCTGTGACAGTAAAACTGTCGATGTGATCGTATATTTGAAAAGAACAGGTGTGGGCATGAGGCAGCAGAGTGACACAGCTTTTTTTTTTTGTTCCCACTGATGGATAAAAACTGCTGTGCAGCAGGCATATCTTGAGAATGCGGTGTGCGGACAGCGGTGTGCGGTGTGCGGACAGCATATAATCAAAGTCCTCCTCTGTGAATTCCTGCTCCCGCTGCATTAATATTCCTCACAGTGACAGCGTCCCCTGATGGAGTCATACTTCTTCTACCCTCGATTAAGGATCTGATACTTACCTGTCATCGAAGGTGACGGAGCGACGGAGCGTCTGCCGTCGCCTTTAAGAAGACGTGTCCACTGGCCTGAAAACTGAAAAGGGTCACCCGGCTTTGGATTAAAAGTTGCACGACAGTTAAAAAAAAAACATCAGAGTACGTTCATGTCATGGAAACAACGGGCGTCATGCTCCGCGTGTTCCACATGCACACCTCGTTTCAGTATGTAATCGTCTGTTGAAATGATCAGAAAACAATTCTCTAAAATGTGTCTTCAAGTTACTTCTAAAGCAGATTACTTAACACAGGGGTCTGCAACCTTCAGCTCCAGATCCACATGTGGCTCTTTTATCTCTCCATGGTGACTCCTTGCCCAAACATAAAATAAGTCAGACTGCTGACTCAGCCATGTCGACCGCCTGAGTCAGCAGCTCCCCCTAACCAAAACTACCTAAAGAAAAACAAATAAACAAAGCCGGCAATCTAAGACTACCAAGGTCAAATCCACAAACTAAAATAACAAAACCCAGCAGTGTAAGACTACTGAGGACAGAGGAAAAAAAGAACAAAAGTTATTTGAGCTTTTGTCACACGTAACACAAAACAAAAAAAAGAAAAAAAACACATTTTGAGAGATTCTAGGTTCTTTTTATATTTTTGTATTAATTTTGTATTTTGTATTTTTATATTAAAAAAAAAAGGTCATGGATGAAAATACAAATATCTTAAAGGCTAAAGTAAGACTATGCGCTCCTTCTAGGTTTTGATCAGTAGAAAATGAGCCCAAATGACTCTTTGACTGTTAAAGGTTGCCGACCCCTGACTTAACAGAAAGAGCTCGATTTAGAATTATTCATATTTTCTTCAATTAATCTGGTTCAGTTTTTGACTGATCAAAAGTAGAATTGTGATTCTGACAGCTTCCAGTATTCCCTCTAGAGAACTAAACAGTGTTCTGACAGTGTTCTGAATATCCAGTGCAGGGGTTGGAATTAAAGAAATGAAACCCAAAAAGCACAAAAAAGGTGAAATCCTGTGATGTGACCTGACCAGAGTTTACCACACCTCTCGCTCTGTGACAGCTGGGTTGTCACGGACACCAGTGAAAATTAAAAAAAAAAAAAAAAAATCTGTGAAAAAAAACTATTCAGCACACTGTCTTGTGGGGTCCAGATGACCCCACTTTTACTGTAAACATGCCTTGGATGGGACAAGGGTTAAAACTTCTGCACAGTGCAAGGAGCTGTTCGTGTTATTCAAGTGATGAGAAGGAGATTAAGTATTTTGGGGTCTTGTTCACAAGTGAGGGAAGATCGGAGCGTGAGATCAACAGGCGGATGGGAGAAGTGTCCACCATTATGTGGTCGCTGTAATGGTCCATTGTTGTGAAGAGAGAAAAGCTCTCACTTTACTGGTCAATCTTTGTACAAACACTCATCTATGGTCGTGACTAAAAGAACAAGATCCCGACTACAAGCGGCCGAAAAGAGCTTCCTCTGGAAGGTGTCCTTAGAGATTAGAGATGAGAAACTCGCTCACAAGAGTCAGTTGAGGTGGATCGGGCATCTGGTCTGGATGTCTCCTGGACGCCTCCCTGGGGTGGTGGTTCGGTCACATCTCTCTCTGCTGCCCTGGGAACACCTTGGGGTCCCTCCAGAGCTCAGTGGTTTTTTGGTAGAGAGTCCACCCTGAGACTGGAAGGTTGTGAGTTCAAATCCAGGCTGAGTCATACCAAAGACTCTAAAAATTGGATCTAGTGCCTCCCTGCTTGAGACTCAGAATGAATAGGTTGGATCGGGGTGTTAAACCACCAGGTTCACCACTCCCCCAGGTGATGGGTCAAATGCGGAGAGGTGTGTGGCAACTAATGGGACTTAAACTTTAACAGCGGAGCTGGAGGAGGTGACCGGGGAGAGGGAGGTCTGGGTTTCTACTTTTTTGGACTCCCGTGACCTGGCCTTGGAGGAGCAGAAGTAAACAGATAGAAACAAAATGCTTGTTTTATCTGTTTTGTTCTGCTAAAGTAGCACTTTCTACCAATTTCCCAAATTTGGTAATAAAACAAAGTAAAACTTTTTAAAGTCCTAATATATTTTCCCACTAAACAAAACAATCTCAAAAACTCTCCTCCTTAAAGTTTGCATCCAAAGCGACGGACACCAGAGCACAAACTGGAGACAAACATGTTATTAACTTGCTTAATAAGTTTCATTTTGACAATTTTGAGAAAACAGTCAGACAGAACTTTTAGAGAAAAACTTATTCATGGAGAACAACACTTTTGTGGTTGCAGCGTAAATAACCACTTGAAGAAGTTCACTGCAATTATCCAACACAAAGACACCTTCTAATCAATGGAAAAACCTTCAATTAGAATCAAATGTGAATTTCAGACTTTATAGGCCTAACTTCATAACACAGAGAGAGTAGATGAATGCATCAATGATTTTTGTGACCAGAGCCAGGGATGTAGCAGAAAAATATCAATTTTTTGATGAAGAGCTTAATGAGTGCCTAATAGAGTTGTTATTGCCAGAAGAGCCTTCGCAGGAATGACCATTACAGTAAACCCAAGGGGGATTATGAAGCTGCTGTGCTTACAGAAGGGTGAAAGCTCGACGCTCTATCGGCAGACAGCAAACAGCAATTTACTCTGTCACTTATGGAATAAATCCGTGCCGCGCATCAAAGGCGGGCGTGCCAAAAGTTTGGGTTTACATCACATGCCACATCAATGACGACCACTAAGGGATGAATAATCAGGCCGACGCTTTAAAGGGACACTGGGAAACGTGGTGTAAAAAGGGAACAGATTGTAAAATTAACTGCAATGTAGCCAAGGTCAAAGACTAAAAGAGGAAAAAATCCTAACAAATGCATTCATAAATGAACACAGGCAGAGCAATGAATCAAATAGCAAAGCCTTTGATGACACTGAGGCAAATAATTCCACCGATCTTCAACACCGACACAGGAGCATCAAAGAAATGAGATTTCTTTTGATTCCTACACTAAAACTTGGTGACAAATACTCAGGATGATCGCTAGCTTCCTTCAAGATGATATTGGACTCAACAGAGCTGTTATCCCAAAGCAAAATGATCAAATGCAGGTGATACGTAGAGATCAGACCTAGCAAAGACCCAAAAATGCAAGAGATAATCTACAAATAAATCCACAAACTAAAGTCTACCAAATACTACAAAAAATCTCACGTAAACAAAGTGCTTTCCATTTTATTTTTGGGTGCAGAGGGCATTCATTATCATTATAACACATCCCAATGCATCATGTCTGCGCTGTATGTTAACAAGAAACGCAAGTTTGTGACAGTGAGGTTGCAAACTGGACTCTAGTTGATCAATTTTCCACCAATCATAAGATTGGATCACAAAAATGGTTGTCTAATGCCATAGAAGCATTCAAATCTATTTTAAAAAGTCATAATGTATGAAGCAAATGAAATAAATTAATAATATTATATTATACGTGTGTTTAGGCGCACAATTTCCTTTAAAAAGGCCATACCATGAAAAAACAACTTTTTGATCTTGTATTTTACCGTTCAATCCTCACTATAAAGAATCCCAAAGCGGTATTTTGATCTGTTCAAGAATTTCAGAGAAATCCACTAAAAACTTGAAAGTGTGTGAGACAGCCCCTCTCAGGAAGGGTCTCCTCTGCCAGCACCGCCCCCAGTCTAACACAAACATCCTATTTCTCCATGGAGATAGCGGTGATCAGCAAAAAACGTTCATTTTAGATGCTGAATACCGTATATCTTCTAATAAATTCCAGCTCAAGCAGGTGTTTGTTACTTTAGACGCGCGGCGCTCCTTTAAGAGCTAAGAGCAGATTTAAGGTATTCTGCATCGATCTTTGAAGAAAAAAAAAAATTTGGATACTGTTTATTTTCGTGGGAGAAATCCAGACACGCTGCTTGCTCTGGGATGACATCATGAAATGGGCGGCACCCACACACAGCGGTAGGCGGAGCTTCAGGATTCAAGTCGTTTTTCTTCCAGGTAGGGAATAACTCACAAAAATAACTAATATTTCATAAATAATTTGTTTTTTAGTGTTTCAACAGGTAATATATGATCATATATGTATATAGTTCATTCTGAAAGGCTTAAGAAAATCATGGTATGGCCTCTTTAACCAGACACTTTAAGCATTTGCAAAAGAGACAATGGCAAATATACAAATATGGTAATAAAACTTGAAACATTTAATGAGCTTTAAAACTTTTGTTAAAGGAATATTTGATTCCATTTTATCAGAAAAACAAAACTTTATTCTGAGAGACACAAACCTGCTCAAACGCACACGGATGCGACGTTCACTTGAACGTGTGTTTAGTCCATGGTGTTCACACTGGACAAGCAGGGAGGGGCTTCTTTCTCTTCGTCTATGCCAACTACCGCATTTCCACTACCTTACAGTTGGAAGAGGCGTGGTGTAACGGTGCAAATCCCGCAAATCCTACTGCAGGCTTTTTCTCTCGTCGCTCTATTCAGGTACATGAAAGACTCTGAATCAAATATCAGCCGGTAACAAACCGAAATTATTCATTTTTCTTTCGTAATCAATTTTCAAACTGTTGCCATTTCAGTGAATTTATAGGGACACTACTGAATCCCAGTTTGTGATTGGACGAAGTCTGTCTTGGTTTGACTTTTAATGTGCGTTCAGTGGCTCCATGTCTTGCACTGTCTTGTAGCTACTGAAGAATGCGAAACTTTTGAACCCAGAAATGCGTGTTATCATATACTTTTCACAGGAAATGGTTGCTTGAATGCATGTTGCCAAGGGTGGCGTGACTGGTGACAAATCTGACTTTGGATTTAGTAATTTAAGTCCTCCTTCCATGACCTATCAGTCTTTCCTGCTAGTATCTTTACTAATCAATCCCAGGATTTCGTTCTTTAGGAGAACTGGACCTTAAAAGGCAGATTTAGAAGATGCTCATTCCCTATCCTAAAGAACGGAATCTAGCGATAACATGACCAGGACGACTGAGAATCTCCAGACTCACTAATCAATGAGTCTCTCAGCATCTTGACCTACCAACGATCGCAGCAGTAATGAGAAGAAGGGGCTGACATGGCCACTTACACTGAAGCCGGCCCAAAACGGATCAGTGATTCGAGTCTGTGACGCTCAGATCTGCGATGAGGACGTGCTGAGTTTTGCTGAGCGGGTCCGAGGTCAAAGCCACTCATGCGGCATCGTGGCAGCATTTTGAGCAGCCACCGGGGATTCAAACTGTCCTCAAGGACACTTTAGCAGGGAGGGCACCGCAGAGTGCTCACGCACACTAATGACAACTTGTCTTGTGTCTGCTCTGGAAATGACTGTCTCTTCAGCTCCACTGGTGACATGGCTCAAGGACTGTACACGGAGATCTAAAGCTATTCATTCATCGTAAGTTTCATCAAACAGATTGTCCTCATATCACCAAATCGTGGAGCAAAAGCTTCTTCAACCGTTACCACCGCCGCCCACATGTTGATGTCTGCGTCATCGTGCCTTCTCCGGTCGTCAGTGCAGATTTCCTGACAGCAGTGACCACACTGAGGAAGAGGTCTGACGATGAGGCACGAGGGGAAAATCTGTCAGTGTGTCAAAACCAAGGCTTCGTTTCAATCTGTTCCCTCACACAAAACTGAGAGGAGAAGACGTCACACAAGAGGTGCTTCCATTGAGTTGACCCAAATAATTTATAGACCCAATTCAATGAAAATTAAGTTTTTGGCGTTTTTAAACATATTTTTTGTTCTTATGATGGAGAACAAAAAACTAAACTTAAATTTGCATTTCTGAGTATTCAAATTGTTATGAATTGGGAACAGACAAAAAATGATTACATAGAAAATACACAAGGCAACAAGCTCTCAGTGACGGGGAGGGGAAGGGCGGAAGGGTTAACGGTCCACCCATAATTCAAAATTTCGATCAACCAACTGATGCTTTGGAGAAATTTTCCCCTCAAAAACAAGATGTATTTTTTTTTTATTTTGGCTAAAAACATAATTAAAAGACCACTTTAAATTTCTCAAAATACGATCATATTTGGGAGGACTTTAATTCAAACTAGACATGAAAATTATCCTAACAGACAAGATTATATGGGGTGTCGTTTGCTAATTTGCAAAGTAAAATTTTAACATCAATATTTATCAATATTAAGCATGTTTAACGAGAAAAAAAATCTCGTTTTTCAAATGCACATTTCCCCTTTTTAATTAATGAATCTATAAATGTTACATTTACTAACTACATATCTAGTTAGAAGGCTAAATATTTAATTTTGAGATAACTTTTTATTTTTTTAAATTATGTATTTAGCTTACAAACTAAAAATTTAATTTTATGTAATTAAATATTTAGTTTGCACATTATATTTTTTGTGTCTGACCTAAATATTTGTTTTTCAAACTTAATATTTACATTTTGTAACAAACTATTTAGTTTGCAGCTAAATATTTAAAATATATATTTAGATTTTATAAATAAATACATTTTGCTTTTAAATATATATTTAGATCCAAGCTAAATATTTAGATAAAAACGAAATATTATTACATCATATTATTTAAATATTTGAAATATAAATATACTTCATTATTTAAACTATGTTAGTAGTAATAAAATATTTAGTTTTTAAATATATACTGTATTTAGATCCATTCTATATATTTAGCTCGAAATTAAATATTACGTTTTAACTAAATATTTAGATCCAAGCTACATATTTAGCTTTTCTCATAATATTTAGGTTGGACCTAAATTTTGTATCTATATATTTAGTTTTTTTTTTTTCTATTAAATATTTAGTTTTTAAATATACATTTAGATCTATTCTGAATGATTGGTTAAAAACTAAATAGTTAGCTCCAAACTATATATTTTAATCAAAGCTAAATATTTAGCTTTTACTAAATATTTAGCTTTGATTTAAATATTTATATCAGACCTAAATATTTATTATGCAAACTAAATGTTTAATTTCATTAAGTTAAATATTTAGTATAATATATAATTTTAAAATATATATTTAGCCTTTAATTAAATATTTAGCTTGCTATCTAAATATTTAATTACTAAATTTAACATTTATAAATGCATTAATTGAAAAGGTGCAACCATGCATTTGAAAAATGAAATGTGTTATTTTTTTCTCCTAAAACATGCTAAATATATACAAATTTTTATGTTAAAATTTGACTTTGCAGTCTTTCAAATGGCACCCCATTAGATGATCGGGAATATTCACATAGCGGCCTGAACTAATGTAATAAGGAAGCAAAGATGGACAATATCCTCTGATCCAGATGGAAAAACCATCTCTAAAGCCACATTATCCAGGTTTCACCATCTGAGCACATCCACTGCTGCATACACCTACACTGCAGTCATTCATCAGACGGCAAATTATCAGCGGCGCAATATGGTAATACGAATACTCAAAGCATACTGTTGCTTTAATGAGGGAACTAAAGGACAGCCCTGTTACTAATTCAGCCACGACCAAAAGACAGATTTGCTTACTTAAAAAGAAATGATCCACATACTGTACATGTAAAAGGCTTCTGTAGCCAAACGAATTTAGCTTTAAACAATATCCTTTACCATCATTTATGTTTTGCTTCAATAAAATAACTAAAAAAGGTTAAAAAAAAACAGTTAGAGATTGATTCATATTTGTCATTTGATGTCTTGTTTTGTTTAAGCACTTCTTCACACAATGAAATCAAATCACTGAAGTGGACAAATCCAGAATTCTGATTTTACAATAAAGCAGAATCAAAAATAATAAAATGTTGTGAATTCACAGGATCTCTTTTTTTTCCTGTTTTCTTTAATTAAATATTAAAGTATTATTAATCTGTTTAAGTCCCCTGTGACATTATTTTTAATTAAAAAAAATGTTCCCAGCAGTGTTTTAGTTATGATTATGAAGTTGTGTCGCTGGCGTAAATCTTCATCCCTGCTACATAAAAACTTCAAGCAATATCAGTAATGTCCAGCCGTATGGTTCTGATCCAGATGTCAGCTCGGACGAGGAAGTGAAGAACTTCATGGACCGAACTTCCTCCAAAAACCTGATTTTTTTCTCCTCCCATTGAGAGGTACTTTAAAGCAAATTCTCCAAACTTTTACTTTTGCTTCTTTAGAAATCTTCATTAAAGTGTTGCTGCCTGTTAATCCAGATTTCCACACAACCTTCATCTTTAATTCGTTGTGACCTTTTCATTTGGTTAATTCTGTAATCATAACTGCAACTTGCTAATCATCTGGCCAATCAAATCAATTACTGGCCCGTTTCTCAGTGGAGAAATGCATAGATGAGCGAGTCTGAGAAAAAAATCATATGAAACTGGAGGAAAAAAGCAGTTCCAGCTCACAAACATTCATCGCTCTCAGTAGGACTTTGCAGCGTGGCGCTCCACACATCGAGCTCTTATTAATGTGATTTTCTTCCTGCTCCATCTGTTCTAAATTACTGCAGCAGGGTTGTGTACTCCCTGACTAACGCTTGGCATGTTTTATGTGAGCCAGAGGAGCTAGCAAAACCAAAATTTTGCTTGGCGCGGTGGAACACTTTGACCGAAGAAAAATGACAACTCAAAGGCTTCAGTCTCCCCCCCCAAAAAAAAGGGAGGTGCAGATTGCGCCCTTTAGGTTTGTCAGCAGCTTGATTTCCAACTTTTCCATTTGTTAGCACATTTTACCAAACTTTGACAAAGTAAAAGTTACAGTTGTTGCTAAAGTGTTGTCCTTAAAAAGCTTTCATAGCTGTTATAAGACATTTGTGTGTCTGTAAAAAGATTTTTTACTTGTGGAAAAAAATGTCCATTCATAAAAAAAAAAGTTTTGTACTTGTAATAAGAAATATGTGTATCCCTAAAACGGCTTCATAACTGAAAAAAAAAATTGTCCACCCATAAAAAAGTTTTATTTGTAATGAGAAATGTGTGCATCTGTTAAGATGTTTTGTAACTGTAGGAATTGTGATTTGTGTGCAATACTGGAAAAAGATGGTATCATCTGCATAAACAAGCACAATTACACAATAACAAGCACCAGTGTTGTCTAAAAAAAAGAGGAAATTCTGCGGTTCACCGAGAAAGTCCCGCCCCCGACACCGCAAGAGGCAACAGTTCAAAAAGAGACACGCCTCCACCTGTGAGCAGTCGACCTGGAATCCAGCTGGATCAAAATGCTCCCAAAAAAGTTGTTCTATTATTTTTCCCAAGCATAATAAAGAAAGTTGGGTAAAAAAGGAATAAGCTGGAAAACGGGGGGAAAAACAGGATTCCAGGAAAAATGAGAAATTCTTTTTTTTGGGGGGGATGGGGGTTGACTGGTATGACTTTAGCCTCTAGCAATTTTTATCGTTTTTCATTCAAAAACATGTTGATTAGTTTGTTGACAAATTTTTTTCCTTTCTTTTTTTAAATAAAATTATACCTAAAACTTTCCTTCTATGTTGTAAAAACAGTTTATTAAACATTTTTGGGGTTTCCACAGTAAAATGAATCAATTTTTTCCAGATGGGATTTTCTGTTTTTGGATGACTTCTTGTCTAATGTGTGAATATCACATAAAAAAATGACTAAATAAAGGTAGTGTTACATAAGTGTGGTGGTGCTGATTAAAATGATACCAAATAAGCAACCGGGAAGTCTTTTAAATTGACAGAGCATTCAAAAGTAGACACAAAGTGAGTTTCAGACCGTAGGTTCCATAGAATTAAAAATAAACTTTCTAAATTTACAATTTTGTGTGTGATTTCAAATAATGATCATTTGCATAAAATAAGTGGCTGGCAAATACTGTAACTAAAAAAAAAAAAAAAAAAAAAAATTTGATCATACGGTAATTTTTTCCAGATTTACAATTAATTAGTCAATTTTTTTAAATGAATTTCCATCCCTAAGATAAATATAACCAGATAAAATAACTAAAGGCAAAACAGAGTAAAAACAGCCAGGGAACAAAACACAGAGCAAATAAATATGAAGGGTTTGACTTGTTTTTGCTCAATAGCACAAATTTTATTTTTACTTCCTGGCTTTGTTTGTTTTGTTTGTATCCAGATCATTTTTATCAGGATGTAATTAATGGAGATAAACATCTTTTGGGTTATCTATTTGTGTAATTTTTTATATAGAGTGGCAAAAGTAGAGAAATTTGTGTGTTTTTTCTTTTAGCGTTTAGTTTATTTCTAACTAATTTAGACTAAACAGATTTTCATGGAGTAAAATATTGAAAGTTATTCAAGGTTTAAGTTTATTTATTCAGGAAAAAAATTCCTGCCAACTGTTAAAAAGTTATGTTTTTAAAGTTTCAAAAATGGAGTTTTAGTGTGTTCAATAAATGTTTATCCTGTTCGGCCCGCGACCTAAGATGTGTTTTGAAATTTTGGCCCCAGTGTGATTGAGCTTGACCCCCGTTTTAGACTGACGATCCTTCAGTAACACATCTATTTCTATAAACCAGCACCAAAATGATCTCTTGAAACATTGAGCTGTTTAGAATTCTGAGACAAGAAGCAGAAAATCTTATTCCACTTTTAGTTACAACAGGCTTTTAACAAAACTCTGTTCCAAGCAACATTTGGATAATAGAGCTTAATGAGAGAGCCTATAAAGCATCGTTAAGGCGTTCACTGTGATGATGACGCAACCCCCCCATCGCCTGCGGCTGCCAATCCCACGCATGATGAGACAGACTTCTCCGCGGAGCCGCATTGGCCACCAGCGCACGTATGAGCGGTCCATTTTTATTCTTTAAAGCGCTCCCCGTCAATACTTTGCTCTCAACAGGATATGAAAGATGAGGAGATGGCAGACAGGGAGGGCAGAAACCCAAAGCCGACACAATAGGAGCGATGGCAATCAGCACAGCCAGGACACATCAGCCTCTGGTAATTCAAGATGCACAAGGGAACTTATTTAGCCGCACTTATTGCGTAGACCAAATGAACAGCGGGGAAGGAGAGCGGCGCGGGTGATGGTGCCACTCGCTTTCTGGGGTAGACGGGAAGACTGTGACAGCCTACATCGTTAGGAAACCAACGCAGCCCACAGCGAGCGCCGCAGCTGCCACGTCTCCTGCCAGTGCGAGTCAGGAAGCACTCTGCAGCCCGAACTGGAGACGGGAAGTTGCAGAAACATAGATAACACTTTGAATTTAATTTATCGATAGCACTTTGCTTTATATATTTTATTACTAATTTGTAGAAGCAAAACCTTATTCTATGCAATGCTTGCTAACATTCAGTAGGTAGCTTCTCAAAGCCATCAAAAGCACGAACGTGAATTTATTATTATTATTTTTAAAGAAATTTAAGAAAGATGCATTAGAGTTCATTCTCATGATTTTCCTTCTAAAGTCTTTTGGTCATTTTCTCAAAAACAGAAAGACAACCCAGCATCTGTTTCTACCACAGTAACATGGTGGGAGAGTGTGGAGTGGAATGCCCACAGCAGCTTTTATTGTGAAAATTTGCTCAACACTGTAAAAAGTTTAATATTGGATCAATTAACAACATTTTTGTAATTTGTTGCATGTAATTTGTTTTAATCAAATTCAATTTTTGAGTTGAGTAAACCATCAACTCGTAATTTTAATTTGATGAAAACAAAAAATTTTACATGTAAAAAAATTACAGAAATTGTGTTAATTGAACAAACATTTCACTTTTTTCAGTGTATATCTCCATTAAAATACACTGATTGAGCACTTTAAGTCAGGCGAGTCCAAAGTGTGGCCCGTGGGCCAAATGAGCCCCCCCCCCATTTAAATATCCACTGGCCTTCAGACTCCTTTCAAAAAATAAATATAATTTTAGCATTTTCTAAAAACTGTGTGTATATTTCTTGACTGAGGTTGGCTAAATTACATTTTCATATTTACCATGAAGAGGTGTTGATATATGGAGCTAAAATAGAGCCAATATTATTTAAAAACCTAAAAAAGGAAATTGAGAAAAATGTTGCTGTTTGGCCAAAAAAAAACTTTTTGTTATTCTAAAACAAATTTAATTCCTTTCAGCTTCAAATGTTCTCTTTTTTTCAGTTTTCAAAACTCATAATTTAAATTTTAAAAATTTTTCTTTCAGTTTCAAATCCGTTTGAACGTTTTGGCCCCTTTGAGTGGAGCAGAGACAATACGTTTTCTTCTTTCTATCCCCTTTTATTTTCACAGAGGTCAAGAATATTGCAAATTTTTTGTTGTGTGCTATGAAAATGAAATAAATAAATAAATAAACTAAACTACTCACTTTCCCAATGATTGAGTTCAAACCCCAATTTTTAGGTCCCATTTTTTTTTTCAATTTGATATACAACAAATAAAATGTAAAAAATCCTTTTAAAAATATGGTTATGGGCAAGTATGAATGAAGAAAAAACTTTTGCTAAGTCTGCTCTAAATGTTGGTTTTAAAACTACAATTATGGCATCTCTAGTAACTAATGAAGGATTATCACAAAACGTAAAATCTTCTCGTTAAGTTTCAGCTTTAATTCTGAAGTTTTATGAGCGTCAAACCTCAGTTCCTCTCTGTGTTGCTGCTCTAGAAAACCGGTTCAGTTCATTTCCCATGACGACGCTCTCCCACCTTTGTTCTACTTTTAAAGCGATCCCACCTTCTGCGTTCGGCTGTTGTTGTTGTTGATGTCCTCGTTGCCAGGCCGACCAGCTGTATCCGGGAGCAAACAATGTGATGACGGAGTTGCCGAGCAACAACAGCGCCCTTACAAGACACTCGTGGGGAAAAAACGTCCTTGATAGAGAGACCTGGTGTGATCCAGCTGGAGAGGGATCCTGTGGTGCTGCCGCAAAGTATGACAACAAAGAAAAGCAAACAATCCGGTTGCAGGAAACTTTACAAAACTAAGACGAACCAGATTTTTTATCAATTTAAAGGAGAATAAAAACTTTTAGGCAAACGAGCTTCATTTTCTTCAAACTTTTAAGGAACAATAAACTATTTTTTTATTTTTTTATAAGTTTACTTTTGTTGCTGAAAACCATACAGTGAAAACAGGCGTAGGACACATGAACGCTTTCAGCAGCACATCAATCCACATTTGCTAGGTCTTATGAGTGTTCTTGGCAAAAGGATGGTTGACCCGGGACCAAGTCAAAGCAGTGCGCTCATGTTAATGAAGCGACATGGCAGCCGGAGCGACAGCGCGCCGCACTGATGTGTTTTTAATGGCTTTTGGACAAAAAGGGAGTTCTGTGGCACAGGGGGAACCGCCAAAAAAAATCCACCAAAAGGTTTGTGCCCAAAGCCTTTTTCAGATTCAGAAATTCCCCTATCCAGGGATTAGGAAAATGTCTGTTAATCTTAAAATGTCACTCAAGATGTTGTTGATGTGCGAGGAAGTCCTTTATCCTGTACATGTACATAGAAAACAAGGGAAACTCATCTGACAGGAGAAAGACCCGCTGTTCCAACTGACCCAAGAGGCTCGTCAAATTGGACCCGGCCTCCTCCGTCCGCCCCTTTGCCCCGGACCTCTGCAGGAGACTCTCCAGGATCCAGAATAGCTGACACGAGTTCAGGTAATTGTCCAAAGGAAAGCTGTCAGGCTCTGAACATTCCTGCACCTGTGATGCAAAAACAGTTCACATGCTTTTACTGCTTCCAAAATCAGGACATATAACAACCAATGCGCCAGTATCTCCACAGTAATTAGGATAAAGTTTACAAAGCCTTCCTCTAATTCATATTCAGGAATTCACTTTTGAATAAAAGAACAGTAGAATCCAAGAACATTATTTTAATTCAATACACAGGTTTTTAAAGAGATTCTGCTTAAGCCAAACTTTTGTTTACTTATAATACATTCAAGTTAACTTTTTTAAGCTGCCTATGACTTTCTAATGTTGCATGTACTTAATTCAGAAATTCATATTTTCTAATCCCTTATTTAGAAAAATGCCTCAAGATACATTTGTGTATTTGGGGAAAATCTTTTAAACTCCACTTTTGTTCTATTAGAATGGGAGAGTCATTATTGAACAATATTTACATATTACAATATTTAAAGTAACGATCCGCAGTCCTATTCCATACAGAGCAGCAGGCCGTTTTAAACTTGTCTGTCTGTGTCCCAGTTTGAACATTAACCCGAGAATGGATAAAGAAAATAAAATTTTATAAAACCCATGAAGCTGGAGTGTGCGGTCGCCATGGTAATGGATGTTCGCTTGCTGTGCTGGACCCTGGGTGGCAGCGCTTGCGATGCCGTCTACACAGTGGCTAGCTAGCTTTGTGGGAGGGATCGCTCCAGCGGCTTTGTGACCGGCTGGCGACCTATCCAGAGTGTCCTGCGTCAGCCGAAAGGTAACCAGGAAAGTTCAGCGGCCCAAGTGGGTTAAGAAAATGGATGGAAAGCAGGGCTGCCACAAACGATTATTTTAGAAGTCGATGAATCACAGATTATCTTTTACAATTAGTCGACTAATCATGGCAGCCCTAAAGGAAAAGATGAAAATCCTCTCATCGCGCCGCCATATTGAATCTCTGTTTCTACCCTTTGATCTAGTCCAGGGGTGTCAAACTCATTTTGGTTCAGGGGCCACATTCAGCCCGTCTGATCTCAAGTAACATAATAGCAATATAACCTGAGGTCAGCTTGTCGCTTTGTTTATTTTTTTTTTTTTCTCAATTGAAAAAAAAAATGCTACAAACAACCTAGCAGCCTTATCACTTATTAGTACAGTGTTTTTCACAGAGGCCAATGGATTTAAAATGAAATGGATTTCCCTTTATTATTATTTATTTAATTTATGCAGATTGAATATTTATATCCTGAATATCCTGACGGTAAACTCAAATCCTGCCTAAAATGCAAATGTGAAAATCAGTACCAAAAAAATAAATAAATAAACTAAATTAAACTTTTTGTGAACAGAAACATTCAGTTTCTGTCTCTTCATCATCATTTGGCCTTCAATATCAGGATTCAAATCCTCTGTGACAAAAAATTTCACATTGTCAGCTAGTGAACAAAATACAAAGAAATCTTTTCCTGCGTTGGCTGCTTTTCCTTTCCTCCCCCTAGTGGACGGAATTGCACGTTGCGGTCATTTCTTAACAGAACCAGAACTGGCCACAGGAATGGGCTAGAAACTTGCTTTTTCTTTTCCAACATCCTTATACTTTTTTCTCTTAATGACTGGGCCAGATTAAACAATCTGATAAATTAAATAAATTAAATTAAAAATTCCTCATAAGTTTTCAGTTGAATGTATTTGTCTCCTATTGTCTTTGCTGGTATTTTGCACGAGGACACTGTGATAAATGCTGCAACACATACGTCCCACACCAACCAAAAGTGACAACAAGGCATGAATGCTTTCACAAAATGAACAAACTCTGCACTCAATACAGTAAGTGTTAATCATTCAAACAAACAAAACTGCTGCACTTCTCCTGCCTACTTCTCCGTTTAGAAGTGTGAATGTATGTTTGAATTATGTCATGTCTAAATGTGTGTGTGTCCTAGATGTTATGAAGAGAAACAAGCACCAGATGGTTGTCAGGTATTCCTCCAGGCTGCAACCTTCTGAGAGCTGACAGAATGTGACAGCACCACCTCTTTAACCCCTTACCAACACACCGCATCCACCCATCAGGAAAAGGGACATTTGGCACAGATGATACCATTTTTTTTTCTCCTGTTACATAAATTCTAAAATGCTTGAAAACTGACTGCGTAAGCACGTCTTTGAAGACAGTTCTGTTTGCGCTTCACTGACGTATAATGTCTTTACTTTCAGTTCTTTGACTCGTACACTTGCAGGAGTCCTATTATCTTCGTAGGTGTGATCATTTCCTGCCTTTAAAGTGTGTAAAGCTATCCAGTGCAGTCGTTTTGCACAGTAGTGAGCACACTCGGGTGGTGATCCTTAAATATGGACAAGGTATGAACCAGACAAGAAGGATACTCATTACAGTTCCTCAGAATGGCAGAAAGCCAACCTATGGGCTGGCTTTAAAGTCCTCCTCCAATGAAACTCATGTTGTTTGAGTTTTTAACACGTATGTGTGGCAAAGAGAAAAAATTAAAAAAAAATAAAATAAGACTTCATTTCGTGTTTGTATTTCCAAGTATTTCTCCTTTTAAGTCTCTGTCAATCAAACTGCCCAAGAAAAACTACACAGCTAAGCACCATAAGCCACGCCCACACAGGAATTTTTGAAAACGAAGGCTTCAGATCAACAAGAAAAAATTATTTTCAAGACATTTAGGATGTGGAATTTTTGTTAAAAACTTCACAGTCCTAATTAAAACCCTACTGAGAACGTTTAAAGACAATGGAAAAAAATCGTTGCAGGAGGACTTTAATGACTTCTATTAAATGATGGATTTCTTTTATGTTAATGCATCATAAAAGAGTTTTGGATCTCAAGTCCCTGTAACGGAGTCACAAACCTCTGAGATCAGTTTGAAAACATTGGGAGTGTCACTGTAAGTAAGTAGTGGCACTAACACGCCACAAGAGTCAAGAGACAAGAGTCTAAAAGCAAATCAGTCAAGGAGAAACTTCAACTACAAGAAGCTCCTATTTGGACCGTTTCGAGTGTTCCAGGCAGTCGTGTCATTGCACAGAAACATCACAGGGGAAAAAGACTAATGATCGTCAGAGACTTGTGTCTTTAATTGTCCTTTGATTTTTTTTCTCTCAGTGTGATCCATCATCTTATACAAAAGTTGATATTTACAAGTAAGCTGCTTTCATTCATTTTCCAGAACCAAATTTTAAGACAGGATTCTGTTCTTGGTCTTATCACCTTTTAAATGCTTCGATAAGGTAATTAATGGTGAGTAAATGACCATCATGATTGTATTCAAACTAAGTTCTTCTGGCACAACCTACTGTCATAATTATATCTGTATGCTTACATAGTATTGTAAATACCTTAAAGGTACAAAGGAAAGGAACTGATAAATAAAAATAGGTCTGGATGGCATAAGTTGTTGCTGTTAATATGTTAAATCAAAAGTTGTAATGGTGACAGAAAGTCCAAAATAAGATAATAAAATGAAAGACTAACAGGTAGGTTAATGGACATTCGTTTTAAATAAAAACTATGGTTCTTGTGGCTTTTTTTTTTTTTTTTTGCTTTAGAAATGTATGATATAGTCTATAATATCAGTATTGATAAATATTTACAAAAAAAAGTCATTATCCAGACCAGGTGTGTGCAAACTCTTACCGATTTGCATCATTACATTGTCGTTTTTAATAATAAATATGAACAATATTTATATTTGGGTGCAAATAAATGCATACATATTAAGATAAACCGGAATTTTCTGAGGTTTAAAGTTCTTTTTATTTTTACTTTTAACAGAAGTACATATGACTCTTTCAAAATAAAAGATTTCCTGTCCCAAACAGGAATATTCAAGTAAAGCAAATGTATTCCTAAACAAAAAGAAACAAAAATAACATTTTCTCTTGTTATACTTTAGGTTTACTTTAGTGAGCCGTGATCCTTTTTCCTACTTACTACTGCTGTTAACTGGAGCATAAACATGACACATGATTGGTTAATGATCCAATAGAAAAAGTATATGAAGAACACAAGCCACTCCCCTCTGAATATTACTAACCATTGTTATGGAGCTTAAGATAAAATGTACTTTAAAGCTATAAAATAGACTCAATCAGAAAAGATCAGACATTTTACCAAAGTTTTGTCTAGTATTTTATAATCTGTGTATTCTGGAGAAAATGCAGAGCAAACAAGGTCTAATGATGTCAGCACGGATATAAAAACCATAAAAGCTTCTAGGTTCACCTAACTTAACAAAAATATATTAAATCAATGCAAAGTTGGCAAGCCTTACTTTTAATAAAGGGTTTAATTAATTAATTTATTTTTTTCCTGTAGCCAGAGAGCCACTGTGGAAGGGTATAAAGGAGCCGCAGGGTGCAGACCTCTGATCTAAACTGACCAAAACTGCCAATAGTTAGCACCAACATGACATTAAAAGTGAGAAATATGAGCAAATTGATACATTTATTTGCTATGTTAACCAGCAGGATATCTTTAATTTTAACTGAGCTTTTATAGCTTATAATTTTCCTCAAGACCTGAAAAATAGCACAGTGCAGAACCAGAGAATATTGAAGGTTCTTCCAAAGCACGTGTCAAAGTCGAAGCCGGATCCGGCCCCCCTGGTAATAATTTACAGCCCTCCAGATCATTTTATCTTGTTATTAATGGCCCAATGTTATATTTTGCTTATTTCTAACTTGTATCAATTTGGCTTCTTGTACGACTGAGTTTGAGACCCCTGTTCTAAAGTAACATTTCCAAACCACTTTGTTCGTATGCAGTATCAATTATTCTTTTTTTTTTAGAATTTTATTTCTTTTATGTTGAGTCATGATCCTGTCATTAACAAAAGTAGAATGTTTACTCTTTTCTGAGAGAGACTCAGAGACTTTTAAACCAAATTCTTCCCCTGTATGAATTAATTTGCCATGTTATTGGGGACAGGTCGAGTTTTGATTAAAATGGAAAAATTACCTAGCATCTGGACTGCAGAAAAAAACAGTAAATCTGCATGAGTCCCAGCCAGCCCTGTTGTAAGAATCAGGCAGCTAACAGCAGGAAGGATGATTGTTTGTTGGCTTGTTAGGCCTCCTCCGGGAACCAGCTGGCTGCCGGCAGACAGTGACAGCATTTCAGAGAGACTTTTAATAACTGTGACAAACTATTCCCTTCATTCAGTCTGAACACATAAGGTCAAAGCTGACTTTATCTTCAACATCGCTGATCTCACGGAGTGACCCCAGGACGATGTCAAAGGAAAGGCCATCTCACAATCAGCTCTTCAAAGCAGTCGAGGTTCTGTCTCTGAATTTTTCCCTCTGGATATAAACATTTTTGGTATTCTTGGGGCAAAGCTGCCCTTCAGCATGGTCCTTGCAAGACAATAATTAGAACACAGTTTTTCATTAGTCTTTCAGTTTTAAAAAGCAAATCACATTTACATTTGTCAACTTCAATTTCATTAAAAAAGCAGCTTTCTAATGAAAGGAGACAAATTACCTTAAAGTAATGAAAACGTGTCTATTTTCTCTGAAAACATTTGCAGATTTTTTTATTAGACGGGCAAAAGAAATCAAAATGAAAATGAAAAACTTTAGATTACTGTGAATTCCAAATAACGCTCGCATTTACATAGATTTAAAAATTAAAATGGAGGATTCTTTGACAAAGTTCGAAGAAATTAATAAATATTTCAAAGAAATATTATTTCTAACCATATAAATGTCTCGACTATATTTTCTATTCATTGCACAACTCATTTAGGGAAAAAAAATAGATTTTTTTTTTAGAGAACACAAAATTCCCCAAACTTTTCAACAGTAGTGTAAGTGCTAGAACTGGCAACACATACTGAGTTTCGTTGAAAACAAATAAAACAAAAACACAAAATAAACAATCATTTTCTAAAATAAGAAAGTAGGGATTTTTTCACAGCTTTTTGTTAAGTTATTTGGTTAATATCTAGAGAAAAGTCTCAACTTTAACAAGAAAAGAAAATGGTAGTTTAAAAAAACTTGTTAAGAAAAAGATTTTTTTTTACTAATTCAAACTGGTGTGTTTAACTAAATATGTGTTAGGATGTGTGCCTTAGATCCTGAAAAAATTGTTATTTTTTATGCCGTTGTGAAACTTTGAAAGTGCCAGAAATTATGTGACACTCCTAAAAGCTGTCAGCTTGTTTTCAAGCTTTTATTGTCGTGTAAAAATCACTAGAATACAAAAGGATGACAGAGACGAGGCGATGCGACTGTGAGAAACTCCAAAGCACAAACGTCAGGGAAAACAGTGGAAAAAAGAAAAGAAAAAGTGGAAAATGACTCAGCAGATGATGTAAAAGATGGAAGGAAAGTGGGAATCAGAGTGAGGATGGGCATTGGTGGCAAAACAGCACATTGAGAGTGGGGTGGTAATGTAGGCAGAGTTAAGGCGAAGCTTACAAATAGCATATAATGAAGCTATGTGCAGCTCAAACTGTGAAGGGCAGTAATTTACCCGTCAAGGACAGAGATGGATTTGTCACCAGAGTAGAAAAGAAAGCCAGTGGAGTGAGAACCTCCAGCCTCCTCTCAACAACAATGCATCATCTGAATGCAGAGGATTCGATTGTGCATACGTTGACCTAAGCAAGCCAACAATAGACAAAGCTAAATAAAAGCTCTTATATGAAGCATAACCAAATAAAATCAATATTACATCGTTACTAACATAACATTTGTAGCAACAGAGTGCTGTCCTGCTACAGAGGAGTGTTGTAGATATGGTTGTGGCTTACATAAAAAATAGGATTCGTCTTTATAAGTTTTACTCTTTTTAGAGCCGAATAAGCAAAAAAAAATGTTGTCGCCCAAGTATGGCTGCTTTGACACTAGTAATGGTGATGCAGACCATTTATCAGATGATGTTCACTTGGAGGCGATATACTGAGGAACAACAAGAAAACCAGCTCCAGCAATCCCCTGTTAAGCTGCCATTCCTGGACTTTATTTGAGTCTGCCACAATTAGTCAAAGACTAAATGATTATGGAAATTGTTTTTGACTAATTTAATATATTGATTTGTCGTTTCTTTTTTTCTTTTTTAGATTTTATCTCAAAACTACAGTGCACACTTTCTAACACCACATCTGCCATTGTCTGTGACACATGCGCAGTGTCCGGGTCAGTAATGATGTAGCGAGGAGTAATAGGAAGATGTTTCCTGTCCCCGTGGAGAGTCGCCTGTTCCTGAGGAGGGGTTCTGATACCCCTCACATCCAGCTGGTTGAAGGAACCCTAAATGTTTTCTGGACTCGTTTTTGTTTTGTTCTTCGATGCCCTCTCCTCATAGGTTTATGGGCATCTGGGATCTACCCTTTTGGGGAGGGGTACTGTAAGGGTTTTGTGGTTTTGCTTGGTTTGTTTTTGGTCATGTTCTGAGTTGCCCTGTCAGTCACACCAGTTCCAGGTTAATTATGATTCACAACTGTTTCATTTCCCTCAGCCTATTTAAGTGTCTGGTCTTCGGTTCATACTTGAACAGGTCATCTGCTCCGTTTCTCCATTGGTTTCTCAATGCTTTTAGCTCCTGTCACCAAGCCTGGTCTTCTGTGTTTGGGTCATTCACTACCCCCTGACACACCTATCAGAGTCCTGCCTCTGCATGTTTGCTCTGTGGGCACTGGCAGTTGATCTTGCTCCTCATAATGCAGTGTTTACGTCATTTTCAATCTCTACTTCCGCACTTCGGTTCACACTTCAGTAGACCGAGGCCTTCACTTTCTAAAGGAACAGGGGTTCACCTGTCTAGTTCACAACAGAGTTCAAGCTTTAATACTAAGAACCTGACCATCTAAACCAACAAAACCAAATCAGCGGGTGAGTGTCAATGTGCAGAACAAAAAAAGCAATAACTGGTCAAAAGGTTACTTGGAAATAGAGGCAGTAAATCCCCTTTAAACTTTAACAGCCTCTGCTTTACCTTCTCAGAAGGTCCACATCAGTCAGTCAGGACTTTCTAGTTGACTTGCTATCAAGAGAGTGAAGCATATACATGATCCCTTGTAGGCCTGTCCTGAAATGAAGTTGAGAGTAGTGTTCTTTAGGTGTTCATGCATCACAAAAGCAACTACCACAAGATCGCCTTCGGCTGACAAGAAGTCACAGGCATTGATTTTCTTCCTTTTTTCCTGCTTCTGTCCAGCAAAAGCGTCCTCTAACGGTGCGTTATTCTTTCCCCCAAAGCGTCTCCTTCTAGGAGGTCTGCTGACAATCCACTGATTCAACTGATAGAAAATCAATCCAATCTCATCCAAGTCTATTCTTTTGGAGCTTGTCTCTTGACATCTTGACAGCCCGAGGAGGGGTGGGAACACAAAGCTCTGTCGACTTCACAGACAAAAACAAAAAAGGAGTAGTGCATCCTTTTGTTTTAGTCCTTCCAATCACCAACATGGAAGTTCTACTGTGGAATCTTTTGCTTTTTGTTAAACAGCCCGTGTGGCTGTAGAAATTACAGACGAGAGGGAAGTTCTGTCTATTTTATGACAGAAGGTGGTTGATTTGTATGCCGGGTGAAAGAAAACCAATATTTATGGAAGCGATTTACTTGGAAAGGCTTGTGGAGAAATATGACCACCCACAAAGACAATTTCACTATATTCTAACAGCTTAGTCTCATATCTTTTTTTTTTTTTTTTAACCAACAGATAAAGTTTATTTTAGAAAAGATTAAAATGCTTGAAATATTGAGCAAAATATCCCTTAAAGGGAAATGAATGAGAAAGTCTTCAAATTTAGAAATCGGGCTGGATTGATCAAATCGATAAATTGATAAATTGATCAATAAATGATTCATAAAAATATTGAACGATTTAGCACTTAAAGCTAAAGTACGCTACTTGATGCTAACGTTTAATGGAATTTCCCAAAGGGCAACTAATGCTAACGCTTGGTAGATGTAAACTAAATGAGCAGCTTTTCTAAACTCTTAAGGAAATATTTTTAAAGTAACCATTTTTGGTCAAAAACACAGTTTTTTGCTCATACTGTCTTCTTTTTCTAGAATAAGGTGTAATACTATAGAGCGATCACCACAGAATGGTCAAACTGAAACCCCCTCCAGGAGAAGCAGAACAATGTTTTACAATGTTAACGATCTGAACATTTTTGTTAGAACTTCTCCTTTTGAGAATCCATGTAACACTGTATGATATTAACAATCTCATTATTTCACTCATACATTTTACAGTACGTGAACTGGATCCAATTAAAATGAATACATTCAAAACATATAGTTAACAATTATGGTATTTCTAAACAAATGTAACTAAAGGTGTAAACTCAAAATTGAATTTTTTTGAGTGGATTAAAAAAAAAAAAAAAAAACTTAATATTGAATCAATCCAGGCTCTAGTGGATTGAATCGTTTCTGGAAATTATTATCGATACTCAGCCCTACTAAAATCATCAGACCTGTGTAAAAAAAATCTTCTATAATTCTAGTTTGAAGGATCCATAAAGATAAAAGTGAAACCAGAGTACCGTGGTCCCCTGACTGTAACACTTTTTTGCCTTGCAGTTTTGCTAATTATTTAGATACAATGTTACATTGTTTCATGCTTTTTTGTTGTTGTTTTTTACCAGTGGATTGTGTTCTGTGTCCTGGTTGCCTGTAGACAGCTGTCAATTAATCTCCTCCATGCTGTGTCTCCTGTGCAGCACAGAATCAGTTCAAGTTGCCACATTTACATAAATCTTTGAGTGCTGGCTGTGTGACCTTTAAGAGCTTAACTGTATGTTTAGAAGTTTTCTCCCCAAGAAACCCCCAAATGACCACAAAACGATCAACGCATGTTTAATTTCTCTAAGAAATGTTTGGCCCAGAAAACAGGTATTAAAGTTTGGTTTAACGCTACAATACTGGATCAATTTTTCTACAAAGATTTGATCTATGAAAATTTTTTATTGTAAAAATGATGTCTGTCTGAAAAAAATGTTTAGTGAGACAGTTTAAAGCCTTAAGTCAAGGCTGTTCAAATTGGCCAAACTCACCTGATCTAGGTAATCTGTAGCAGATAAGGCAGGAATTCTGGAAAGCCAGCCCTCGAGGACTGGATTTGGACACCCCTGCCTTAAATTGTGTATAAAAATTCGAAAAACTAAAGCTACTCAGTGGATTTTGCCTATTGGGAGTTAATTTTAGAACGCAAATGGCGTAAAATGGTAAATGGGGTGTATTTATTTAGTGCTTTTTTATCTTCCTTGAAGGCCCAAGGCATTTCATAGTCACAGACCCATCCACACACAATCACACACTAGTGGTGGCTCCACTGCCGAACTTTCCACAAAAGCCATTTTGGGATTTAGTGTCTTGCCCAAGGACTCTTTGGCTCATGGGCAAGCTGAAAATTGAACCCACAATCTTCCAAACCGGAGTCGGCTGCTCTACCACTGCACCATGACCACCTGTAGGTAATTGTTGGTTATCTAGTCATTAACCAGGGATCACTGTATTGTGTTTCTTTGCAAACTGTGATGAACCATTTCCATATTTCTTCCACTACTACAAACTGCTAAATATCTTTTTCTTGAGCTCACTTCAGTTTGGCTTCTTTTCTACGAAGAGAAAATAGTTTCACCCTATTTATGTGCAACTTTGGATTGGTGTGTGCATAATTATGCTTTACAGCATTCACACTTTAGTGATTCTCCTGCTCCCTTCCGTACGTTTTCAGCACGTAAAAACTCAATCAATTTTGGAGTTTAGCTCATATTTCAGCAATAAACTAAATATTTTTTTTGCAAAATTGGGATGTATTAAGCAATTTTACAACAATCTTTTTAATAAGTGTAGGTAATCTCAGCAATCTTTCATAGTTCTTGAAAAAAAATTTCCAGTCTTATAGCAAATTTAACATTTTGCTAATTATTTTTGCATTTTCAGCAAATCCCTTCAGAAATTAAAGTAAATTGCGTCACCATTTTCAGCAAAAAGCTGCATCTTCAGCGACTGTCAGCAAAACACATTCACACTATTGCAGGTAATGCAACTTTTTTAGTTCTTGATTTGTAACTCATGGATTTTGTGCATAAGATAAAAATGACTAAATACACATGGACAAATTCAAATTATAACAGCTTTAACTAACGACTCGCACAAATCTTTAAAAATTACAGACAAACCACCTGTTATGTACACACAAAACCATATTTACGCACAAATCTTTTGACAAGTTTCGTGTGTAAGTGGTGCGTTTAAATGCTGCAAGAATGCTGGGTCATCAGAGTTTTCTTTTCAGACCTTTGAACTTAGTTTGTTTATATTATCTGGTGAAACTTTTCAAACTTTCTTAAATTGATGTGCCCCAAAAAATGATTATAAAAACAATCTAAATGTGTGTTTTTGAACACTCAATACTGAAGTTTCTCTATTCTCATAGTTTTTCAGACCTGTGGATCTCTTGCAGCATTTGTGTGAATAGCACCTTCGCCACGGGACTCGCAAGAAGGCAGCCAGAGGTCCTTCTCAATACCCAGAGAGCGGACAGAGTAGCCTTATGTCCCGCTCCGCTCTCTGGGAGTAGAGAAGGAACTTGGGCTTTCTGCTCCAGCTGTATAAGGAGAGGGGTGCTCTACGCCCGGCTCTCGGGGCAAGTAGGTGATTGAAGAGTCTGCTCCCTGGGTGTGGAGAACAGTTTCAGATCGGAGTGGGCCGGAGAGCTAGTCAACCCTCTCCACCCTGTGAGTTTTTAGAGGGGCCTCGCGCTGTCATCGCTTAGTTTTACCGCCACGTTCGCTGCAGAGAAGCTCCGCAAGGAGTCCAGAGCGGGAAGTTCTGGTCTCCAAACGCGGCATTCCCGCCTCCTATACAGTCAGTACACTAAGTTCTGGTCTCCAAACGCGGCATTCCCGCCTCCTATACAGTCAGTACACTTAGTTCTGGTCTCCTAACGCGGCATTCCCGCCTCCTATACAGTCAGTACACCGAGTTCTGGTCTCCAAACGCGGCATCCCCGCCTCCTATACAGTCAGTACACTAAGTTCTGGTCTCCAAACGCGGCATCCCCGCCTCCTATACAGTCAGTACACTTAGTTCTGGTCTCCTAACGCAGCATTCCCGCCTCCTATACAGTCAGTACACTTAGTTCTGGTCTCCAAACGCGGCATCCCCGCCTCCTATACAGTCAGTACACTTAGTTCTGGTCTCCAAACGTGGCATCCCCGCCTCCTATACAGTCAGTACACTAAGTTCTGGTCTCCTAACGCAGCATTCCCGCCTCCTATACAGTCAGTACACTTAGTTCTGGTCTCCAAACGCGGCATCCCCGCCTCCTATACAGTCAGTACACTGAGTTCTGGTCTCCTAACGCAGCATTCCCGCCTCCTATACAGTCAGTACACTGAGTTTTGGTCTCCAAACGCGGCATCCCCGCCTCCTATACAGTCAGTACACTGAGTTCTGGTCTCCTAACGCAGCATTCCCGCCTCCTATACAGTCAGTACACTTAGTTCTGGTCTCCAAACGCGGCATCCCCGCCTCCTTTACAGTCAGTACACCGAGTTCTGGTCAGCAAACGCAGCAATATACACAAAATATATTGTATGAGTTACAAGTCAAGAATAACGCACGCACACATCGGGGTGATACTATTTTCTCTCCATACTTTCCCAAACAAAAATTGTTTTTAATTCAACCATTCTGAGAAAAAAAGTAAACTTCTTCAAATGTTTAGAAAAGTTTTGTTTAAGAGGATAAAAATGTATTAGAGTATAACAAATGTGCTCCAATTTGTTTCCCAATAAAGGAAAGCATTTTTTTGGCCTCATCCAGCTTAACGTTTTCCAACTTTAAAGGGTAACACGAGCCTCATGACATCAAGGTCTCCACTGAATAAACTTCACAGATGTGTCCAACCAAGCGAGGCTTGTATCATTTGTTTCAAGTTAGGCAATTACAGTTTATCCTTAAAAAATCCTGTTCATGCTGATAGAAACTCACGCCCGTGTTTCCCCTGCCAGGCGTTTGAGCCGTGACATTCACAGCAGTGGAACATTCACCTGCTGAGCGTGCTTATTGCACACAACAGAAGGTTAGGGTTTTTTTGTTCTTAAAAAGTAGCTTTATCTCAGATTTAAGGCCAAAACAAGGGATTAATATGTGTCTTTAATTTTTCAAGTGTTTAAAATGCTGATTTTGTTTTAGATGCTCCAGAGGCTCAACAACACTGTGCTTCAATGGTTAGCTAAAGAGGAAAAGTGGTTTCTTTTTAGACAACATTTATTCAAAATATACTGTTAACATTTACAGATGATTACTTGTTTGTTTTAGTGACATTGTAAAGCTTTTTGGGCTGTAATGTGACAAATACGAGCAATATTTATCACGAAGTGAAGCTGTTTTAGCCCCTCTTGGGATTTTTAGAGCAACATTTTCTTTTAAAGACATTTGTGTTTTGATGGTTCAAGTTTACAAGTACAAATTATAAGGTTAGAAATAGAGAAATGTATTCCGTCACCTTGGATGAGTCCACTCCAAACAAGATTGAAATGAGTAATAATATCACAGAAAAGTTATGAGCTCAATGTCAGGGTCAAAAACATCAGGTTTGCTGTTTAATTCATTGCCTGTTTAGATCTACAGCCTCTTTTTTCTGAGTTGTGAGGTTGTGCTTGTGCAGTTTTCCGTCTTTTGCTGTGTTTTTGATGAGAAACCAGCCTCCTGTGAATCACGGCTCATTCAGCAGAGAGCAGCTCTGTAAATTACAGAATCAATGAAAACGGCTATTCATTACAATGTGAAAATATTAATTCAATTGCATGCTTTGAAACCGAGCTTCAAAGTAAGGCCATTTAATTTAAAGGACGTAAACTAACTCAACTTCACACAGAATGGGATCAACATTCAATCTGAGAATACTATGCAGACGAACTTTGATCCGATTATAAAGCAATGCACATTTTTGTAAGATTGTCTTAGAATATTTTTTTTTTATTTATTTATTTCATCCACCTATAATTTACAAATTTTATAGAATGAAGCAGAAATATTTATTTTTTTAATGGAGGAAAAAATTAAAATTAAAGATAAAAGGGAGCAGAAAAAGCAAGTTTAACAGTTTTCCAGCATTGACGGGAGCCCCGTCCCTCATATCAATATGCCCGACATCCTCTCCAACTTCCTTCTTGCGTGAGAAGCTGCGCTTGTTCTTTCCCACACTTTCTGGCTAACTGCTATACCTATTACAGGCATTTTAGAAACAAATACACTTTTCAGTTTCTTTAATTGCTCTTGTATTACGTCCAGCCCTTCAGTGAACCGGCACCTTTTTCATACTTTATCATTCTATTTTATTTTTTCTGGTGTAAAATACTTTGCGATCTTAATTATTTAAACGAGTACAGAAATTTAGTATAATTAAGACACATTTAAGCAACACACTAAATATTTTTGCAAAATTGGCATTATTATGGTTTTTTTAAGCAATTTTACTAAACATTTTTCAGAAATTTAGGTCAACTTCAGCGCTCTTTCTATAGTTATTTCACAAAGTTTCCAGTCTTTTAACAAATGTAACATTTTGCAAATAGCTTTTGTATTTTCAACACATTCCTCCAGCAATTAATGCGACTACTTTCAACAAAAAGTATTCACACTAGCATCATCACAGATAATGCAACTTTTCTAGTTCTATTTGAAACAGTGAGACCAAAGCTTTATCTTTTGTAAAAAATAGTTTCTTTTTTCAGAAGCCAACCTCATTCACTTTAATCTTGTTTTAATACTAGAAACTAATGGAGGACAGAGGCTTCACGATTCATTAAAAGTTTAATGAACGATCATCTTCATTGTCTTTATTTTTCATCAGTTTAAAGCTAATGATGATGGTTAAGATGTGTGCTTTATAGGGGTGTAACGGATCACGGATAATCTGTACAGATCAGAGGCCACAGTTCGGGACAGGTGTACCGCAAACCACTCCAACCTCCCGCAACACCTCGGGCTCTCATAATTTAAACCCATTGTCTGTTCACATCGAATGGAATTTGCATCAAATTCATGTAAATCCTCTTTGTTTTGACAAGCCCTAAAGTAGCTGCTTCATGTTTATCTTAAAGTCTGTCCACCTGAAGCTCCCGCTGCGTGTGGGAGGAGCTTCAAACACTTTCCTCGACTTCATAATGAAGGAGGCGGATCAAAGAAAGATAACAGGTTTATTTAATTTTAAGTGCTGAATAAAAGCTTCGGTACACGTTTCAATTTCTGGATTCAAAGAATCTCCCAGCTCAAAGCAGCAACTTCTCCGTGATGTACTTGCCGGTGCCTTCAGGGGACGATTGTATGGCAAGCCAAATAGATCAAAAATCACCAGGAAAAGCGGGCTAGGAAGTGCCTCGCTTACAGATAACAATTATTATTTTAAATATTTAAATATTCCCACGGTTAGTTTTGATAAAACAATTTATACCAAAAAATTACCTACACTGTTCTATTTATGATTTAATTTGGACATTAGGCGGGTGGGACGAGAACATTTGTATTTTAAGGGGAACTCCAAATAGATTTTATATTTTCAACACTATTTTTAAGTATTCTTTTCTATCAGTTTTTGTAAATTTAGTCTAAGGACATGTAAATCAGAAACTACATGTTTTAGCATTTTGTCTGTGTTCAAAGTTTAAATATGTTTTGTTTCAATAAATATGCCTCAATAACCAAATGTTTTGATGTTGCATATATAAATATTGTGTGTGAAGTACTTTATATGCTTATTAAATATATACGATTTGAAGAGTTTCCCAAAAATTAGTTAAAAAAATGTATTTAGCTTTTGTATTGTTGTTTTCTTGTCATTTTTCTTTTTTACTTTTTACTGATCTGATAAATAATCCCAACCCCTCCCTAAAACTATGACACGATCCGAACCGTGAGTTTTGTGATCTGCTACTCCTCTCGTGCTTTACATCCACTATGCACATGACCCGATTAGTCGAGTAATTGGTAAAAATAATTGGTGATTTGTCAACTATTAAAATAATTGTTTACGGCATCGTTTCTGCTGATTGTAATGGTAGGTCAGCAGGAGTAGTCAAGGGGAGAGAAGTCATCTATAGACTTGAATTTCATGCTTCTTAAACATTTTTAGTATGGTCAGCTCCAGTGTGTTGACTTTTATTTACAAACAGAAGCCCAGAGAATAATTGTCTGGGCTACAACTCAAGTAACAATTAGGAAAATAGGGCTGTAACGAGTATCCGGGTGCTCGGGTATTCGCGATCTGCTCCCGAAATTTCGAGTGCGAATATCCGCGACGTCCAAGATCACTGATTTGCGATCTTTATAAATATAGTAAATTGTGGTAAAATATTATCAAAATATAATCTGGGGGTGATGTATTTTTGCTCTGAAATACAGATTAATGTTGTTTTTTTAAGCTTATGAACTAAAACAAAGCTGAAAAAGCAGCGGTACCACCATAGGAAGTAAACATCTTCGTGACAGTTAACTTCCGGTTTTCAAAGTAAAAACTAGCGAGAGCTTTTATTCGTTCAGAAACTGGTATAACTTCTGAAAAAATATTTAGTTTTAACCAGTTTTGTTGATCTCCTGTTTTAAATAAAGGTATAAATGGTGGTGATTTAATGCAAATAATTTCAATTTTCATCCATCCAGTAAATAGACATACAAATAGCAATAAACATTATATTATATAGTAAGAATCGTGGCTTGATTCGTGAATCGAATCGCCACCTGAGCAACGATCCGCAGCCCTACAGGAGGATTCCTAAAACAAATGATGAACGGGGTGCAGCTTTTATTTTTATGTCTCATACAGCTTGATAAAGTCGTGGATAAAAACCAATAATTATTCTAGTTTGAGAAAAATATCTAAACAGTTAAAAAGCACATTTTACCCACAAAAAAGCGAAGCAAAAATAGAATTGAGTGTGAATCCCGTAGAAAAAAAAAAAAAAAGCTGGAATAGGAGTGAAAGAAAGAAGTCGCACTGCAGCAACAAGTGTGGTGAAAGCAGCTCAAGTGTTTACCTGGGCGGCCTGCCAGAGCCGATCAGCCAGAGTGATGATCTCTGAAAGAATGTGACGGATGAGAAAGGACTGTGATAAGCTGCTGCTCCCCAGCGCGATCAGGTACTCCATCAGCCTCTCTGCATCCTGCAGCTGAGGGGTTGAAAAAAGATTTAACTGGTAGTATTCCTTCAAATCCCTCCTTCTGAACTCTGCTCATTTGATAGAAATCAAGCATCACGTCAGGCAAAATACTCATTAATGATTCTCTGTTTCCACAAAAACAAGAAAAAGTGTATTTATTCTATAGGAGAAACCAGCCAATACACAGCCAGTTTATGCTTTAATAACTATTCCATCCAAAAGCTGCCAAATGAAAGGAAATTTTGTGGACTTATTGCAGAGCAAAAAGTGCTCGGGAGCGCTCTTCTGTTGGGGTTGAAACAGATGAGCCGAGCAGGATTCAATATTCAAGAGTGCAATAAAAAGTTCTTCCAATAGACCTGTGGATGCACGGTTGTGATGAGGCAGCTGTGAAGCTTCATGAGTCGATCCAGACATTCAAATGCTCCCTGATGTAAAAGGTTGTTATGTGAAATATGCCCACCGCTGAACGCCGCAGGAGACTGACATTTGACTGACGCCGGTTTGAGATTCTGTATTTGAAATCTAATCGCCTGGGCTCTTCATCGTGTCCAATCTTTTTTGTCAGGGAACATAACAACTCCTTCAGGTGTGTCTGAGCCGGAAATAAGAGCATCCTCGCGGATGCTGAGGGCCTCTGAAGGCAGCACTTCCGCTGGGTAAATTGCAGCTATTTGGGTTATTGCTTCTCAAGACGGGAAGGCGCCCAGACTCCGAGCACTTCTCCGACACTTCCTGAAGATTTTCATTCAGTCGTGTCTCTTGTTTGACTACATTTCGTGTGTTTTTAGGAAAAAGGTAGGAAATACTTCACATACATTTTCAGGTTTCATTTCAGCTTCAATACAAAGAGCCGGGTGACCTAAGCTGGGGCAGAAATAACACATTACAGTAAAGAAACCTGAAAAGTACATCTTAGAGATTAAAACACTTTTCTTTTGCTTCAAACTACTTCAGTTTTATAAGGCTGTGTCAAACGGGTCTTTTAATGTTGGGAATCATTTTATGCCTTCATCAAAACTGCCCTTACAAGTGATCCAGGCTGTCTGTGGCCAAAAAGTTAGGCAAACCGGTAGAGGGCACACAGATGACAGCTGAGTCCATAGAGTGAAACATGCTGCTGGCAAGAACGTTTTACACACAAAGGTAAATAAGGGTGTATTTTCTGCAAGTATTCTGAAGCAATACATGAATGATCTGGGTCTCTGCGACGTTTGGCGCTCATGTCATCCAAACACTAAAGGGTTCACCTTCTTCTCTCCAGTTCACCACTCACACTCTCGTTTAGATTATTTATTAATCAGTAAATCTCTTCTAAAAGATGTTAAAGGTTCCAGCATTCATCCAATTATCATCAGTGATCATGCACCAGTTTCTGTAAACATAGTTAGGAAAACAGAAACACCTTCAGGTTCAACCTGGAGGTTTAATACGTCTCTGTTAAAAGATCAAGAGTTTATTGAATTCTTTAAAAAAGAGTGGACAACCTTCTTAGAATTTAACAATACTCCTGACATATCACCGTGTGTTTTATGGGAAACCAGCAAAGCAGTTATGAGAGGTAAAATCATTTCTTATTCAACGCATAAAAAACGTAAAGAGAAAGCAGATTTAATAGAACTGGAAAATAAAATAAAAAATCTGGAGACTGCTTATGCTGCTTCTGCACAAGAACACATCCTGGGAGATTTAAAAAAATTAAAACTTCAGTTAAATGACATAATTAATAAACAAACGCAATTCCAAATACAAAGACTCAGACTAGAAAGATTTGAACACTCTAATAAATCAAAATAGCAAATTTCTAGCAATCAGCTTAAAATTAATAAAGAAAAATCAACAATAACATCTATTATTGATCAGTCAGGAAATGTCACTCATGACCCAATCAAAATTAATGATACGTTTAAAGATTTTTATCATAACTTATATACTTCACAGATCAACCCATCAGAGCAAATCATCAACTCATTTCTTAATAATATAAACCTTCCCAGATTATAACATGAGAAGATCAACAGACTTAGACTTCCGCTCTCATCATCTGAACTTCATGATGCTCTGTTACTCATGCCAAAACAAAAAGCTCCGGGGCCGGATGGCTTTCCTGCCGAGTTCTATAAAGAATTCTGGGAGCAGCTGGCAGAAACTTTTCATAAGATGGTTACATCTATCAAGGATGACCAATCAATGCCATCTAACATGAACTCTGCAAATATAATCCTACTTCTCAAACCAGAGAAAGATCCCACTGTTCCTTCCAGCTATCGCCCCATCTCACTGATTAACGCAGATGTTAAAATTATTTGTAAAGCTTTAGCACAGAGAATAGAGAAAATCACTCCTCATATAATTCATCATGATCAAACTGGATTTATTAAAGGTAGACACTCGAGTGACAATGTCCGCAGGCTAGTTAATGTTATAGATTTTGCCACTATTAAAAAGCATGAAATGAGCATACTCTCGTTGGATGCTGAAAAAGCATTTGACAGAGTAAACTGGAAGTTCCTCATCGCTGCCCTCCATAAGTTTGGGTTTGGGGAATCATTCATTGATTGGATTAAAATATTATATCATAATCCAAATGCTTCAGTCAGAACAAACAAACAGACATCCGGCAGGTTTTTTCTTGGAAGAGGAACCAGACAGGGTTGTCCACTCTCCCCCTCTCTCTTTGCAATATTCATTGAGCCTCTGGCCGCAGCAATAAGACAGGATGAGAACATTAAAGGAATTAAAACAAAACATGACCATCATAAAATTAGTCTTTATGCTGATGACATATTACTCTTTTTACACAAATCACGTTCAATAAGTGAAACAATAACTATTATTAATGAATTCTCCCTCATCTCAGAATACTCAATTAACTGGAATAAATCAGTTTTATTACCACTAAACAGTAATGCTGAGCAATCACTCTCAATACCGATCAAATCAGGCATATATTAATATCTAGGTGTTCATTTCTCCTCCAAACTATCAGAACTGGTGCAGCTAAATTACACCCCACTACTGAAAAGCATTCAGGATGATCTAATTCGATGGGTCAACTTGCCCCTGTCACTCATGGGCAAGGTAGCCACAATAAAAATGAACATCTTGCCAAAAGTTAATTATCTATTTACAATGATTCCTAAACAACCTCCACAAACATGGTTTAAAGCTTTAGACTCGGCCATATCCAGTTTTCTATGGAATAATAAACCACCTAGAATCAGCCTTAAAACTTTAAAATCTGCAAAAAGATGTGGAGGTTTAGAACTACCAAACTTCAACAATTACTTTCTTGCCAACAGATTACAATACATCCTAAAATGGTTAAATAATAACCCAGAAAGTAATTCATGGATGGACTTAGAACAGGAGTTATGTGGAAAGATCAACCTGTCAGATCTACCATTTATCAGCCAAACAATAAAAAAACACGATATTTTCCAGAGTATTAATATAAATACCACCTTACTAGCCTGGTGGGATTTTCTCAAAGCGTCAAAGTCCTCAGTCGTACCGTGTAAAATGACACCCATCTGGAACAACCCAGACATCCTTACAAACAAAAAAATGTTACACTTCCCAGCCTGGCAAGCAGGGGGCGTAACACTATTAGAGCACTTAATTATTGATAGAAGATTTATAACACCACAGGAACTACAAGATAAACATGGAATAAATCACTTCTTGGAATATCAACAACTGAAATCTATAATTGCAAACAAAATTAAGTACCAGGATAATGACTTACAATTACCAGAAATAATTACCTCTTTGTTTAAATTTTCAATGACTAAGATTCTTTCAAAAATATACAAACTCTTATGCAACCTAGACAATAATATTTCAATTCCAATAACTAAATGGGATGCAGACCTGAGCAGGAACACAGACCAAAGCTTCTGGACAGAAATGTGTCTTAACACCTTTAAACTGACTAAAAGTCCAAACTTACAACTAATCCAATTCAAAACTCTCCATAGAATTTATTATACTGGACAGAGGATGTTCAAGATGGGTCTCAGAAGCTCAGACATTTGTGAGCACTGTGATAGTAACTCACCTGACAGCTTCATGCATGCACTGTGGTTCTGCACACCTGTCCAGGCTCTCTGGCAGCAGGTCTGTGCTGATCTATCAGTCTGGCTAAATGTTTCAATCACAGCTTCACCGTCACTTTGTGTGCTTGGTGACATGAGTGCCATCGATATAGAGGGAGGATTTAGGGCTGTAACGAGTATCCGGGTGCTCGGGTACTCGCGATCTGCTCCCGAAAATCCGAGTATGAATATTCGCGACGTCCAAGATCGCTGATTTGCGATCTTTATAAATATAATAAATTGTAGTAAAATATGATCAGAATATTATGTGTCAATGATGTATTTTTCTTCTGGCATCCAGATTAATGTATTATTTTAAGTTAACGAACTAAAACAAAGCCGAAAGAGCCGCGTTTGTAACCGAAAGTAAACAATTTTTAGTTGCGGAGAAACTTCCGGTTTTCAAAGTAAAACTAGCGAGACATGTTTTTCCGTTCAAAAACTGAGACTGAAGTTCTGTTCACTGACATAACTTCTGAAAAAATGAATTAGCTTTAACATCTGAGCTTAATCTCAGTGTTTACATTCTTTTGATTATGGTAACTCTTCAACAGTTTAAGCAATTAACGAAACTCCATCTTATTCTGAAGAACGCAGCCTCGTGCTGCTGAAAGGAGGATGGAATCAACGTGAATCAGCTGATTCTGCTGCAGAAAAAAATACTTTTTTCACACGGGCTCTGCACCGAAACATATTGAAGAGCTTTGAGGATAAAAAAAAATGTTCGAAACATTTTTAAGTTTTGTTGTTAAATGATCCAAAACGGCAGTAATTTTTATCCTCTTTATGTTGTTTATGTTACTGCTGAACAACCAGAAGACTGACAAAAAAAAGTTTAAAATGACAAACAAAATTTATTTCTATCTGAATCTTTTTGGGTTTTTTTTAAATCAGTTTTGTTGATTCTGATCTATTGCTCTAAATAAATGTATAAATGTTGGTGATTTTATACAAATAATTTTAATTCTCCTCCATCTAGTAAATATTCTCATAGCAATAAACATTATATTAAAAAGTAAGAATCGTGGTTCAACTCGTGAATCGTTGAGCTTGATTCGTGAATCGTATCGGATCGCCACCTAAGCAACGATCCACAGCCCTAGGAGGATTAGTATCTGTAATCTTCATAACTCTTTGTATAGCAAAAAAAACAATTTTATTAAATTGGAAAAGCAAGAAAAATATCAACGTTAATCAATACAGGGGGGGGCGGTTTGCCCCGTCTGGTGGGGGGGCTTTCCGTGGGGAGCAGGGGGTCCCATTTGGTACGGGGCCTGGGCGGTCTGGCGTGTTGTGGTCTCTACTGAAAATTCGGTGGGGGCCGCGGCTGGTCTGGCCGCCTCGGTCCTGTTGGTGCCTGCCCAGTACACCCACAGGAGAGGTGCTTGGTCCACCATCGGGGGTCGGTCAGCCAACTGCCCCCAACCTACCCTCTTCCTCATACAAACATATATTAGGGTGAAGGGGAGGGTGGTTGTATTGCGGCGTGCTGTTGGGGGTGGACTACCTGCAAGTGGCCCTCCCTCCAGTGGCCGCCGCATGAGTCTGCCCCTCCCCTTAGTCTTATTTGCACCTTAGACACGTAGGACCTTGGTGGGGGGGTGCTTGGACATCACTGCCAGCAAGCAGTAGATGTCCTCTAAGTGCCCTTTCCGCCAATTTTAACAGCACTATAGACATGTAGGGCCGTTGGTGAGAGGGTGACGGGGCATCGCTGTGAGCGATCAGGAGATGTCCTGTCAAGGCCCTACTCACCAATTTTAACCGCACCTTGTAGTACACACACCTCTAACACCTCAAAATATACACTCTAACAAACAAACACGCATGCATCACACAAGGAAGGTGGGACTTTCGACCCTCTGTCCCCTACCCCATCCCTGGCGAGGGGGGATGGAAACCCTCGGCCTAGTGGGTCTTGTCTCTTGGGTGCCGGTCTCCTGGGCTCTGTGACCTCCTCGCCACGCTGGGAGAGGGATCCCCAAGATCTAACAGGGGATCAAACTACATCGGAGCCATGGGGTGTCCAGGTCTCGGTGGTTCGGGTTCCGGTCCGCTCTCGAGAAATGGCCTCCGGGACCATCCTCTGGGTGTGTGCCTGGCCAGGCCTTGTTAACATCATTCCTCTGGGACCCTCGTTCCTCTTGGGTGTCTCTCTGCTTGGCGGGGGTGGGCGCCCCCTTTCCCGGCTCGCCCCTGGACCTCCCGCGGCGTGGCGCAGGCGGACGTCTGGAGCATAGAAGCGGGTCATCCTGGGGGGACTCTGGCTCGTGCCTGGGGTGGGGGCGGGGATGCTCGGCGCTCGGGTGGTGGTGTGCTGCTCCTCTGGGGTTGGGGAACTCTCCGGGTGTGGGGCCTTGTGTTGCCCTCTGGGCGTGGTGGGGGGATTGCTGCTCTGGCTGGGCGGGGGTCCGCGCTCTCTGTGCTCCCTGCCTTCGGCTCTCGGCGTGGGGCCTCTGGGCGGTCCCTCCCGCGTGCCCTGGTCTGGGTGCCTGGCGGGATTCTGCGGCTGACTGGTTCTCTCCATGGCTCCTGGCGTGTTGGGGGGCCCGTGCTGCTGCTGCCGCCCCGGTGGGGGCCTGGGCGTGGGGGTGGCCGGGCTCTCTCTCCTTCTATACATTCCATCAACATTCACATCAGCAAAACATAAACACTCACCTGAGCACAGGTGTCAGCTCACCTCGCACTAACAGAATGTGTGATGGAATGAAAGGCTTTATTTGTGTCAGCTTCTATGATTGTGTGTGAGCTGTAGTGGTATTGTGTACATTTTTGACAACTTTAAAGGTAAAGATTATTCTAGCCAAAAGGTATGTGTGTAACTGAGTGTGTGTGTAGACAGGCCCCGCCCATTCCAGATTGTTATTTAGACCTGGTTTTTATAGGATGTTGCTACTCTGTGTTACCTTCTTTGTTCTCTTAACCCCACTCTTTTACACCCCCCCCCCCCCCCCCTTTGTTTTCGTCCGGTCCAACAAAAAAAAAAAAAAAAAAAAAAGAAAAAATACAACATAATTAAAATAAAGTTTAGCATGAAATACAACAGGGGTTTTATTAAGTATAAACCCCTGTTGGGACAATAAAATCTGTCCAACGCAAGAGGCTCTCAGCCCGTATCTGCTTGCCCAGCTGTTGGACAGGACAAGTTAGAAAAAAAAAAAAGAAAAAAAAATAAATAAATAAATAAAAAAATAAAATAAGGGTGTATTAAATGAAGTGCTAGTGTGTTGTACAGCTTTTTCATCATATATTTCTCATGCTTTTCACATGATATGTGCATGCAGTCTGACTATTAAAAATGAGAAAATTAGACAAACAGTAGTGTGGTAGTACGGAATCTGGAGAGCCTTACTGAGGACTGTCCGGTCTCTGTGTGACCGGAGCAGAAGTTTAGTTTGCATAGCTGGCAGTAAGTCGTCGTTCCGGGTGCATGTTGGATTCCGGCTTTTTCTCACAGCTTCTGTTTGTAATCTTTATGGACAGAACCTCTAGGCACAGCCAGGGGCGGAGGGGTCTAGTTCGGGGTTTCATCTCTGCTCTTTGCAGATGATGATGTCCTGTTAACTTCTTTGAGTCAGGACCTACAGCATGCATGGGGGGGGGGGGTTGTGGCAGAGCGTGAAGCAGCTGGGATGAGGGTCTTAGAGAAACTTTTTTTTTAATTACTATTCCTTGCATTCCCAATTGACAACAACTGTCGGCACGCTTGCAAAGAATAATAAATTCTTTACATCCTATAGACATGCCTAGGACAGCACAAGGGATACGAGTCCATGTGACTAAAGTTTTAGTATAATCAGGCATCACGCTAACAAAAACGTTTTTAGTCTCATGTATGAAGTGTTTTTACATCAATTGGTTCTGTCTATTTAGATGAGAACTATTTAAACCCAGTTTTTCCCCTCTGTGATGGACATCTTCACTAGCTGCTCGCCCAGTTACCCATCAGGTTCAATCTGAAATGTCTTACGACACTACACAGGCCGAGTCATTTCCTGGTACTTTTATGAATTTTGCATAATTTTTGAAATGTCACAGAAGATGAGCTTTTAGGTGTGAGTAAAGGTGACTCTTCTCTTTTTTTTTCCCCCTTTCCCGAAGACGTGGTGACTCTGCAAGAAAGGATAACGTCTGGCTTCACCAACAAGACACGAGAACTACAGCAATAAACCCCAATATGACATGAAATTTGAAAGATGAGTCACAAACCTGATTTATAGAACACGTGACTGCATAAAACAAAACAACCTCCACGTGTTTCAAGAACATTTTCTATTCCAGGCAAGCTCGTCCAACCAAGATTATTGAATAGCTTTTGAGCTGCGTATATAATAGATAAATCTGGTGTCAAAATGTTTTAGAATGGTGTCCAAGTGTGCGGTTTTCCTCCACTGGCAGTCTGATCGTGTCAGGAGCCGCCTCCAGTATCATAATTACCCCCCTGCCTTCCGTTCTGACCCCTCCAGCATATCTGAATGGTCTGAATAATCAGTTTGACCGGTACAGCCATTGAGTGCCTCATTGAAAGTCAGAAATATGAAGACTTCATTATCGGCCGTTCTCAAAATGATCTGCAAAAGTCCTTACTAAGGTGGCTAACAAAAAGCTCCTTTGTGGAAGGAGTTGATGGAAGGTTATCTCCAAGTACTTTGAAAAAGTTGAGTGTGGTGGAGAACCTCCAGGTCAGATAACTGGTAGTAACTTTGAGCAGCCACAGTGAATTGCTTAAGTTAGGTGGTGGCAGGAAAAAAAGAAAAATACTTAAATAAAAGAAAATATGTATTTGAGAAGAAGTAAACTAGGCTTACAGCACACATTTCAAAAAGCTGTTATTTTTACAATTTTTTTCAATATTCATTCCATGTTTTTAAATGGTTTTTGTAAAGGTTGTTAGACATAATTTAATGGTAAAATCTTTATATCTTGAAGTTTAGTCCAACTTAATGAAGGCCTCTGGGCTGCATCCGTTTCCAAAAAAAATAAATAATAAAAAATAGTGTTTAAAGGAAGTTTGGCTCCTCCAAACAAATCCAGAATCGACACAGAAAAACTTGTGAAAGTACTTTGTATGTTGAAGTCTGATGTATCTGGTAAAAGTTAGTGTTACAGCACAATGAGCAAACAAAAGTCAAACAAAAAGACAAAACAAAGGGAAGTGGAACCTTGGCCAAACATAAAATAAGTCAGGGAGATTCCTGACTTACATTTTTTTGTGATTTTCTTTTTTTAACCAATTTTTGAACTCAATTTTTTCTTTTTCATGAAATAGTTGTTTCTAATTGTTTGGCTTTATGAAGCTGGACAACAAGCTGGCACATATTGTGAAAGACAGGGTTAAATAAAGTTGACGTGGGACTGCATGTATTCATGTTTGGATAGTTTTTATGAAGTCGATTTTTTGGCAAGGCTGATAATCACTGTAAAAGCACAACATCAATTCATTTCATTTTATTTTACTTTTTTTTGTTTTTTCTACAAACCAATTTTTTGCTCTAAAAAATATTCTAACAAAAAAATTAAACTTCCTTCATGAAATTATTTATTCTTATAGGAAACTGATTTTTGGCGAGACAATTACATAAAATGGCTTAAAGGAAAATGGATTAAACAAATTCTGCTTGATATTCAAAGAAAAGATCGATTCATAAAAGATCGCTCAAGTTTTTTTTTTTTTTTTCTTGACTATTAGTACTAATATTCCAGCAGCAGATCCACTGTTTGGTTCAAAAGTCCTTTCAAAGACCTACAATGTGATATTTCTCCGTAGATTCCTTAAAATTGCTGTGCAAAGGTCCTCCCCATCCGTTGCCATTTTAGACCGCAGTTCATCCATGTTACAAAAGGCCATCCTTAATAGAAAAGGCAGAGACCCCAATTTCTCCAGGCACTGCAGCGTCTGAATAGCAAAATGCAAGACAGCCACAAGGTGTTGCTTTTAAAGAAACAGGCGCAGCTAAGGTCAGTCACCCATCTCACCCGCAGCTGAGCTATCGCAATTTAAAAGCCATTTCTTTTCTCATATAAGCCTACATTTGACTCAGAGAAACACTCTCGCTTCCATTTGCAGAGTTCTAGTCCGCATAGATTTAAAAAAAAAACAAAAAGGAAAATCAATGAAGCTGTGGCCGGTCCATGGTGTATCCCACCACTTTCCCAAAATTAGAAGAAAGCCTTGACCGATTCTTTAGCGGTTAAAACGAGATGAACTGCATCAAATAATAATGAAAATCGTGGGCTGACTTGAGGAAGAACGTTTCTTAACTAATTTTGGGTGAGATAATGAAAGTCGATTAAGTATTTTCCAACTCAATCATCAACTTAATATCATGTTCGTTTATCACCGACAGATTAATTCAAATTAGTGAAATTCAAAAAGTGACTCATGAGCTTTGACATTATTTTATGAATATTTGAGCTTTGAAAGAATCACCAATAAAACCAATATTACATGAATGGAAATGTTTCCAGTGTAATTGTAAAATCAATATAAAAACCTGTCCATTTTTTAATGTTCAGAAAGTAATAAATTGCTCAAAATAATCCTATTTAAAACAGTAGCTGCATTTACATGGACACAAGAAATCAAAATATGTCACGTAGACATGCCAATCAAACTACTCTGATTCGATCAGACATTTCCTTGAGATAGGTAGGTTGTGCCGATTGTTGATTCGATCATTGTAGATGTAAATTATTTATTCTGATTGTGATTCGGATGTAAAAGTTTGTTATAATCGAATTGTTTTTATGCACACAGTTAAATTCTAATCACATCTTTGCTCAGATCAAAGACATTTTGTTCACCTGTACACTCAGCTACTGATATCTGTCAGTTTTCAGGAACCTGAAGCTGTGTCTCAGTCCCCTCACTACTATCTAACAATAGTAGCATAATATCCAACAGACTCTACACCGCAGTGCGGATCTATCCAGTCTCCTAGATTTTAATAAAGTTCAGACACAAGTTCACAACAAGTAAAAACCTAATAAATATGTCATGAATCCACTATGTTCTGATGATAAAAACATGGACGATTTCATTAAAAAATTGAATTTATAAACATTTTTTTCAAATAAACTGTTTAAACCCAATGCATTGAGGACTATATTCATCAACCCAGTGAGCATCGATTTTTTGGTTTTTACCTTGTTGGAAATTTCCGGGGCACTAGATTTTGGAATTATAAACTCAGACGTCTCAACAAACCGTAGAACACTCTATATCAGGGGTGGGCAAACTACGGCCCGGGGGCCACATACGGCCCCTTAAACTACTTAATCTGGCCCTTCAAATTAAAATACATTGAATCAAAAATCCTAATTATTGTTCTATTTTCATTGTATTTCTGGTTTCTTCTCATGAATGGTGTTGTTTCTCTGGCGTTTGTGTGTGTTTTTTTCTGAGTCAGAAGGTGATTTTCCTCTGAAGAACATCAACCCATTGGATCACCAAAAAGAGAACAAAAATCAAAATTTAGAAATTAAAATTCACAAATTTTCTTATTTTAAATGAATATATGTGAATTTTAATCCAAATTAAAGCATGTTTTTATCTAAATTCCATATTATCGTTTTAGTTTATGAGATTCATTACTAAATCTCTCCTTCCATCTGCTCCTTGTCCGGCCCTTATGCCAAATTTTAGAACCCTTTCTGGCCCACAAATCAAAAAGTTTGCCCACCCCTGCTCTTTATAGTGTAATAACCTCGGAGTGGTGAGTGAATCTGGACATAGTCTGAGTGTAGGATTCATGATTATTTTAGTATCTTTCAATCAATTATTTGAATTAAATCTATGTATCTTTTTAAGACTAAAACAACATTTTTGTTGAAATGAAATGTGAAAAAGAATATATATCTTAATATAAGTAAATTAATATTTATTTACGCAAATTATTCACACCTGGCTAAACAGTCCTTCACTTCACCTTGGACAGGTCATGCTTCCACATGTGCGATAAAACACTTAGAAGGCATTATCCCACTCAAACCACGGTCACTTACAAAAAAAAGTAAATATTCAATCAGTTTTTAGCACTTTTTTCTTGGTATTTTTTCGGTTTAGATCACTTTTTCACAGAAACTGGACTATTTGATCCACTGAGTCTTGACTGCAGTGGCAAAGGAAAGCGATCTATATGCTGATCATCGTAATGGGTTAAATTAAGCATCAGTTCAGAGGGAAAGTTCACAGAAAGTTGTTTCTGTCCAGATGAGGAAGGAAATGTGTTTTTTTTTTTTTAAAGCAGTCTGCGCAGTGATATAGAGCATTTGGGATATGTGACCGGAACTTCTTTTCTCTGTTTTTTTTTTATCTCTATTTTCTTGGAGTAATACTGCAGACATAAAAGTCTTTAGACTTCTGCTGTTGATGTGTTTTGTGTCCACAAAATACACTTTTGGGTTAACAGTTGTAAAAATCTCAGACAACAGGAAGGACACACATTTCTTTTCTGGCTTGTTTTTGTTCAAAAACTGCATATTGACATATAGAATTTACCTAGTAAAACATTGTGATTATTCACAACACAAAAGTGTGATTAATGAGATATTTTTTAATTGATTGTCAGGATTAATTAAAAATAAATATTCTACATTTTCTAAACTTTGGTGTGATTTCATATTGTGGTTATTTGCAGATAATAAGTGGACTGAAAATACCGTAACTTAAAAAAAAAGCGATTAATTGCGATTTATTTCTTTCCCAATGTTGGCAATTAATTAGTTAACGTTTTTTAATCAATTCCCGGCATTAGCTGAAATGTATCAAAGTCAAATATTTTTCCATCTCAAGTGTAAGGCAGGTTTTAAATATTCCATATCTTTTATCGCTCTGATTTAAAATCAAATGGGGACTTTTTTTTATATCTTCCTGCCTTAACAGTGGAGATCATTTTCCAGCACAGGTGGTCATTAAAGCTACCGTGAAGAATAAATATTTCATGCATGCGGAGACGGCATCCCCATGAATCCCATTACTCACTCTGCTGGGCTGTTTGCTGTGAAGCAGCATTCGAGTCAGCTCCCTCAGCGGCTCCTCCACGCGACTTCGGAGCTCCGCAGATGGCCTCCTCTGTGAGCAGAAAAGGTCCAACGCTTGCGCTGCCACCTGGCAGGCCTGCGACACAAGGTCAGCGGGTCCCGCGGCGGGGGCGTGTCTGCAGGCTGCCACCACGGAGTCCAGAAGCTGACGCACGGTGTCGGCGAACACCGAGCGCATCTCCCCGTCGGGGCCGAACCACAGCGCCTCCTGACCTTGACTGTTGCCTTTCAGCCGTCGCAGAGCACACAGCGACCTGAGGAACCGCACGTGAGAGTCTTCGGTTTGGCAGGAGGGAAGCAGCCGCCCCGGGGTGGGAGTGGGGAGTTTGGAGCCCCGCGTGAGGGCGGTTGGTTGAAGATCTGCACTGCGCGCAAGGCTTCCTGAACTGAAGAGATCCTCCGAGGTGGCGTCCGCTCGGCTGGCATCGCCTGTAAAATTCAGACAAAAACGGATTAAGGCCTGGTAAAATATGTCAAAATTATTAAACCGTACAACATGTGAAGGGATTTATAATAATTGTGCAAATGCTTAGTATGGATTCAAATGCTAACATTTTTGACTTATTTGGTTTATTTAGGCTATTTTGGAGTTTAGCTAGTAATTATAGCTTTTTTGTGGCTAATTTGACATATACTGAGTTTTTTTTCTTTTAAACGATAATTTAGAGTTAAGCTTGTATTTTAGCAACAGGCAAATATTTTTGACTAATTTAGTTTACTGAGAAATTTTTAGACTATTTTGTAGTTTGGCTAGTATTTAAGCAACACACTGAATATTTACCAAAATCTGTAAATATAAAGGATTTTTAAGCAATTTTAATATACATCTTTTGGAAATGTAGGTAAACTTAAGCGCTCTTTCATAGTTCTTTAAAAAAAAATCAAATTTTATTTTAGCTTTTGTATTTTCAGCAAATCCCATAAGCAATTCAAGTAAATTGTGTCACTACTTTCCGTAAAAAGCGTTCATATAATTGCAGGTAATGCAACTTTTCTAGCTTAGTAAGTGATTTACATTATTTAAAATCGCAAGAGTTCAGAATATTTTACTTTTAATTTGTTTAATCTGTGATTTCCAGCACAACTTATCATCCATTATAACTATCAAGAATATATTTTCATGAACCACTTTCATTTGGACTCCATTAATGTCAAATTGAATCTTTTTTGTTATTCCAGAACACAATAAATTTTGTTTTATCTGGATTTAGATTTCTGAGATACACTAAAAAAGCTCTTAATAAATAATATAAACAGTTTCGGGCCTAAAACTGACCCCTGCGGAACACTTAGAAATAATACTTATTTCAGAGGAACAAACAAGAACTGGATGTGTTGCAGTCTGTTAAATAACTTTTAATTCATTGTAATACAAAACCGTTCAATCCATATTTTTCCAGCTTATAAAGTAATGTATTATGACCAATTGTGTCTGAATCCTTTTTTACATCAATAAATTTCCAATTGTGATTTGTTTTAGCTCAAGAGCTTTGCTTATGTCCTCAACGGTTTCGATTATCTCCAACAATGTCGGCTCTCAATCCGTATTGGTTGTCAGAAAGTAGGATATATTTTACTATAAATGTATCTATTCTTGAACTAAAAAGTTTTTCAAGTATCTTGGAAAATTGAGGAAGTAAAGAGATGGGCCAGTAGTTGGTGAAGTGATGTTTGTTCCCATTTTGACTTTTGCTAGTCAGGAAAGGAACCAGATTGAAATGACAAATTGAAAATATATTTTATTCCATAATGTCTGTTGCAGAATTATTTTCACTTTTTTTTAATTTTGTCTAATATTTCTTTTTCTTTGACAGGATTTAAGAAAATTAGCACACAGCTAAAAAGTAAAGATAACAAGGAATAACCGATTCTGATGTAATCGAGTTATGGAAAATCATTTCATCCTCCATTACAATTAAAGACGATCCACATAAAGGCAAGACGGGGCGCAGCTGTTTGACACGCACATCACGCCGTCTCGTTGTTTGCTCTAATCTGTTATCACGAAGGCCGAAATAAAAAACATTTACTTGCACACAAATTAGAGCTGATGTGGAGCCAGCCTAATGCTCTAAATCGCCTGACTGGCAGGCGTGATGAATGTTTTGCCACCGCTAGAGAGGATTTAGCTCCTCAAAGAGACGAGAAGCGCCGAGACAAAACACAGAAAACAACGCCAAACAACAGCCCTTTGTTTCGCTCAGACGAATCTGTGAAAAGACGACGTCTAATGAAGGAATTGGAAAGCATAAAGTGCGGAAATTCAAATGACAAACTACTGCCCTCAAAGTGCATTAATCCCTTTAATGTGAAAAACAGCCGTCCTGAAAATCCAAAGATGAGATAAGACCCAGATAGCGGCATTTGCTGGTTAAGATGAAGCAGGTGTAAAATTTTGTTGACATTCTAATTTGATCGCACGATGACCGATGTGTCAGGCATAACCATCATTTCATGCTTTAGTCAGCGTGCAGCAAGACGGTTCGCTTTTAAAATACATGAATAAAACAAGGCCGGTTGTTTTCAATGGGGTATAATTCATCGCCCTTTTACAGCAAAAGTCTATACGGAACAAAAGTCTTCACTTTTGAGATGGCTAAAAAAAAAAATCACTTTTTGGGAAGCAACGCACAAAAATCAATTACATTTGCAGACGGGCCAATAATGAATAGAAATAATCATGTAATTATGCCATTAAATCCAAAATGCTGGGTTATTATCTCTAAAATGATGTTCTGCGATGAAAAGACATTTAAAAACTGACCTTGAAAGTGAATTAAAAAATGTTATATCCCTTCATCTGATTGGCTAAGATTATGCTCGACTCATAAAGTCACACAAATGACATGAAGGTTCAAATTCACAAAAACCATTCCTTCCCTAAAAGTGATTTATTCTACACTTTCACAATTTCCATGTGATGAAATCTGAGTGAAAGCGAGACAGCAACACGGGTTGAAAAGCCAGCATAAACTTGAATACAATTTTATTTATTTACATCCAAAATGGTTCTCAAACACACAAAGATAATTAGTTGTGTAAATGTTAATTTCCTTTCAGCCTTATAGAAAAAAAAATGGCTTTTTATAATAAATCATTTATCATTTTTGCCAAAAATGTGGCACTAATGTAAAATGTTAGAGTTTAATTTTTGATTGGACAAAAAAAAAAAAAAAACTTTTTATTTAGTGCTGTTTGATCTTTAATCCAGACATACAGTCAATTGTATTTGTTTAACCAGCTATAAAAAATAAATAATTGTGGTGATTTAATAAATAATTTCTATTTCAGGCAGATCTACCAGGATTTCGCGGTTGATTTTCATAATTGTTGCAGGCTAAAACACCTGATGTTGCGGCAGTTTTTGTGAAAAGTTGCGACAACAGTTGCAATTTTTTACACACACACACACCCCACACATATATATATATATATATTAGGAGTGTAACGGATCACAAAACTTACGGTTCGGATCGTGTCACGGTTTTAGGGTCACTGTTCGAATCATTTTTCGGATCAGTAAAAGGTAAAAAAAAATATATATATATATATAAATATAAATATAAAAGCTAAATTAATTTTTGGAAACTCTTCAAATCGTATATATTCAATGAGCATATAAAGTACTTCACACACACAATATTTATTTATGCATCAAAACATTTGGTCATTGAGGCCTATTTATTAAAAAAACAAAACATATTTAAACTTTGAACACAAACAAAATGTTTCTGATAACATTTACATGTATTTAGACTAAATCTATAAAAACTGAGAGAAAAAAATGCTTAAAAATAGTGTTGAAAATACACACATTTATCTGGAATTCCCCTTAAAATACAAATGTTCTCATCCCACCCAATGTTTAAGTTGAATCATAAATAAAAGAGTTAAAAATAATTTTTGGTATTAATTGTTTTATTGAAACTAACTGTGGGAACATTTAAATATTTAAAATAATTATTGTTTTCTGTCAAATGTGGCACCTCCGTGCTCGCTGTTCCTGGTGACTTTTTGGCCTATTTGGGTTGCCATACAATCGGACCATGTTGGCACCGGCAAGTCCGTTACGGAGCAGTTCTCTCCTGTGCGGGACAGTTGCTCATCTTATCTGAGAGATTATTTGAACCCAGTAATGGAAATGTGAACCGATGCTTTAATTCAGCTCTTAAAATGAAATAAACCTGATATCGATCGATCCGCGTCCTTCATTATGAAAATGAGAAAAGTTTCTGATGGAAGCTCCTCCCACACGCAGCGGGAGCTTCAGGTGAACAGACTTTAAGATAAACATGAAGCAGCTACTTTAGCACTTGTCAAAACAAAGAGGATTTATAGGAATTTGATGTAATTTTCATTCGATGTGAACGGACAATTGATTTAAATTATGCTAGCGCATAATTCCAATTCCAACAATTCCAACTCTTTATTGTTACACATCACCATCACAAACATGCTGATGTGCGTCAATTTAGCATAAATAGAACTGTGGAATCCAAAATGAACTTTTGATTTAAACTAACTTCAGAATAAAACAACATTTTCCAAGGAAAAATTATAAGCTTAAAAAAAGCAACCTAAGCTGATTAGAACTCAGATCTCCAGATCTTCTCTTTACACTTCAAAAGCATCACCGGTGAGTCACAGGTAGTATTGATCTGAGAAACTTCTCTCCGGTTTCTAAAGGTCTATTATGGAAACTGCTCTATATGAAATTATTCTTCAGCCCCCTCCCTTTATTTCCCCTAAAACAGGTCGACTGACAGAACCAACAGAACCCCGGGCCGATGTGAATCTGTGCATGGTGCGTTCACTGATCTCCGGACATTAGCGGACCCAAACAGCCACTCGGCCCAACTCAGTCCACTGCAATACTTTTTTTATTTCTGCAACAAAACAAAGCAGTTTTTCAGAAAAAATGTCAACATTACTTCATCAATATATGGATCGGTTCTGGTGTTCAACATTTTCTCTAATAAACTGTTATACTTTACTGCGGATGTCCAGAGGTTAGTGAACGCAACATGCAGAAACGCCCGGCAGCCCTGGGTTCTGTCAATCTACCCCTTTGGGGGTTTTGGGGAATTAAAGGGACGGGGCTGGTGCACGAGGCGGAATTAAGACGTTTAAAGAGCGTAGATCCATTAATAAATATAAAATAGAAAAAAAAAATAGATAAAAAAACAATGTTTGGGGAGTTTTTTTTCTTCTACTGTTTTTGTTGTTAACCACAAAATAAAGAGACTTAAATCAGGTAAAGTCTCTGTGAAGGAAAAGGAGAGAGGTCCTTCATTCAAAATGAACTTCTTTTTCTGAGTATAATAGCATAGTGGATAAAAAAACGATTTAAAAAAGTGGGACACGCTGTTTTCAGTTTCCATAGGAAATGCTTTGAAAAACAGACTAATAGATGATCAGTGTGGAACTTCAGGTTTATGTGATTTAAAACGTCTTTTTAGAAAGACAAAAACAAAAAAACAAGACGTTCTTTTATAACCTGCAGTTGTGGAGATGCTTCTTATTGTTTTGGTGTCAAGAAATCAAACCTTGCTGCCAAATAATTAATTCTTAAGCACAATTAGTTTTTGCTTTTTTTAAAAAAACTAGAACTCAATGTATGCATTAGAAGAATGAAACGACAGCTAAAGCTAGTGTTTTCTCTAAAACCCTCCTTACAAATCATTAAATGAGAAACCAGGTGACCACAAATGTCCAGCAAAATTCCAATTTCATTTTATGTGCTTTTGGCTAAAGCTTTCAGGGAAAACAACACGGCAGCAAACAAATGTTGATGCATCTCTGCTTAGAAGTGTCTTTTTCAGAGGGCGGGTTGAGCGGCTCGTCTCCACTTCATCCTCTGTTATTATGATGGGGTTTCATGCTATTCGTTTTCAGAAACCCAGTAAATGCAGCCTTTCAGAAGAAGAGGAAGAGGCTGTGTAATTCCACTCTGAGTGTGTGATGTAAGAGCACCTTGCACAGCTTACTAAATGACTCAGACTTGTGCAGACCTCAACCATTGTGTAATGTTGGGAAGTTTGGTTCTTCTTTAATACCCAATTCTTTATCACTGGGTTACTAGAAAGAGCCTAATATTAAAATGTATCCATCTTTATATTTGCTGAGTTTTCGGTCATTTCCTTTTCTACATTCTCACGTGTAATAGCATTGATAGAATGGAAAGATCAAAAAGAACAATGTGCTCAGCTGGCTGTAGAACAGCGCTCATGGGCATTAAGTAATCGTCAGTGATAACATCAGCACAGAGCTGAGCCTTAACTCCTGTCAGATTGTACTTGCCTTTGAGATATCCTCCTTCTCACTAAAGGCATCAGCAAAGGCACACTTTTCTGCTTGTTTATCTTTCTTACTGTTTGAAGAAAACAGTCTTTATTCATTCCATTCTGGAATTTTAAGGTTAAATAGAAGGGGTTTTTAGACTAAAAGAGGTCGCTTCACCAGTTCTGTTGAGGGGCCTCTGGTCACATGAAAGATGGTGCCAGAAACAATCTCTTACATTTTCAAATATTTAGAAAACCGTTTTTAAATTATGATATTTTAAAAAGAACTTTTAAAAACTTTTAAATGGAAGTAAACTGTAACTATCTAGCAGTTTGTGTGCAAGACGATCTTTAAAAAGTTGAAATAAGAAAGAAGAAACGGTAAAAAAGGTTGAACGCTTAAAACGAGGATTTCCGGCTAATGATTTCAGGTGCAAATTATGTTTTTTTCTTGGGGCCGGCTCCAGCAGGGGGAGGGACTTACAGCTATTAGTTTTCGAGCGCCATATTTTTTCAATGTGGCCAGATTCTCTTGATTCTGTTCAACAAAATACTGGTTTGTAATTTGATGTAAACTTAAAGAAAAAACGCCAGGGTTCAACTTTTGGCCTCATCCCAGCCAACAAGGCCAAGTGGGCCCTGTATGGTTTTTAAAATGGGCAGAAAATGTGGTCCCAAAATGGATTTCTCCACATTTTCTATGGTGAATCCACCTGTGTTTGCCCACATTTGCTTAAGTAGAGACTCCTGTGTATGCTCGCTACGCTAGCCAGACGCCCGGTGTACATGGTAGCGTGCTAGTGAGCTCCGCTATAACGAGCTCCACTGTAGCGTGCTAGTAAACTACTGAAGTATCCTAGCAAAATCCACTGTACCTTGCTACCAAGCTCCTCTAAAGCAAATTAGTAAGCTCCTCTGTAGCGAGCTAGCTAGTGCCGCTTAAGAAACTACGGAGCATCGCAGCCTGTAAAAAAAATTATTTTCTTCAACAGAGTTTACCCTCTCCGTGACAGGCAGCTCTCACTCAACGCGCTCTCCTGCTAGCTTACAGCCCCTCACAGCTCCAACCTAGCATTACACCACATATATATATTTATTTTTTACATAACAAGCAGCATTTAATTCAAATGCTCCAAATTATTAATGATTTAAATAAGGAAACACTCAAAATGCTATTTTAAGCTTAACGCGCTACAATAACATGCTAAAAAAAACATTATTTTCATTAGAGTGAGACTTTAAATGAACAAACTTTGAGCAGATGTGTAGCCATAGGTCAACAATTGCAAATATCAACTTTGGCATTCCTCAGGGCTCTTTTTAGGCACCAATAGCTTCTTCTTTAAATTAATGAACTTTTTACTGTATCACAGTTTCTAAAAAAAATTAACATTTTTACAAATGACACAATTGCTTTTTCTTGTTGTCTTGCAGCTGTTTTTTTTTAATGTGGTCCTTATCAAAACAAAATAATATAAATGTTTTAAGACTATATAAACAAACTTGATAAATATTAGGGGGAAATGTTCCCAATATTTTTTTTATTTATTTATTTTTTTACTCCATACTTTCAAACCATTCAATGATGCCCTGTTTTGTCACTTCAGCTCCAGGAGCAACCTGATGGCCTCTCGACTTAGGTTTGGTTTCATTTCAGACTTTGAATCCATTTAGAAGCTGAAAATAACAGTGGGCTGCATGCATGAGCAATGACTCACCTGCTGCCTCTGTGCAGCCGCTGCTGCTTGAGTTTGACGTCATCCTCCTGATCAGGTTGTCCTGTCTCAGCCTCAGCAGCTCCTGCTCCAGGCTCTGGACCCGGTCCTTCCAGCTCTCCTCCTGCCTCCTCAGCCTCATGCTCAGAGCGCGCGCGTGCTCCCGGCCGCTCACACCGGGGGGCTTTGACTTTATGACAGCCACTGCTACTGCAATTTTGGCTTCCATTAAAAGCCAGTCTGTACAAAAATAAAATAACACATCAATTTAAGATTACAATATTCTAAACCAGCAGATTCAAATCTACTGATTCTTCAAAATAACTTCGATTCGAAATCAATTTCCATCTGATTTAAGCTAAATGTGCTAGCTGCTAGCTGAACAAGTTCACGAAAAATATCTAATTTGAAAAAATAAAAGCATACCTTTCAAATTTTCCTCAAGACTTCCCATTATTAACGTTTCCGTCTCCGTCTCTAGTCGGTATAGTTAACTTGGAAGATAAACTCTACTTCGCCAGTAAGCGATGACGTGAGACAGCTGTGGAAGAGAAATGGAACTTTTTTACACTCCCAAATTTCAACCGGAAATAACGGTAGCACACTTCCGGTTTATTGACTAAGGTCCATAATGGCTTCCATCATTAACTTCTACAATAATAATAATAATAGTATTATTAATAATAATGCCACTATTATCATCAATAAAATAATTTTTTATATGCCAAATTGAAATGTTATTTACTTGCTTTGTTTATTTGATTCTTCAAGGCGATTATGTTTTCAGTGACCATATTTTCTGGCACAAAATAAAAGCTAGAACATTTAGAGTTTTGAGTTTCCAAAGGCTGTTTAAGAAGTAAATCAGCATCATATCCACCATTTATCCATCTGTCTTTCACTCGATAATTTTTTTGTTTGTTTGTTTTTTCAAAAACTGCTGCCTGTAGTTAACTTTTCACTTTGTTTAGTATTATGACTGTTAATGATGGAGTCACATTAGAATACTTGCATGTGAATGTGCGTGTGTGTGGTCTGTGACTGTAAAGCCCTTTAGGATTTTTAAATAGGTAACGTGCAATTAAAGTATAAACCATTTATCATTTACACCCCTAAGAAAAAGAATTGAGTAAAAGACAAAAAAAAGGTGTAAACTTTATAAAAAATTTGCTTTACTAAATCTTCTTTGTTTTGATCTTCTTGTTGTGTTTGAATATTTGTGGGGTTTTATTGTTTTTTTTTTTTTTGTTGTTGTTGTTTAAAATGTTTTGTAAAAATGTACCCCAAAGATGAGCTAATGTAGAAAATGTTAAGTATGGTATTAGAATTACTTGTAATACATGTTTTAAGAGGAGTTTTATGAACCAGAAGTTATAACAACAAATTTAAATTAAGTCGTATACCTTTTTGAATTGTGCAAAATGTGTGTGTTTTTGAAACATAATAAGGGTTTTGAAAAGTTTTTTTTTCCAAATAAGCTACAAAAAATGGCTTATCAGCACTTAATTCTGCCTGCATTAAAATATATAGATAGATATAGATATATAAAAGATATAGATATAATGTTTGTCTTGATTCACTGTGATTTCTTGTTTTTTTGTAATTTTGTAATGTATTTTATTGCATTTATTGTACAGCTACTAGGAAATCTATATTTTATTAGCTTTTAACATCTATGCTATTTGTAGATTTTTATTATTCTTGGTGTTTTTACTGCTTTCTGTGTCATCGTGGCCAAGGGATCACAGATGAAACTAGCCTTTCGGCTAATTCGGGCTTTATTAAAACTATGAATTTTGTACTTTTCTATCATGTGGTTTTCTTTTAAATTGAATTGTCCTCTTTCAAATAAATAAACATGGAGAGGGGGGTGCAAAAACTTCAATTTTTCTTCAGGATGGCGTTTGTCTTTGAGATTTGCTTCAAAACCGATCTGCATTCTCAGGGACACAAGGTCACCAGTCTGTCCAGCAGTGACTATGAAAAAGAAAAAATCACATTTACAAAGCGACCCACGAGGAGATGTAATGAAAAGCATTAGTCGTGCAATTAGATCATTAAATTCATAATCACGATTTGGTTTCTCCAATATTCTGTGGGATCAGGAGACACTGGAAGACAGAAACATTTTACTACTGACCTTGAAAGCGAAAACCCCGCCTGTGTCTCATAAAGTGCAAATGTTATAGCTGGACGTCTGATTCTGCCCTGCCCTTGACATCCCTGCTAACATGTCGAACATAAGCATCAACACCCCAAGGAACACCTTCTACTTCTGAAGCTGATTTCCTACAAATTATACTTGCACATTTTCCTCCTCTGGTAAGAAAATGCCTGTTTTTACTGTTCCATAACCCTATGAAGCACAACAACGAGGCTGCATTCAGAACACAGGAGCCGTAATGTGCTCTGTGAAATCAGCAGCAATTCTCGACAAATGTGTTCTTTTTTTTTTTTTTTTTTTTTTTGGCTTTCAGAAAAGCATGCAAAGATAAAGAGGGATTTCTTCCTTTTTTGAGGTGTGCCAAAAAATACAAAATAAAAAAACCTGGTGGTATTTTTAGTCTCAAAGAACAAAGCGTGGACTTCTAAATCAAACTTGCTGGGATTGAAACTCATTATTCTGAGACCAAATTGACTCATTTTTCACTTTTAGAGCCTTTCCTCCAAAATGTGACTGGCGCCTTTGAGGTTTCATACTTAAGAGCTTTTTTCTTTTTTTTCTTTTTCTTAAAGGAAAACAGCTCCATTATTTATTGAACACTGAGGTTTTCTATGGAGTGCTATTTCAAAGAATGACGTTTTTTTTTTTTTTTTTTTCTTTTCTTATACCCCGCTTCCAAGAATGATGATGACAAGTCAGGAGGAAGTGGAAGCGGAAGCATCTGTGTACACTCCACAAAAGAACCTCAGCTTACACCTGATTTGTTGACTTAAACTTCAAGGTCTATAGTGATGACGCCCACACATTTTAGACATCTGTTCAAGCCTATTTTAAATCTCAGCTTTCCTCAAGAGAGACTAAAGAGAAAGGGGAAAAGATTTGAAAAAAATGTCCACAATTATAAGTCAAAGTAAAATACGAAGAAGAAAGTCCTCGTAAAAAAAAAGGCAAAAAAAAAGTTTCAATCAGTTTTTAATGAACAAATTAAAACATTTTCTGATCAAATTTCTGTCTTTGTCCAGTTTTTGCCAGTATTTAGAGGAAATTTAATTAAAATTCAAAATTAATTAAAAATGGAATTGTAATCTAATTTATTGATGTTTAATCTCTTCTGGGGTTGCTGGAGCCTATCTCAGCAATTGTTGGTTGATCTAGTCCATTCCACGGCCACAGATATATAATCAATGTGTGGTTAAAGACCCAATTTGATAACATTTGTGTTTTTTGTGGCATTTTTCTGATGAAAGAGGACATGTATAAAGAAAATTAAGCTGAAATTTCTGTCTTCATTCAAATGATTGTGAAACATGAGCTGATGGGAAAAAGAAAGTTGTAGATGTGACTTATAAGCTACAATAGGCTGGCCACAAGCTCCAGGCTCGCTCTATTTTTATGCATCCACTTGTATACGAGTGGATCCATGTACTTCTTTAGCAAGGCCAAGTGGGCCCCATGTGGTTTAAAAGTGGGAAGAAAATGTGGGCCCAAAATGGGTTTGTCCACAGTTTCTTTGGTGGCCCCACCTGCTCACATTGGCTCAAGTGGACACTCAGTGGGTAGGTTCGCTACGCTAGGCAGCCGCCCGTTGGACAGTGTTGCATGCTAATATGAGCTCCAAGGTAATGAGCTCTGCTGCATCAAGCTAGCAAGCTCCTCTTTAGCAAGCTAGCGAGCTCTGTTGTTTCGAGTTAGAGACCTCCCATGTAGCAAGCTAGCAAACTCCACTGTAGCATGCTAGCAAGCTCCTCTATAGTTAGCTAGCGAGCTCCTCTGTAACACGCTAGTGACCCCCCTTGTATTGAGCCAGTTCTGCTTTTAAGAGCTAGAAAGCTTCTCTGTGGAGAGCAAGCAAGTTCCACTGAACCCTTCAGCTCTCTTTGGGGTCCAGATGACTCCAACCATATATTGATGTATGATTTCTTCCATGACAAATGTGGACAAAGGTGAACAGGATTTTATGTCTGCCATGGTCAGAGAAACTCAAAACTCTAAGATAAAAAAAAGTTCAGCGCACTGTCTTGTGGGGTCCAGATGACCCCTCTTTTAATGTAAACAAGCCAAGGAGAGTGAAAGGGTTACGCTAGCAACCTCCCTTGTAACAAGCTAGCAATCTCCGCTTTGGCATGCTAGTGAGCTCATCTGTAGCAAGCTATAGAGCAAGCGAGAGTTGCTGTAGCGAGCTAGCGAGCTCTACTGTATTGAGCTAGCAACCTCCTTTGTATCAAGCTAGCGAGCTCCGCTGTGGCATGCTAGTGAGCACATATGTAGCGAGCTAGAGAGCTAACGAGATCCACTGTATCGAGCTAGCGAGTGACACTGTATTGAGCTAGTGGCTCTGCTGTCCACCAGGCGGCTGGCTAACGTAGCAAGCCTAATGTCCGCTTAAGCCACTCTGGGCAAACACAGGTGGGGTCACCATAGAAACTGTGGACAAACCCATTTGGGGTCCACATTTTCTGCCCATTTTGAAACCATATGGGCCCCATTTGGCCTTATCTCGTCTGAGCTGGAATCTGGCTTCAAACTGTGCGGCTGGATAGATTCAGTATTGCTCGCCATTTTTGTTGCACTTATGTTAGGTTGGGGTTGTGAGAGGCTCTAAGCTAGCGGGAGAGAGTGAAAACAAAGGGATAGGGGGAAATGGTGGAAGGCTTGCTCTGCACCAACGGTCCCACCCACAACTCAGGGACAGATTTCTATTGAACTTCTGCCACTCTGCAGAAACTATGTCCCGTAAAATGACACAAGTTTTTTAAAGTTTGGCTAAAAATGGCATAATCATAATTAAAAGATCACTGGGAATACTTTGGAGGAAATCAGAAGATTATCAAAGTGGGTTTTTAAACTAAATCCGATCCGTTTGAAAACGTATGAACTGAATTCTAATTGATTCCATATTTAATCAGTGACAATAGAATTTATACCTTTACTGTCTTTCCAATTTTTTTTTAATCATCAATTAGCAAAATAGTGCACAATTTTCATACTAGATTTCTTTAAAAACATCAATGATCATTTAAACGTCAGATTAAGGAGTTTACAGTTGAAAAGTTTTAGAGTTTCTGTTTATTTTTGTGCCACCTTTTGGAAGTGCACACAATTTAGAGAATCCTTGGATGTTTTGAGTTTTTCTCCGACTATCGTTACTGTAGTAAGATCTAAAAATGGGGGGTGTTACCATCACGTTTGTGTCTTTCAAACGGCTGTTAAGTGTTTTGTCCGAAGATTTTTCCTCTCTCTCTCTGTCAGCTGCTCCTCTGCATTTGTAGGAGCGGCGGGATCACCCAACCCCTCACCTCCTGACTCTCACCCAGAGCGGCCAACCTCATAACGACTCCCCTCTTCGCCTGTTGCATCCATCATGTGAGACCCGTTCTTTCAGCGCAGACCCCAGAGGTTCACGGGTGAAGGTCGAGTGAAAGAGCTCAGGTGGATAAAAGAGGAACTCTGCTTGTGTCTCCCACTCTCGTCTCGACAAACAAGATCAATAAATGCTTAAAAATCCTCCACACTCCATGTTATGCAGATAGAGATGGTCAAATAAAGCGCTGAATGACGTTACCTAAATTACAAATAAAATACATGTTTGAAATCTGAGTTTTGTCAAAGGAAACAAAAGTTTTGCTGAAATCAATCCAACATTTTACAGTAAATTAGCCCAGATTCAGAGAATCTCTCACAACAGTATTACAGTTTGCAGCACTCCTCGGGCTTTTCTTTTTCTCAAAACAATTAGTACAAACTGCAAAACATGTTAGATAACCTACAAATGCGAGTCACTTTCTCAAAATACAAGTCAGTAGTTCAAATGGGTAGTTCTTCAAAAACAAGTCTTTATGTCAGTGAAAGTGTCAGTATCCAAAGATACAATCAATAAAATGAAGATTATTAGTTGTATAAACAACGACAAATCAGCCCAGACAAGTTTAGATCATTTTGACAGACATGAGGAAACAAATGAATAATGATCAAAAGCAAGTCAGAAGTTATAAATTTGGAGAGATTTGTATTTCATGAATTGCTTTCTGTCTTAAAGGATATGCTATTGGATGAAATGATCATGAAACTGACACTAGGTTGTGTTAAAGAAACTCGATGAAAAATCGATGGAGAAAAACTGTAATATGTGTTTCCTTTCTTTCATAATTGAGCAGCAAACAAGAAGTAAATTCTTTTGGATCATGTCAAGTGTCATGTACCACTTTTATCCCACAATGCTGAACTATTTTTGTCTTTTTTTTTTGTTTTATTTATTGGGGTTAAAGGAAATGAATGAAGAAGATTCTTCAATTTATCCATCAACTTTTATTTTCATCAAAAGAGTTCAGAAGATCAACAAAAACATGTTGAAAAAAGAATTCATCAAAGATTTTACACTTTATAGTTTATTTCTTCTAATAACTCATATTCAAATCATCCGGTTCACTCTAAAGCTAACTTCATTGCAATGCAGAGCAATGCTGCAGAATGTAGGGCAGATGTAGCAAAAAAAAGCAGAGCAAGATGATGCAAAGACGGGTAATACAAAGCAACACGGCAAATCTCATATCAGAGTCTGATTTTGTAACTACATCGTTACATCTTAAAGAATTACGAGGGTTCACATAAAGACAGACACAATCTCCTGTCTTTCAAAATAAAGTGAAAAGCTTTACTATCGGAATCAAAAAATAACAAGGGAAGAACTAATATTTTGTTAGAGCTTTCATGTGTTTCTATTTTCATTTCACAAAAATAGTCCGTCACACGGTGGAGTGGTCAACACTTAAGGCCCTGGTTTGAATCCCGGCTGGGACTCTTCAGCGTGGAGTTTGTATGTTCTCCTCGTGCATGTGTGGGTTCCCTCTGGGCACACCTGCTCACTCCCACCGTCTAAAAACATTCTGCTTTGTTCAAAAACGCAGCAGGAAAGATCCACCACTGAGCTCATACATGAAGACGCCTTCAAGTTTCAAGTTTGTTTTTTTAGAAAGGGGACAATGCAATTTAAAATAAAACACATGATTAAAAATTAAATATGGTTTTAAAAAAGCCAGAGTTAGCCAAGAAGGCTATTTTCCATCTGTAGTCCCCTAGCGAGAATGTTAAAAGTTGTAAAACACAAGAAAAGACTTTACACTACATATAGATATACACATATGAGAAGGAACAAGACAGCACAGTAAAAACACACCACACGCATGCATACCCACCACTTCGGCTACCTCACACGCATAATTTAAAACAGACATTAAGCAACTGAAAATATGTCAGTGATTCAGTTTGTACTATCAAATTACTTGAAAAAAAAAACAATCAGTGTATAAAATAGACGTATTAGATTATGTGATTACAAAATCCAATCAGAAACAAAGAAATTAATTTAGCAACATTTTTATCATTATTTATTCATTCTTACATTTTCATATGATTGTTTGTTTCAAATTTGAGAAAAAAAATATGATTGTACACCAGAAAAGTAATAAGAGGCAGATGTCACAAAAGCCCTGGAGGCGGAGCCTATACAGCCAGGATTAGAAGATCTGGAAAGGGTTATTATGTCTGCAAGCGGAACGCGTAAGTGGCGGGAAGGAAAAAAAAAAGAAAAATATGAAGCATTTTAAAGAAAACCTTAAGGAGTATCACAGATAAAAAGCTGTGACTGAAGCACACGGGGAATTACGGGCAAAGTAAACAAACATAAACACCAAAAATATGACAACTAAACCACTAAATTGTAAGATTACAAAGATAATCCAATGAATGAGTCTGAAATCATGTGGGACCAAAAGAAAAGAAAAAGTCATAAAACTGTTGGCACAAAGATTTAATAAGAAGAATGAAATGCGATCATCAACCAATCAGGTTTGGCATAATGAGATAAACACTTCTGAGGGATGGGGGGGGGGGGGGGGTATTCCATAGAGAGACATCAAAACGAAAGCAGAGAACAACATGAAGACGCAGCGTGTGAAAAACCAAGAGCATCCAGCTTTTCAAAGGATTCGAGGGGGTTAAATGGCACCAAATTCTCGCTAATTAAATGCACTTGAAATATTAATTAGGAAGTGTGAACACTTGTGTGAAAACACAGACACTTTTTCAAGCCTTTAAATGGGTTACAACACAATGGCTCAGGAAGAAAGATAAGAGTTTAGAGGGAAAAAAACTTGCCGTCAATCAATCTGGAGTGAGTTAGACGATTATTACCAACTAATTTAGACTCATAAAGATTGTTCGCAAGCGGAAAACATGAAAGAGGATTGACAGTCTGTGCAGGAACGGACATTAAACCAAGTTCACGTCGAGTTCAGACTCCCAGGAAATCACAGAGAAAGAAACTTGTTTCAGATTCTACAGATCTTTGTTGGCATGTTAAAGTTTATGAAAAATAAAACATTGAAAAGATTTTAAGAAAAACTTTTTTTTTTTATTAACCAAATAATACCAATATGTCCTAGTTTCTGCAGAAACTGGGACATATTTCCTTAGAGCTACTTACACCAGAAGCTGTCTACATAATGTAAATGGTAAATTACAGCTTATCTTTTCTACCAGCTGATGACTACATTTCTGCTGTGGTTTTAGATCTGGTGTGAATGGAACCAGAGATCTAAAAGCTGTTTTTTTTTTTTTTTGTTCATCAGATTTGTGAGGCTTTTAAGCCGACAAGATCAAAAATGTTTGGTAATAATTCATGCCGCCATGTTAGATGAAAACAAACAGCTGCTATTAATAGAAGCTAACTGGCTAATTGAGAATAAGTGGGAGAGTAACATGAACTAAATAACAACAACAGTGTTTAATGTAAAACATGACGGGGAGTGTTCTAATTAAAGGAAGGAAGGAAGGAAGACAGGAAGGAAGGAAGGAAGGAAGACAGGAAGGAAGACAGGACAAAAGGAAGGAAAGAAGGAAGGAATACAGGAAGGAAGGACGAAAGGAAGGAAAGAAGGAAGGAATGACAGGAAGGAAGACAGGACAAAAGGAAGGAAAGAAGGAAAGAAGACAGGAAGGAAGGAAGGAATGACAGGAAGGAAGGAAGGAAGACAGGAAGGAAGGAAAGAAGGAATGACAGGAAGGAAGACAGGACGAAAGGAAGGAAAGAAGGAAGGGAGACAGGAAGGAAGGAAGGAATGACAGGAAGGAAGACAGGACGGAAGGAAGGAAAGAAGGAAGGAAGACAGGAAGGAAGGAAGGAATGACAGGAAGGAAGGAAGGAAGACAGGAAGGAAGGAAAGAAGGAATGACAGGAAGGAAGACAGGATGAAAGGAAGGAAAGAAGGAAGGAAGACAGGAAGGAAGGAAAGAAGGAATGACAGGACAAAAGGAAGGAAAGAAGGAAGGGAGACAGGAAGGAATGAAGGAAGAATGGAAAAAGGAAGGAAAGAAAGACAGGAAGGAAGGAAGAAAGAACGGATGGAAGGAAGACAGGAAGGACGGAAGGAAAGAAGCAAGGAAGGAAGAATGGAAGAATGGAAGGAAAGAAGGAAGCAGCACAGGAAGAAGGGGAGGGTTTGTGTCTCTGTCCATGGTGCTGAATTTACAGAGGAGCGCTGCTGCCTTTTTGTTCTCTGCAAATCAAACCCTGCAGCGTTGTTACCCAGCAGAGCATCCAGGAGTGAGGCATGCTTCCTGCAAGGAGGGGAAGATGAGATGTTAGAAAAAAGTTTATAGTTATTAAATTTATTATATTTAACGTGTGTAATAATCTAAACATAAGAACAGATACAAGGTTTGTTTTGAACCAATCAACAGACCAAATGAAGGATTCTGCACTTCACTCCCTGCAGTGACTCGGCTATGAATCAGCGTTCACACTTCAGTCAGGAAGTGACAGTTCAGCTGTGAACTCCCAACTGGACATTTATTCCTCAGCACATTTCCTACTACGTTCAAACATGTGCTTTAACACACTTTGCACTCTCTCTCCCCAGTTTCACCCTCTTGTCGGCGCCAGCTCCCGTCAGCTTTTCTTACCTGCTTTCTGTGGGAAGAGCAACACTGCTGAGCAGACGCTCGGAAATGAAACAACTTGAGCTTTTTATTCATCTTTGTTATTGATAAATGAAGCTTCAAGTATGAAGAGGGAATGATCAGCTCAGAGCAAAATATGAAAAGCAATACAAAATACTATCACAGATAATTAATAAAACAGTAAAGAGGAAGTTTAGACCAGGAATTTACAGAAACAAATTAACATTTGCTCTTCATTCAGATAAAAACTCATTGAAATCAGTTTTTCATACATCTCAGGGATTGAATCATGTTGCTACATTTCTGATGTTTTTGTGACATTCATTAGAAGGCGTGTTGATGAAGAAGGACGAAGCCAGAAGATCAATAATCTCCACATTGATCAGACATCCAATCCTTCAGCCTTTTTAAACCTTGACATTAAACTTTAATTAAACAGGGGTTGCAATTATAGTGATGGGATGAATAAAAATCTGGGCTTTTTTTTTTCATTTTTTTATTCACAAAATCTCAAAAAGAATCAGTGTTGTTTTAACCTGTTTTTCTTTATAAAGTCGCTTTTGTCATGTTTCCTGTGGCTCTCTCCAGGGAAGAAAGGGTTTCATCTAACGTTCATGACGTCACAAAGTCACACAAACACGCAAACACATTTAAATTTAAATTTTCAACATGACACATATTAATAGAAATGAAAACACCGACCTCGCTGGGCACATGTACAGCAAAAAATCTGAGCAGGAGAACTTCTTCATAGAGCTTCAATTGTCAAAGTTAAGGCCCGGGGGCCGGATTCGGCCCGCTGGGTTATTATATCCGGATCATTTTATTTTATTCTTATTATTATCTTGCAGTTATTTTTATCATGTATAATATTGACAAAAAATATGTTTTGTGGAGAGTATGTAAATATGTTTATTAACACATTAATAAACATTATTAATGTGTTTACAGGGAGTTAGTGAGACATTTACTAGTACAAAAGCTTAATAAGGTTTATTAACACATTAATAACTATTTTTTAATGTGTTTTAAGGGAGTTAGTAAGACATTTTCTTATAGCACATAACACTTTATAGTATTTATTAAAAGATCAATAAACAAATTAATGTGTTTAGGCAGTTAGTAAGACATTTATTAAGCACAAAAAGATAAATAATGTTTATCAACATAAACATAAATAATGTGTTTGTAGGACGTTAGTAAGACGTGTAAAGACAATAAGCTTTATAACATTTATTAACACATTAATGAATATTTTTAATATGTTTATAGACGTTAGTAAAACATTTATTAAAGCACAAAAAGATTTATAATGTTTATTAACACATTAATAATCAGTATGTGTTCGTAGGAAGTTAGTAAGACATTTATTAGCACAAAAAGCTTAAAAAGGTTTACTAATAATATTATTAAAATTTATTAACATCTAAAGTGAGACGATTGCTCTCTTCGGTGAAGAAATTGGACTGCAGTTTGTTGCACTGGTGACTTTATTCTTCTTCTCCACCGTCAAACTAACATGCAGATAAATAACTTAAATGACAAATTACATGAACATAAAATGAAAAAATGCACCTCGCTGGCCAAATTAAAAAAAAAAAGAAAAAAAATGGAAAGCAAGGAAACTCCTTTATTTAGCTTCATAACTGTTAAAATAATTTTCTTCTCAGTCTTTTTGTCATATGCGTTATAACTTTTCATCTTAATCTATTTTGCCATAAGGAACTCGACAAGTGGCATCATAACAACATTTTTCTCTGCTCAACAGTCTAACAAAGGATCCGCCCCCGGAGATATACAAAAATAAAAAGTAAAAAGTTTCCCGTAAAAAAGTGACTAAAACATCTTAAATCCTCACAGATGATGCAGAACTTTTAAAATAAAATACTTCTAAAAGGCTAAATGAAATACTTAAACAGGAAAATAATAAAGATGAAATCACGGAAAAGGGATCAAATGTGTTAAATGAATCGGATTTGCAGCAGGAAAGTGTGTGTGCCCGTGCGTAAATGTGTGTCCGTGTGTGCGTAAAGGAGAGAGGGAGGGGGGTATAAAAGCCGGAATGAGATTTCAGCGGCTCTGCTTATGAGAAGAGACTGTCTGAGAGCATCACACCATCGCCGCTGCGTTGTTTTTTTTTTTTCTTCTTCTTCTTCACTGGATGCGGACTTCTGAGCGGGATTGTTACATCACTGAAAATGATACTTGGATGATGCTGCGCCATGAGATTCTCCAAGTTGGATTTCTTTGGATCTGCGTTGAGGACGGAGTCAGGAAGATGAAGAGGAAGAAGCAGAAATGCGTCTGACTGTGACCGGTGGACAGCTGCTGGAGATGTCTGCGTTTTCCAAAACAGCGAGACGGACGTTTGAGGGGGACTTCCAAACGATTTGAGATCAATGACAGGGGGGTCTGACAGAGGAACGTCCAGGGATGGAGAGCGTCAGCCAGCTCAAACCGACGCCTGCCATCTACGGAGAGCTGTTGAACATCTCCACAAATGACACCCATGGCAATTTCACCTCAAAGGAGGAGGAGAAAGGCACAAACTTGGCTCTCCAGGCGGGGCTCGCCGTGACCTTAGCCCTCATAACTTTCGCCACAACGCTTTCCAACGCGTTCGTCATCGCCACCATCTACCAGTCCCGTAAATTACACACCCCGGCAAACTTTCTGATCGCCTCCCTGGCGGTCACAGACCTGCTGGTGTCCATTCTGGTGATGCCCATCAGCGCGCTCTACACCGTGTGCCAAACGTGGACTCTCGGGCAGGTCGTGTGTGACATCTGGCTCTCATCGGATATAACGTGCTGCACCGCATCCATCCTCCACCTGTGCGTAATTGCGCTGGACCGCTACTGGGCCATCACGGACGCGGTGGAGTACTCCAAAAAGCGCACGCCGGCGCGCGCGGCCGGGATGATCGCCACAGCCTGGGTGATCGCCATCTCCATCTCCTTGCCGCCTTTCTTCTGGCGCCAGGTGAAGGCGGAGGAGGTGACGAGCTGCAACGTCAACACCGATCACATTTTCTACACCATCTACTCCACCTTCGGCGCCTTCTACATCCCCACGCTGCTGCTCATCGCCCTGTACGGGAGGATTTACGTGGAAGCCCGGAAGCGCATCTTGAAGCAGTCGCAGAACAAGCCCGGGAAGAGGCTCACCTCGGCGCGCCTCATCACAAACTCCCCCGGTTCGGTGGCGTCCACCACCTCGCTGAACTACGGGACGAACGACACCTCCTCATGTGACACTACCTCGTCCGCGAACGTGAGCCAAGTCAAAGTCACTGTGTCCGACGCGCTGCTGGAGAAGAAGCGGATCTCCGCTGCCAGGGAGAAGAAGGCCACCAAAACTTTGGGAATAATCCTGGGAGCGTATATTATATGCTGGCTCCCGTTTTTCATTTACACCCTCCTAGTGCCTCTGTGCGAGTCCTGCTTCCATCCGGAGTTATTTGACTTTTTGACCTGGCTGGGTTACCTCAACTCACTAATCAACCCCATCATTTACACCATGTCCAATGAGGATTTTAAGCAGGCTTTCCACAAACTGATACGCTTTCGATGTTGCAGGGCGTGAGGCGTCACAACCAAAATCCCTGCAGTCATTTGGCTAAATCCATTCAGAATCTAATGAAACCAGATCCAACGATTTGCAGATGATGCAGTGTTGAATTCTCAAGGTATTTAGTGATGGATCAGCATCTCTAAGGACATCCCTTATCGCCTGCACTGTATATACTGAAGACTCACTTTGCCATAAGAGTTTGACCGCCAACATTAGTTGGCTCCTAAGCACAAAAAGCTTAGAACTAAGCTATCAAGAGCCCTGCGGGCAAAAAATATTGCTTGTATTTATTTTCCTGTCACAATAAGAGGAAATAATGGTGCCTACTACAAGCTTAGTTTGGTTTATCAAACATACCTTCCCCACTTTGACATGTTTTAGTGGGTAGGCTTTTTGTTTGTTTGTTTGTTTTTGCTTTATGCTACGTTCATACCGACTTAAGAACGCACATTTTTAAGTGCATCCATGGTGTTCACACTGCACTTGCAGGGAGGGGCTTCTTCTTTTTTTTTTTTTTTTTTTTTTTTTTTTAACTAGCGCACATCCGTCACCTATAGTTGGAAGAGATGGGAAGTTAGAAATGTTGAAGCGGTGCAAATCTTGCACTAGAAATCCAAATTCATTACCTAGCCCAGGGGTCTGCAACCTTAAAGAGCCATTTCACTGTCAACATCCCAACAGGAGCCACAAAGTCGAATGTACTTTTCTCGAAAATAAGAAACTAATTTTTTCATATACTAATGTTACTATTATGATAACTATAAATTTGGAGGCAAAATAAAATGAAGCTTTAAAAAAAAACTTGAAAAAATAGTAATTTTTGATTTCACATGACTTCCCTTCAAAATAAAAGACATCCTGTGTCACATAGGATCATCTCAATGCAGCAAATCATTCCATTTTCATTTGTCAGAAAAAAAGCAAATTTAAAACTAAATCAGAACAAATTCAGTGACACATTTAAAAAAAAACAAACAAAATTCTTGAATTTGTTTAAAAATAAAAAATCCGGTTCTCAAAATTCTATCAAAAAGCTTCAGATACATAAAATCCTTAAATTAAATGGGTTGAATCAAGTTTTATTCTTACTTTACTATTTTCTTACTTTTTACTGTTAAACTTTTTAAAACACTTTAAAATAAGAGTCCATAACAATCATTATTAACACATAAACAAACATTATTATGTGTTTATAGGATGTTTATAAGCACAATAAGTCAAATAAGGTTTATTAACATACTTAGTAAGATTACATATCATCGAAAGTGAAACCATTGTCTACAAAGGCAATATTAATAAACTGCTTAAAAATTGTTTTAGCTATCTTTCTCAACATTCTATTGAGTGTTCTGCAGCATCTCTTCTAAAGTGTTACCAAAATGTTTTATTTTACTTTAACCAAAGAGCCACAATAGAGGGGTCAGAGAGCCACAGGTTGCAGACCCCTGTTCTAGCCCCACGGCTTCTCATTATGTACATTGAATAACAGCGTCTTCAGATCCGGACGTTATTGCCACTCGATGACATCATAGCTGCCAGGCTCTGCAATAATTTCATAAATTTAAACCCTAAACGCATCTCTCCACCGCATCACAAGCGCGAAGCGGATCACCCTACTGGCGGAGGGATATCCAGCTATGTTCTTTGATTTACTGTAACTTTTCAACCGTTTCAATGTATTTCCAATAGATCTGAGAAGAGAAAATTGGCTAAAACATTAGAGCATGTTACAGATTTTGTGTCACCGATGATGCCTCTGAGTTTAAAGGGTTAAAAAAAAAACAAGTTCGGTCACTGCAAAAGCTCCAAATGCCCCTACAGTTGAAGCAATAGGGAGGAGCCAAATTTTTAAATTTGGACGCCACTACCAAGTCCTAGTTCCTGATTGGTCAAAGTTCTTTAATTCATTGTTTAGTACATAGAGCCCAAAAAGTGTGGCAGAAACTTCTGTAGCGTGATTGTGAGAAATAAGGCTCAGTATCGAAAATAATTTCCAGAAACGATTGAATTTGAATTCTAAGATTTTGATTTTTTTCCTTTCTATCAATCCCTTCAATTCAATTCAATTCAATTCAATTCAATTCAATTCAATTCAATTCAATTCAATTTTAAGTTAACACATTTAGTCACATTTGTTTAGAAATACATTAATGATCTACTAACAAAAATCTTCAAATCATTAACATTGTAAACATTGTTCTTCTTCTCCTGGAGGGCGTTTCAGTTTGGCCACTAGGTGGCGATCGCGCTATAGCATTACATCTTATTCAAGAAGAAGAAAGTATGAGCAAAAAACTGTTTTTTAGACCACAAATGGTTACTTTAAAAATATTTCCTTAAAATAGTTTGGAAAATCCACTCCTGTGAGTTTATAAAGACGTTCATTTAGTCATCAATGTATGTTTAGGTAGCATTAGCATTAGCCCTTCAGTGGGAAATTCCATTAAACGTTAGCATCAAGCTAGCGGACTTAAGCTTTATGTGCTAAATTGATCTATATTTTTATGAATCTATTATTGATCTTTTAAGCTTAAATTGATTCAAATCGATTAATCAATTTTATCATCCCAGCCCTAAGAAATATGTTTAGATAATTTTCATTTAAAGTGATTGCTTGATCGGCGATGCTGAGGGCGGTGTGAACGTAGCTTCAGATTGGCTTCTGTTGTTTTACCTCTTTTGTTTTTTTTTTTATTGCAAGATGTGTGCATCAGTGCCGTGTTTTTCAGTTTGTCAAAAGAGTCTGGATTTTTCCCAGTCGATTGTAAAATAGAATCAACCGCTCACAGAGAAAAATCAGTATTTTCAAATATCAGTATTAGCTGTGATGTTTCATTTCATGGAGAGAAAAAGCAAATCAAACCCCGAATTCATGTTCGGAAACCAACCACAGATCTTACCATTTGAGTCTTCACACTGAACATTTGTGCAGAGGGACTGTTGTTTTTGGAGAGGCCATGCTATTCCGATCCAAATCCCTGCTTTTACCTCCTGGTGATTGTCACATGTCAAATGTCAATTTCTTGCAGGATTGGATTAAAAAAACATCAACAAATATTAAAAGAAATATCTCTAAAATTGATTTTTTTTTTTTTTTGCCCTTCAAGAAATTGAAATTCAGTTTATTTGTTTGAAAAAGAGTTTAAGTCTTGAAGCACAATGAAATCGCAATAGATTTGATCAACTTTTAATTTTTACAGATCTGCCATTTTTTCCAAATGAAGAGAAAATTTAAGCATAACTCATATTAAAATATATATATACAAAAATGAAAAAAATATAATCAAAATGACCCATAATTAAAATAATAATTAAAGTTTGCACATTTTTTGGAGTGTTTTCTATCACAACAGTGAGACTGACACCACTCTCATGTCTGTAAATTAATATACCCCCCCAAAAAAATAAATAAATAAACAAATAACCCCTCTATTTAAAAAGGAGGCTTATTGACAATGGAGCCATTTCACGCTTCGTGCATTCTTTGTCCAAATCAGAGCTTATGAATACACACAATGATCTGTTAGTACAGCACGCAGTTCTGCAGTGATGAGAAAGCAGCTGCAGGGCTCTGGTAAGATCCCATTTTGTATTTTCAAAGTGAATCTTCAGAATAGTTTATTATTTTTTTTCTCACATCTTTTGCAAAATTCTCTTTGCCGATGGAACACGTTTAGGATGCGTCGAGCCTGTTTTAGAAGGTCAGTGAGACGACGCGCTGGAGAAAAAAAGGTTATCTCAGCATAAGTGGAAGAGACTAAAGAAAAGCCGTCGAAAGATCAGATCAGATCTAGTTTGTTACAAGTGTGTAATGTTGAAGTGGTTGTGTTTTGGAAAAGGTTATGGCTGTGCCAGTATGACCAACACTTAAAATTCAGTTCAGCTAATAGTGACATGACTTGTCTAGTGTTGGTCTGTCTCTGATGTTCCTTAAAAGGAATAAAATATGACAAAAAATACTTGTAAACACTTGTTACTTAGGATTAAAAAATAGGAAACAATGTAATCCGATAATCTGCGGCAGGTCATTGAATCTGCTGCAGGAGATCAGTCCTATCCGCAGTAACTGGAATCGCTTTCACAGTGATGCTACCCAGCTAGCAAGGCTAAGAGGGTTTATGTGGTTTGAAAGTGGGCAGAAGTGTGGGCCCCAATTATGTTTGTTCACAGTTTCCATGGTGGCCCCACCTGTGTTTGCCCACATTGGCTAAAGGCAGCCTGGGCAGCAACCCTACTAGATCTGCCTGCCCCTAGGCATTCAATTGCTCTGCTGGCCCCTGGGCGCGGCACTAATTTGCCCTGCTAGCCTCTGGGTGCGACACTTGATTGGTCTGCTGGCCCCTGGGCGCAGCGCTCATTTGTTTTGCCGTCCCCTTGGCGCGGCTCTCACGTGCTCTGCCGGCCCCTGGGCGCGGCACTAATTTGCCCCGCTAGCCCCTGGGTGCGACACTCGATTGGTCTGCTGGCCCCCTGAGCGCAGCGCTCACTTGGTCTGCCGGCCCTGGGCAGTGGCGCTAGCTGCGCTGCCCACCGGGCACCTGGGTAACATCGTGAACCAGCCCACTGAAATATGGGCAACACAGGTGGGGCCACCAAGGGAAATGCAAACAAACCCAAATGTGCCCCAGACTTTCTGCCCACTTTTAAACCACATGGAGCCCACTTGGCCGTGCTGGTTGGGTAGTGAAGTTTAGGTTGTTCACAAACTGGAATAATCTACCAAATTGTGTTTGATTAGGCTAGAAAAGCTCGATTTAATCTTTTTCCCATTGCACTTGTGCAAATGACATCGTTTTGGGGTCCCAGTTCTCTGACTTTTGTTATTTTAATGTTTTTCGATTCACTCTTCCTAAAATATTCACAGAAGTTTATTTTTTGTTCTAATCAATACGCTTCATCTTCAGTCACTTTCTGTACTTGGTTCGCTTCCACTCTTGTTCTGCTGGTTAGTGCCTGTTCACTTGCAACCAAACAGAAACCCTTGAATCTTTTGCTGACCAATCAGCTCAATTCAAAACGTGTTTTTACTTTTACCAAAATAACATAAAATAAACAAATGAGAATTTGTTTTCAATGTAGATAAGCCTAACTTATAAATGCATTATTTTGAGATGAAGTCACTATGTTTTGATGTCAAATCCATGCTGTTTACACTGGATAAGCAGGGTGGGGCTTCTTCTTTGTCTTCTTCTTTTTCTACTGTTTACTAGCACATGTCTTCCACCTATAGCTCGTGCGAAATGTCAAAGCGATGTAAATCTGGAGAACTTTGCTCCAGATTTTTTCTTTCACAACTCTATTTCAATATTTGAAAGACTTGGTGCGCAATTATTAATTTCTCCTCCATGATCAAATTTCAAATGTTTGGCACTTAAAATCAGCAGAATCTATACGTCACTACCAAATTCAAGACCCTGATTGGTCAAAGTGTGACCTAGTTTGACTTTTAGTGTGCGTTCTGTGGCCGCACATTGTGTATGTAGAGCCAAAAAATGGTCGTAGAAACTTGAGTGGCGACAAATGAACATAAGTTTTGAACGCAGAGACCTGAAATGTGTTTTTACATACTTTTCATTAAAAGTAATTGCTTGAACGCATGCTACAGATTGCAGTAGGAATGCGTCTTCAGGGCCAGCCCAGGGCATAGGTGACCTAGGCCGCCGCCTAGGTCGCCATCTGCTGGAGGGGGCACCACATGAGGATAACCAAAAAGATAATTACTATTAAGCAGTTTAAAAATTCATTTCATATAAAAAAAAATAGAAAGTAATAATTTAAAAACATAAATAAAACATTTTGTTCGAAAAAGACTAATTTAACTTTTTCCTTCAACACTTGTAATAGTTGAAATCGCCGTATTTTATGCTCAAATATTAGAGTGGAGCAGCAGGTTTGCTTTTAAATAAAGAGTTTCCCAGTTCAAGCCCCAGCTGGAATGTCGGAATCTAAGATCCTGCAGGTGGCGCCAAACTCGTTTTTCAAATAGGACGCCATGCAGCCTGGGGGCGAGCCTGTTTACACATTGACAGTGACTCATACATCACTTTAAGAAAGTCTTAGATTAAAATTCCTACAAAACTTCTCGGACTTAAAATGTAAAGTTAATTTGTTACTCTAGTTGATTTTATTTTATTTTTTTTTAAATAAAAGCACATGTTGCTGTACATGCAGAAAACAGAAGTATTTTCTCAGCTGAGTTGCTATCACTCAAACTCTTGATGTTAGCATCCTAGATCATGTTTCAATAGTTCCACCTGCAACAAAAACACTTTTGATGTTGTAGTAGTTTGACAGAGTGAATTCAGAGTGATGCTGACAATAAAGCATAAATATCTCAAATCTGGATGTGATCAGTCTGCACGGACAAAACAGTTCATGAGAGATGTGAGAAAAATAAACAACACTTATGGTTCTGCAAATGTTCAATTGGTTCAAATCACACTGTGTTTCTGTTTATGTTCTATTTTATAACTTCTTTATTCATTTATTTGGCTTAATATTGGAATGTTTTACTTGCAGATGTTAAAAGAGTAAACATTTGTATAATACTTGAAACAAATTGGGATTCTGTTTGCATTTATATTAATCAGATTATTCTGAAGATACATGAGAAAATTTGACTTAAAATTCCCATAAAAATGCTTGTTTTAGAGCTTTCCATCATCGAAATTAAATAAAAACTAAGATACAAGATGTCTTAATATTTATTTTTTTATGTTTGCCTCAAAGCACAAATATTATATAAGAAGACTCATAAGCCGTTAATGTACAGTCATAAGAGTGGTGCCTGTTCAAAAAAAAAAAAACTAATAATAATTTAACAATAATGTGATTTTGTTCCAAGGCGTTGTTAAAAACGGACAGGATAAGATAAAAAATAAATGAATTAATAAAAAAAATAAATTAAATAAAATACAAAAATCTGTTTTATTATTTATTATTTGCCTCTGGGTTGATTCAAGGACAAAATCTGTATTTTGGAAAATAAAATAATTGGCTTAAATTTCAACCGTTTGACTGCAGTTTTCCTAAATGCATCAAGGAAGACTGTGACCTACCTTTACCGGAGATGAATGGCAGCCATTTTGGAAGTTTGAGTCAAACTGGATGTACTGCAGCCGTTCCGCTCTCCTCCAGCTCTGTGATGAATAGACTCTTTGTGTTTAGGATCGATCAGCTCAGTGTGAAACTCATGCAGTGGTCTGTCAGTCCGGTGAAAGTTGCATTTCATCCAGGTTGGCTTCCTGCTGTACAATGCTTTTTGCGCCCGTATGGTAACAGACTGTAATCCCTTTGATCTGGAGGGGGAAGTCCAACACGATGTCTCGAAGCACAAGTACTACTGCTGCTGTTGTGAAAACTGAAAATAAGTACATCAATAAACACGAAGGTCCATGAGATCACAAGACGTTGATGGGTTTCTAGTATGTTTTCCTTCATTTAATGATTTGAACAAAGTTTGGATAATAAAAGCAGAGAAACGGAGACAGCTGTTTTCCCTGATAGCTCTCGCCTGGTAAGGAACATTTCTCAGACGTGTGATGACAGTTTTGATAACGGGAAATATTCCAGTTTTGGAGGGAAAGTCGCAAATGTCTGGTGAAAGCCACACTTGCTGCGTCTGCAGCTTTTCAAACGTGTTATGGTGATTGGATTTCAGTGCACAAAGCCAAACTTTATTATCAGTTTCACAGTCGAGGCGATGGGGATTTCAAGAATCAGTCTTGTGATAAAAGGTGGATACTTGAAGGCCCAAAAGGCTTTACACATTGATACCGAACTCTGGCGCCAACCTTCCACCAGAGGTAATATGGCGTTCTTGCCCAATGACACTTCAACACATAGGCGGGTATCAAACCCGCAATCTTCCAATCAGAGGTCGCCTGCCTCACCGCTCCACCAGACACAAAAGTTTACACACATAAATACTTTGTTTTGTTTACGTAAAGGTCAGTGGTAGCTCTACAGTGTGGCTTTTAGTAAAATAATCCATTTTTATTTTGACAATAAGTTGCATTTTTTGCATAGTTTAGTTATGGTACGGAGTCAAATCAGGATCAGCTCAACATGAACAAAAAACAGTTTGAAAAACAGGGATTGTAAATGTGAAAAATGGATGTTTGAGAACAGTTTTTAACTTGAAAATACATATTGAAAACTGAAAACTCTGAACTGCAACTGAAAGCAAAGAGGGAAAAACAAAAAAGGAAAAGTTGAAAAATACAGATAAATAATTTTTAAAATTGGTAACCGTTTCAGACTTTTTCTAATTCAAGCTTCAAATGTATTTATTTCTTTTTTTCAGTTTCAATATTTCTTAAAGTTTTCAATATTATTTTTTCAAATTTTCAACAGTCCCTCCAAGTTTTCAATATGTATTTTGAAGTTACACTTCCGTGTTGTGAAACGGACGTTATGCCAACATCACAACCAAATCAAAGTCCCTGATTGGTCAAAGTTGAACTGATTTAACTTAAGATGCGTGCTCAATTATTTAGCATGAGGAGCCCCAAAACTGACCTGAAAACGTGCATAGCGACGCATGAGCGAGAGCACTTTGAAGAAGGAAATCCAGGAATGCGCATTTACATGTGTTTCCATTTACCAGGGATGCCCAAACGTTTTGGCTCAAAGGGCCATGATCTACCATATTTTTACAGACTATAAGTAGCCAAAACATACTTAATGAAGAAAAAAAAAGGATATATAAGACGCTCCAGAGTATAAGTCGCACTTTTAAGACAAAAGTCCAACATTTATAAACAAATTCCGACGTAACGTTGTATTTGACACCGAACACGTCAAATTTGAGTTCGGTGCGTCTTTTGAAGTGAGTTAAATTTAAAGCTCAACGTTTGTCCAAAAATGTGTTTATCTCATTTAAAATGCACGGAAGATACGGATGATTTTGAGAGGTTAAGTTATTTATTTCAAAAGCATCTATAATGTCTCCATTCTGGGTTCAGGACAGCAGTTTTTTTCTTTTTCTTATGACGATGGTTACCTTCTGGTCTGCAGGAGCTGCATCTGAATAACGGTGTTTTTAGCTTTTTGTAACCCAGTTTGATGGCTTGCTGTCCCGCATTAGTCCAAGGAGAGAAAAGTAAAATAAAATAAAAAAATAATAAAGTCTTGATGCAAATAAGAAAAACATCATTACATCCATGAGGAGAACGATCACATTCTGTTTTGAACATAACTTCTTCTTCTGCGTTTCTGTCAGTAGCAAATACTGATACACAACCCTGCAGCGCCATCTAGTGGTTGTTAGTGGAAAACATTGCTTAAATTTATGAAAAAAAACTGAGACTTATAATCCGGAAAATAGGGTAAATGGGATCCCGGTCTGCATTCCAAATACAATATTTTTTTGCACGTCATGAAAAGAAAAATAAAGAAAATGGTTTATTTTATTTATTTTAATTCTGTATTCATTAAGGTAACACACATTAGTAAGAATTTAAAATAACATTTGTCCTTGAAACCTTTAATAGCAAAGCCTCACTGGTCATTTTTAATTGAAAAACAAAAGCAAATTAAAACAAACTTTGTTCCAATGAAAACAACAAACTGTACGACGGTGTATTAGGGCCGCAAAAAAAAGTAATATGGCTACTTTTTTCTTGTAAAATTACGACTTTAAATCTCATGAATTTGCAACTTTAAATCTTATAAATTTACGACTTCAGTTCTCGAAAATTTACAACTTTAAATCTCATAAATTTACGAGTTTTAATCTCGTGAATTTACAAGCTTTTTCTCGTAAATGTGTTGAAGTGGGAGCGGAAACTACAGTCCAGCGAATGAACGGCGTGAGCAGAAGCAGACCAACTAAACTGTGAAATGCGTCTTGGTTTTCAACAGGTATCTGAATATTTAAAACGTTATAGATGTTTGGAAGTTTCTCTATTTGATTTACAGTTTAATCATGTTTTATTCATCGATGGCGGCTTGCAGGATCTCTGCGTTGATGAAGCGGTCGATATCCTCGCAACTGTCCACTCCCAGTCATTTCTTCCGTCCTCCAAGATCTCCTCCAACTCTGTGATGCTTCCGTCTGAAGAGGCCTGGATTTAGGAATTTTCAATGTTCTTGTGCTAACGTAACAGACATTTATTGTTCTTGTTTTGTGTTGAAACGAGACTTTTCATTCGGAGAATGGGGAGGTCTGGAGCTCTGTTTATGTTCCCCTTTGGTTTGGTTTCTGCGCACGACATGACGTAAGGTGGTGAAAGGGTTTCTGGGTATGTGGATAAAGGGCAAAATAAAGTGACGGTTCTTTTAAACATGGATCTCTGAGCTCTTTATTTTACATATGAAACTCTGCATCACAGACACCAAACCCGGGAAGTCAGCTTCATTGATAATTTGATTTTTAACCGCCAGAATGTTCAAAATTTCTTTGTTTTTAACACGGATCTGGAAATAAATCTTCACAAAACGCTCCACGTCTTTCATCTTCGAGCACAGCTTTGATAAACAGACAACTTTGGTTCTTTTCTCATTAAACTACGACTTTAAATATCGTAAATTTATGAGATTAAAAGTAATAAATTTAGCCTACGACTTTTAAAGTCATAAATATACAACTTTTTTCTCGTAAATTTATGAGATTTAAAGTCATGATTTAAAAAATAAAATTTTCTTTAAAAAGTGGCCCTAAGACTCCGTCGTAAAACTGAGATCCTAAGGGGAGTTGTTCTTTTGACTTTATCCGTTTGCTGTCGTCGCTCCATCTTGGCTAGCTAAAAAAAGAAGCTAAAAGCATCAGAAGTGACAGTGAATTTCTAACACAAAATAAAAGCCCTGGGCTGACTCACTTGAGGGCTGTCTCACCCATAGGCGCTGGTAAAGAAAGAGCTTACAGCGCCACCCAGAGGCTGAAAGTGTAGAGTTTTGGAACACTATAGAGAATCAATGGGTAAGGGGTTTTTACTAAACACTCCGCAGCTTCTCCGCACGACTTGGCGGGCCCCACTTTGGTCTCCCATGTCAGTCTTCTCATTGAAAGTAGTGTCTTTAACATGGCATCAGGTGTAGTGCTCTGTGTATTTTGGAGATGGTGGTTTCTAAGGAAAGCCTTGTAACTTCTGTGGTTTGAACAATTTGATAAACAGGAAGTCAATAACTATTTTGGCGAAAACGAGTTGGAACCCACCATCCTCCATCAACGACTATTTTGGTCTAAGATCTTGATTTTGCCACATACGTGTCCCCAAAACAGCCCATGTCGTCCCCTAAGAGCAGTTTTGCCTCAAACATGAGTTAAATATTCAAATTTTTTCCTAAAATGATGAATAAATTATAACAAATTAACAGTTGTGTGAACCCCTTGAACGAACTGCCCTCTTTTTGCTTTTAAGATTTCTTTTGACTTCACCTTCAGATATTTGATGTTGTAGTTTCCAACCTGGCAGCTGCTTAGATTTCTTTGTCCCCTAACAACAAACTGTGAGCCGAGGGCTTTCATTCTTTCAGTCAGAAATTCATATTGTTGGCTCCCTTTGAAATCGATCAGCGCAGCGTGGCCCGCTGCTTTCTGTTTCCATGGTCTGATGCTCGGCTTAACCATGGCAACACGAACCCTCCTGGAACTGTGCCGTCCTGCAGGAGCCAAATAAACATATTGACTGGAATCTAGATGAACGCTGGGAGATGGCTCCACGCCGCCGAAACTGCTTCTCAGATAATCCGGGCATTTATTTTACAGAAAGCTGCTACATGAATTGCTTTTCTAAATGAAGAACAAACATAATGTGCAGAATAAAGTCTGTCCTATAACAGTGAAAGACAAAAGGCCCTACTTCCTTAACTCGCTTCACCTGCTCTTATTTTATTTCTCCTTTTGATGGAAAAAAATCTTTTAACGTGTTTTAAAGAATTTTAAAAAATAAAATAAAGGGTTATGTAACGAGTGGGTGGGGTAGGTTCCCTCTTTTATCCTATAGAGAGATGGGATGCTGTGCAGGAGTCAGGACAACCAGATTTAGCCATTTCAGGGGGGAAATAACAGTTTTTGCCCACAGGGTTTAAAAGAATATAAATAAGGATAAGAGTCAATAAAAAATGTCCAGGCACTGGTGGTCCACTTGAAGATCCTGGTCCAAAGAGCACGCAGTCCAAACCCAGGCTAAAAAAAAAACCACACATAAAACCAGGATAAAAGTCAATTAAAACCAAAAACATGCAATAAAATTATCTAAAATGGGTTTGAAAAGGTCCCCTTGGACAATTTAAAATGAGGGGAGACAGAGAGGGTACTTAGCTCACAACCACACCCCTCTGCTGACGTTCTCCTGCGCTCCCCTCTCCGCCCCGCTGCCCCCTGTGAGGGCTCTTTTTGTTGTCTCCCGCTGCCGGCACCCAAACCTCAAATGTGGGCCCCTATCCTCCACGGGGGCTCCACAGACCGCGGACGCTTCACGACGCCGCTGCCTGTGGCGCCTGTGGCTTCTGTGGCTCTGGCAAAAAAGTTCAAATCCGCCCTGTGACAGTTACCTCAGGGGGTCCCAAACTTGTAAACTTTCTTGTGGGGCCCACTTAACTTTTTTCTTCTCTGATGTGGGTCAGTTTGTATGCTAACAGAAACAGTGTAACAATCACAGCCTAAATGTAAACATTTATGGTTTTCCAGAAAGCCACACATAAGCCAAATTTAAATGATCCATTTCTGTAAAAAAAAATACTAAAACATTTGAAAAATTACACCAACAAATATTCTATCCTCTTATGTCATCGTTCAAACTGCAGAAGGGTGGAACGAAAAGTCACGTATGTGGGTCTCGAATGTCCAAAATGAGAAAAAAAAAATGTATCTGATAGTGTTTGGGGGGCCGGATCCGGCCCACGGGCCGTAGTTTGGGGACCCCTGGGTAACCCCATGCATTCTTTTGCTCAATATTTTGATAAAAATCAAACATTGTTTTAAGGTAGAAAACTATAACCGAGACTTATGTTGCATTCACACCAAGCGCGGCAGGCGTGTCAAATTCGCGTCTGGTTCCTCTCTTTTGACGCCTGTCAAATTTACTGCTCAACGCCTGCCACGGAGCAACCGGGGAAATTCTTCTGGAATTCATTCGTTGCCACATCATGGTTGATGTTGAGCGAGTACCTTGGAGTTTACATGTTTCGGAGAGCTTAACAGAGGCGTCGACAAGAACATCACAGAACATCACTTCATCCTATTTCATAAAAAGTGTTTTCATTACAATTTTTCGAAAAATATCTGTTTCAATACTCCTCAAATCCCACCTCCTCTGAGCGCAAAAACTTTTTTGCGAGTTTTTTCGAAATTGTGGTGATTCCATTAGGAAAATTTATTATTATCGAAATTTCAATTTGTGAAATTTCAGAGTTAATGGAAACACACCTAGTGTTACTTCCGTCCAGTTTGAGATTTAACCTGAGAGGGGGGAAATAAAACTAAAACTGGGGTCTCTTTTCATTATTGTCTTGATGAAAATAAGAAAAACATCATAAGCTAATGAAGCTAGAGCGCTACAACGGCACTCTCCGTTGAAGACAGAGCAGAGCAGGCTCCGCTGCCCAGGGACCCTCAACCGGGGCAGTAGACCTCACTGGCTCTGCGGGGCGCCTGGACAGCAGCGAATCCCATCAGCTCTGCTGGAACTTAAGGAGCTCACTAGCTCGTTAAGCTATCCACCGAGCGGCTTGCTAACGTAGCCGTCCATCCAGCTCAATGAGCTCTGTGACGGGCTGGCGATGTATCCAGGCTGTATCCCGATTTCGCCCAACAGTAACTGGGGAAGTTCTGGGAAAATCCTCCCAAAGTCCAGTCTAGTTTAAATTAGTCTGCGTAAAACTTTTCACGTCTTGCTGCATGTGAACTTTGCCGCATCTTAAGCCGGACGCCATAATTTGCTTGCCGCGAGTCTTTACATTGACATTGAACATTTTAAGCTTGACACCCCTGGTGCGTTTGGTGCGAATATATCGTTATGATAACACATTTCTCCCCCATTTTGTTGCAAAAAATATATATTTTTTTATATTTAAGTAATGGGCAAAAAAGAAACCTTTCAACAGACAAATGCCGTCCATCCTTCCATTTTCCTAACTCTTATGGAGTCACAGAGTCACCAGAGGCTGTCCCAGCTACTGCGGGACGAAGTTTTTAGAATGACAAATGACATGGTTTAAAAAAAAACTGTTTTGAAAAGTTAGGGTGTCTTAAAGCCAAAAGTTGCAAAGCAAACTTAAAAAAAGATTCCCTCACAAAGACTTTTGGGGAACCTGCATCATTCAAGGACAAGACAAAATATCCTGTCATACCCATGGGCCTAGTCCCAGTAAAGGATGCCAGAAAAACTTCTAAAGTAAGACACCTTGCTTATGTTTTATTTAGATGCCTGCTCACCTCACTGTATGTAAAAAAAAAAGATCAAAGTCTTGAGTCTTATCTGCAAAAAATAGAAAAACCTAATAAGTTGAGTCTCGTGCATTTGGTAAATTAATTCATTTATGCAGACGGGAACTCAAACGATTGGTAAAGGGGTTGCCATTCACGCCAGTTTTTTTTCACCACAACCGCCATTACTGCAAATGCCACAGCATTCATCCTGTTAAACATGCTCTCTAGATTTATTTACAAACAGGATTTAAAATTCATTTCAAAGAAAACAGCCCCCAGCTTTCCTGTTCTCAGGTACAGACTGTCTCGGCGTGAAGCTGAAGTTATTCCGCTGAAGCTGACAGCTGTGACATGAAAAGCCTTTTTGAAAAGCCTATTAAAGCTGAAAAGCAGATCATTTTGTTTTGGTTCGTCTTAAATTTTCATGATCGCGTTCTTGTGCCAGCATCATAAGTGTCACAGAAAGGAGAGTGGATTCATGTTCAAAGTGTCATTACCTTTTAAATAGAAAATGTGTTTTAAAAATGCTTTTCTTTTTTGTTTGCCTGAAATCCACGGTGGCCCTGAAGTGCCAATCACACCAACAAATCACTTAAACACGTTAAAGATCAAAACCACAGTTGAAGAAGGAAAACAAAAAAAAGCAGTTCCAAAAAAATAAAAATGAAAGTTTTTGAAAAATAAAAGTGTTTTCAAGAAATCGGAATGAACTGTTGAGAAACGAAACACAATAAGAAACCAGAAAAGTCAGGAGCCAGAGTTCTGTCTCCCCCACTGGGAGTTGTCTCTAACATACTAACATACTACATCTCCCAGCTGCCCCTGCGCAAACTTTCCAGATCCTACAGCTGACTCATCTGACAATAGGTGTGTTTGAGTTGACTTGCGCCTCGCCTGCATTGTCGGCGAGACTAAGCTGCTGCAGGAGGGGGCGGAGAAAGGCGTCTGAGATGAGGTGGAGGTGGACGACGAGACTGTACAAGAACGAGGAGTTGGGGGTTGTTCTTAACATTCGTCTGAAAGTTAATAAGTCACTTCTCCTTGTATGATCTGTGCTGTTATGTCTTATTTTTTAACATCTTTCAGAGTAAAACGGTTAAGAAAATAGCAGAGGGATTCATTGCATGTGCACTGCCCCAAATAAATAGATAAAATAAAATTAAAGTTAAGTTTCAGAGGAAACAATAACAGATATAGCCACAGATTATTTTAAATCTTGTTTATTTTTTCATCAGTGACTCACTACCTTCCAGAAGGAGTTAAAAAATACACAGATTTCCATCATTTAATGCAAGTTATTTCATGTGGACTGTGTGGACACCGTTTCCCACAATGCATTGATTTTTTCATTGTGATTCTTAATTTAATTTAATTATTTCTCTTGTATGTTTCTCTCCAGATCTGCTTCTGGTGGTGAGTGGGTTTATAATCCAAAACAATCCAGAATTTAAACTTTAAGGCTGTAAAAATCTAATTCTAACATGTGAAAATGACTTTTGCTGATGTGTGTGATTCAATAAAAATCATGTTTAGCATATCTGAGTGACCAGTCTCTTCTGTTTATTCAATGCTTTAACATGCAAGTAATCCACCAATCCACCGTCCGCCTCAGCTGAACCTGGAGATGTGGATCCCTGCTGAGCTCACGTCGTTCTAGTGGTTTTGTTGAACTGTCCTTTCTGGAAATGACGTCACCATTAATCCAAACTGTAATTATAAGGAGAAGAAAATGGATTTTACTCAAAAAAAATATCTGTACATGCGCTCTTTTGCAGAGATGTGTTAAATAAACAAAATCAAATATTTCATCTAGTTTACGCTCACAATACACGTGAATATCTTTAAACCAAACCTTTTAAGAAAATGAGTTTATCTTTGAAAGAACATCACAGTCTTCAGTTTGGATTGTCAGCAGAAGCAGCAGCATCAGTCATGTTGAACCTCTTCACTCCTGACGTCCATCACATTCTGACTGATATTACCACACTAGTTCATTCTGCTTAACTGGAGTCTGTGACTGTGTGTAGGAAAGAATTAACTCAAATATTAGCTCCAGCTTAAAGAAGTTGACATGATTAACTTAACTAAAGAGTAAAAAAGAAATACCCCTCATATTGTAATCACAACATTATATGATCATATATCAACAATTATTTAGGCTATTTCACATTTTTTGGCTATTTTGGAGTTCAGCTATTTTTTTTTTGGGCAAAATTAGACATTTGACCAGTTTTTTAGGTTAATTTCGCATAAAATTTTAGCCTTCTATCAATTTCAGCATTTTCAGCTATCAGCAACTTCAGCTGCAACATTCAACTTAAAGCATTATCACAGGTAATGCGTTTATTATTATTATTATTTGTTTTAATTGACGTTGTGATCTTATATTTGTAATTGCAGAGTGATTTGTTGATGTGATTTACACTTCAGGGCCACCGTACACATGTTAATATATTATGGGTGGTGGATATTGTTTATTTTCCTGAAATATTCTTAAAAAAAACAGTAAAACTACAATTTTGCAAAAAAAAAAAAAAAAAAAAAAAAGGCTAAGCTAAACATCTTACGCCAGTTAAAGTCCTTGATTGGTTAAACACGTTTTCTGCTTGGAAATAAAAAAAATAATAAATTAAACAAATCAAAGTAAAATGCAACCTTGAGGAGAAAGCAGCAGCTGCATTAGTAGTCAGAGGCAGCGCTCGGTGAAACGTCTCACCGCCAAACTCACTCATGCAGACAAAAACCTGAACAGAAACTATTCAGCATGAAGCAGAAAACATCTGAGAGGAATTTGCTCCCAGAAAGCGAGTATTGTCATGCTGATGGGGAACAAAGTGTCGTGATAAATAATTTAGCACGAGCGAACACTATCTTTATGAGTTCTCCGCTGTTCTCATAAGAACTGTAATTCAGACGCTCCCCTGCAAGCGTGGAGCTGTTCCGGCGCATGATCTACATCAAATCCTTTATTGATGGAAAAGCATTGATAATCCACTGAATGAACCCAATAAATCGGATGAGTGAGGGAGGTTGTAGTACGCACGAGTGCATCTGTCATGGAAATTCCCTGGAACATTCCATTCAAGTTCAGTTTGGGGTCTCATTCTTGCCACATAGAGGGAATATTTTTTTAAACTAGATTAAAGAGGCACAGATATGTAGATTAACAGGAGTTTGGAAGTTGCTTGTAAAAACTAAGACTTTTTTTCTTGAGGTGGTTTCAATGACAACATTCCACATATGCTTTGAAAAAAACAGACCCTTCCTTATGCAATAACATTTTCACTTGAGATGAAGTGTTTGACCCCTCGTGCATTTACCAAGAACAGGTCACACAATAATAAGCCCTGGTGGGGCACAGAGTCATGACCTATTGTTATGAAATGAAGAGGAAAAAAAAGCATGAAAGAACATGTATAGAGTTTGAAAAAACAAACAATAGACCAGCAATACTGTTGTTTTTCTAGCTACAGGACATTCTTAATCCATGGTTTTTAACACAGATTATACATTCTAACATTTTTAAAAACTGCTATTTTTTTTAATAAACATCAAAAACTCTTTAAAAAATGTTTAAGGAACTGTTACGTTGAGCTATTTGATGGGTTTAAGAGATTATTCTACTCTGACTAGTCCCACTGATTGGCAATTCTCCACAGGAAGAAGCAGAAAAGTTCAATTTTTACAAATCTTTTTCTATTAGAGTCATTGCTGGTTTTGGGGTATCACCGGGCTTTACTGAATATCAGTTGTAACTGCATGATGCTTCGGAGTAGTTAGTATTGATTCTGTTCAGTTGTAAGAGAGCAGAGTGAAGGGAAATGAGGATGTGACCTTTGTTGGCATTTGTGAGCGTATCTTTTAATAAAGGAGTCACATTTGCTGCTTCGCTCCTTACACTTCTCTTCTCTACACAACGAACAGACGGCGAGTGCAGACCTGCCACTAATGGGCTTCCTGTGTAGAGGTTTTTTTTTTTTTTTGGGGGTGTGGGGAGTAAAAAAAAATTAATACGTTTTGTTTTATATAATAATCTGATTTGCAATAGTACCCTGTTTTGTTTTGTTCTCTTTATTTTGTTTTGTTCTTTTTTTATTTGTTTCAGGAACCTGACCTGTAAAATGCTGTACGTGTTATTTGATAAGTCATAAACTCAATAAAAATTCGAGTTGAAGAAAAAAAAAAAAAGATACCTGTAAGGGTAGTTGTGACTAAAATGTTGCCAAAATTTTAGAATCATTTTTAAATATTTTGCAAAAATGAAAGAATTTTTTGCTAAATTTAAATTTTTTTCGAAAATTTAATTTTTTTTGCAAAAATGTAAGAAAAATTGCGAAAATTTTATATTTTATCTAAAAACTTTAACCAACATTTAAAAAAAAAAAAACTAGTATTGTTGACTAGGACATGGTTTCTGCAGAGTGCCAGGAGTTCCATAGAAATTGTGGGCAGAAGTTGTGGGCAGGACCGTTTGCGCAATGTAAGCCTGCCCTCATTTCCCATCATCATCCATCTGTTTACACTCCCAAATGGTGCGCTATTCTTTTTGTAATATTGGCTTTGATCCAGGTGTTAGCTTGGACGAGGAAAACTTAGACATGGATCTAATTATCAACCTAATTCCTCTTCTTCCAATTCACAACAATTGTAATAAAGAAATACTCAGAAAAACAATTTATGTCTTCCATCATGAGAAAAAATTTCTTTTTAAGAACACTTTTTTTTTATCAGAGTGGTTCTTTAAAGGGTGAAATGTTAAGTTAGCATGCAGGTCTAATATGTGTATATGATTAGTTCTTTTTGGCATTTTAAAACATATTATTAGTAGTTAGGAATGAAAAGAAATCTGAATATCTTGTCAGCCCAGATGTGTTAAATTGTAAAGAAGAAATCATTAATATTTTGCATTAGGATCAATTGTTGTCACAAAATTGAGTGAAAACATTATTTTATCAACTAAAAACCCGTTTAGCAGAAGCTTGTTCAGCTGCATCAAGCTTGGGAGTCTCACACACAGGTTTTGTGCTGTGAATTGATGCACAATAACAGTGCAATAAACTTTCATCCTGTTCAATTGAGACCTCATCTTGGCCTTTAAGTCCACATGCACCCCATTCATCACAATTAACGTGTCTTTTAAAGCATCGTATTGATGTGAAGAACCACTGAAAGCACTTCCCCCAACAGTGAAGCTTAATGAAGTCTGATTATCTGCAGCATTGACAAAAACACAGAAGAAAATCAAAGCAGCACAAGCAGAGAGTTCACGTTCCAACTGTCCATTTAGCACACAGGTCCAGATGCTTTAGGATAAAACCCATCCTGTTGATTCAGGATCAGACTGCTTCCTGGATGTCAGACACCAATTCTCAACATCTTTCCAAGTTTGGATTTTTATGAAACTGCACGCAAGTCTCGCGCTGGAGTGTGAGGAGTAACTTCAATCAATTTAAAGTCTGCAGGATCGTTACACTGAAATTCAGTGAGATTGCAGAAAAAAGTAACAAGCAAATAGAAATATCGTCAGTCGCAGCAGCAGCAGACAGAAGGGAATGATTTTAAATAAATAGAGAAACATGTCTGAACCAGACTGAGGTTATTTTTGACGGTTTAACACCAAAAGCACAAACTGAGAGTCAGAAAAAGCAAAAACTGTCACAGAAGGACTTCAGCGCTCGCACGATTCTTTCCCAGCTGACTTGTTTTTGACATGCTGACAATATTATTACATGTGAGAGAGGTAAGGAATTTTCATCAAACTCGTTTTGACAGGTGCCCCGCCCCTCAAGATGATGTAACACTTTTATAAGAATTTTATATATAATGGATATATAGGGTCAAAGGTCAGCTGTCAATATGAGCTTTATGGAAAGTATGTTCCTTATCTCTCTCATGTCAACTCAAATATTCCCTGCTGCCATATGAAAAAGTCATCATAAAAGTAGAAAAAAGCTGGAAGTCAAAACTTTAAGGCAGATGAACTTTATTTAGCCACAATGGATGTCCATTGAAATATTTCTGATTCAATATTTGTTGCTACGAGACAGAACAAGAAGGAAAATAAAAAGAATGGTTCCACTTTAGTTTTTAGAGTTGTTTTCTTAAATGTTTTGTTTGTGATAAATATAACAGGAGTGGTTTTGACAGATGAGCAGAGTCTTGATTAAAGAAACAGAAGAAGCAAAAGTGGTTCTTTTTTAACGTTTTATTAAATTTAAACGAAGCCAGTTCAGTTTTAAAAGTCATCAAGTGCTAAATATTTATTTGATCTTTCAAGAAAATGAAATGTATGTACGTATATTTTCAGGTTATTTGTTTAAGCAGATCAGATCAAAACATCAGTGATAAAAAAGAAAAAAAATGTTCTTATAGTTCAGATTTTTTTTTATATAAAAATGGTGCATTGAGTCATTTTAAATATCAGGAAATTTCATGTCTGCGTCTCATCATGTGTGATGCAACTCACACACGCCTACTATTTCATAATCCGTTCGGATATTAAACCCCCAGCAGTCTGCGGGCAGACCTGCAGAGGCGGGGTCGCGGTCTCACCACCAGAAATCGAAATAATGTTGAGTCACAGGCGGTTACACTGACGATGACATTTTTGGGGAGTGCACATAAACAGTGTTTTTGCTCCCGAAAATATCTTAAACCTGCAAGAATTCATAGTGTGAATCCTTAGTAAGCAGTCACACTATAGTGATTCTCTTGCTTCTTTCAATACTTTTTTCAGCACGTAAAAAATCAATCACACTTTCAGCAATCTTAGTATCAAAATGTTCATCTTGTTAAGAACATTACTACTTTTATCTTTTGTATTCATAAACTTTATAGTTTTTAAAGTCTTCAAATTTCTAAAGCTTTAAATATTAAGCACCAAAAGCTTATAAAAAGTTAAAGTTTGTCAAATATTTTAACAACATCCAAACATTTTTGGCTAATTTGTTATCTACTGAGATTTTTTTTAGACTAATTTAGAGTTTAGCTTCTATTTTAGCAGCAGGCTAACGTTTTTGACTAAATTAGTTTATTGATGAATTTTAGGCTAACAATAATGCTAGAGTGAACGCCTTTAGCTGACAGTAGTCGCTGAAGCTTTTTCCTGAAAATGGTGACATAATTTAATTTAATTGCGGAAGAGATTTGCTGAAAATGCGAAAGCTGTTTGCAAAATGTTAAATTTGCTAAAAGACTAGAAATTTTGTAAAAGAATTAAGAAAAAGACATAAATTTCTGAAAAATTTGTAGTAAAATTGTTTAAAATCTCTAATACATTCTAAATTTTCAAAAATATTTAGCATGTTGCTTAAATATGAACTGAACTCAAAATTAGTCCAAAAAACCTAAGTCAATGCAAAATTAGAAAAAAAAAAAAAATAGCACATTGCTTAAATACTAGCTAAACTCCAAAGTAACCTTAAATTAGTAAACTTAGTCAGAAATGTTAGCATGTTGCTAAAATAGATGCTGAATTCCAAATTAGCTTATTAAAACCTCGCTAGATAACAAATTAGCTGAAAATGTTAGCATGTTGCTGAAAAATTTGCTAAATTCCAAATTAGCTTAAAAAACCCTCAGTAGAAGTCAAATGAGTCAAAAAACTTTAGCTTGTTGCTTAATTACTAGCTAAACTCCAAAATAGTCAAAAATTCCTCAGTAATCTATATTATTTAATAAAGTTTGTTAAAATAGAAGCTAAACTCTAAAATAGTCTAAAAATCCCATTAGACAACACATTAGCCAAAAAATTAGCATGTTTCTAAAATATTAGTTAAACTAAATGTGTTTTGAAAATTACTTTAAAAGATGAAAATATAGCCGGTGAATATATTTAAAGGTTTGTTTTTATATAAAAATACAGATTTTTAAGAGGTTCTCATTAATTTCCTATGGAGCATATTCTGCTTAATATTTCCAAAACTTTAAAGTTATTGAATATCAAAAACAAAAGCAGTAATGTCCTAAACGAGTTTTGATACCAAGATCTTGAGGTTTTACATGGCGAAAAACGCACGGAAAGGAGCAGGAGAGTCGTTATAGTGTGAATGCCTACTAAGCAATCACACAATAATTATCTATTATTATCAATATAATTTGATCAAACAGTTTAACGAGCCGCATAGTTTGCCCACCCCTGATCTAAGTGAATTAAAATGCAATTTTTCCCCTGCTCGCGCGTCTTCTTTGCTACCTTCATGTCTTTATCTGCGCCGGCACTCAGTGCCCATTTACTACATCAAAAAGAAGTGCTCATAGATAAACATTACTCAATCAAGGCATGCTCTCAGACCCAAGCCCACTGCAGTATCTTGACATTTACTGTCCAGCCTTTCCAATCTCACTGCAGGCCTGCTCAAGAGCAGCGCCCGACCGATAAGGAAGCACAGATGCACCACCTGAGCGGGTTTTTATCCCCAGCCAGGAGCTGTGAAGTACCGGGCTGCTGCTCATTGTGCAGATGAGCTGAATCCCCTTTAATAATATCTGTGGGGAAGGTTTTTTCCTGTAAGACGCTGTAAAAAATGCTTGTGTTGGTGAGGAAAAAAACCCCACTTTTTTTTGACTGACACATTAGAGAGAAATGAAGATTTTTTTTTTTGTGAGGCTGAAACGCATAAAAACTGTCGCTGAGGACTCCTCTGACACGTAATATTCTGCTGACAGTCAAAAGCAAATATTTTCCTGTCTCCAAAACAGAGCTGAGTAAACACACTCACTGAATGTTTCAGCAAAGGTGCACACAGCGTTTTGGCAAAAAGCCACTCAGATGTTGAGATCAGAGGCAGAGCTCAGTGTGAGTTTTACTGCAGGAGGTTTAAACTGCCTGTTGACAACATGATGAAGATGAGTGTGTCACACAGAGTCACAGATAAACAACTACTTAAAAGGTATTGAAGATAGTTGCAACAGCAGCTCGCAGTGCTGCCTCGAAATGCAGGAAAACAGTGATCATGCAAAACAAAACAAAAAAAAAAACACGGTGAAAGGGAGACAGAAAACTGCCACACGCTCCTCAAAAGGACAGACTAGAAAAGAACTACAGTAACAGAAAGAAAAATAAAAGAACAAGATAAAAACTCATACATAAAAAAATCATATGAAACAAAAAGATACAGCTGAATCTTTACAAAGAAACCTTTTTTTGAGAAAAAATGGTAAAAATGTAAAATTCAATTGGATAAAATGTTTGCAAACATAAAAGTTTACTATGCATTGTGCAACATTTTAAACTGGAGTTCTACAAACAGAAAAGCTCTCTGCAGTTTAGGATTTTAGGAATCCACAACCAGAATAAAAGAAGATGCTGATTACTAAAGAATGTATCAGGAATGATGGTGGAGAACAAAAAAGAAGGTGACAGGAAAACATGAGAAAAACCCACGGAGAAACAAAAATGTGACTGAACAGAACAGAGCAGATGACTTCACAAGGAAGAACTGAAAACCAGACACTCAAAATAGACTGAGGGTAAATAACAGAAATGAAGACAGCTGTGGATCATGAAAAGCCTGGAACTGATGTGACTGAGGGACAATTCAAAACAGAATATTATCTAAATCAGGGCTGCTCATTCCTGGTCCTCAAGATCTACCAACCTGCCTGTTTTCCAGCTCTCCATGTACTGCTTGCTGCTGATTACCTGGACCAGGTGTGTTCTTTCAATCAGATTGTGGAGACATCTGACTGAGCCAATCAACAGCTGGCTGGGCTTGGAGATCTGGAAAACAGTCAGGGTGGTAGATCTCGAGGACCAGGAATGAGCAGCCCTGATCTAAATCCTTAGCATAACTGTCAAAAACCAAACCAAAGTCCACAATCCTCACAGTACCCCTCCCCAAAAGGGCAGATCCCAGATGCCCAAAAAAAAACACTTGGCAGGAGGAGACATGGAGAAACAAAACAAAAACAAGTCCTGAAATTATTCAGGGGTCCTGCAGCACCTAACAGAACCCCTCCTTTGTAGGGAAGCTTAGAACTTGACCAAAAAATACCCTCACAGAAAGGAAATCTCAAAAGACTCTCAGAGATCAGAAAAACTGCTGCTTTCATTGTAATCGGTATAAATGTGCTTTTCTACAGTAAATTATAGGTCTGGAGTAAAATGTCAGACCCTGAAAGTGGAGTGGATGCAAAGTGGTCTTCTGATCACAAGCGAATAAACAGTAATTGTTTGAAGTAGTAGCATACACTATTGACCCTTCATTGGTTATAATGCATATTTAATGCACTATTTCTTCTAAAGTAGATCACATTTCTCGGCAAATCCTTGAGCTTGTTAGATAAGAGTTAAATCAGATCATTCTTGAGTTAAGTGAAAGATACAGAGATGAAAAACAAAACAATACCCCCGCTGTTTCATCATATCTAGTTGCATTCCAATTCAGCTTAAAGAAATCATTTCTACAAGTATGTGAAGAAAAGCTAACTTCAGTGCTTTGCAGGCCAGTAGCTATGTTTCCATAGAGTATAAAATTGCGCAAACTGGATTTGCAATGATAAATTCACCTAATGGAAACACGTAAATCTAGAAAAAACATTCATTTATTGTGAAAAAGTTTTTGCGCTTGGAGGAGGTTATTTTTGAGGCATATCAAAATCAACATATTTTGCAGTCACATAACCAACAGTGACTGCACCACATTTTTATGGAGAGTAAAATATTGAAAGTTATTTAAGGTTTAAGTTGATTTATTCTGGAAAAAAATTCCTGCCTTTTTATTATTTTAAAGTGTATAAAATTGGCATTATGCTAGCTTTTTAGACTATTTTGGCCATTATTAATATTTTTTACGCTATTTTATAGCTAATATTTCAGTTACACACTAGCTGTTTTGGCTAATTTTGGCTATTTTTTCTTTTCTTTTTTTTTTTTTTTTTAGCTTTTTAGGCTATTTTGAAGTTTAGCCAATATTTCAGCTACATGTTAGCTGTTTTTGTTCCATTAGACTTTCTCAGTTTTTATGCTATTTTTAAGTTCAGCTATTTTTTCAGCTCCATGTAAACTGTTTTGGTTAAACTGAGTTGGGTTTTTTTTTTAGCTTTTTTGGCAAAATTGGCATTTAGCCAATATTTTAGCTGGCTTTCAGCTCCAGCGTTCTCAGCTATCAACTTCAGTGTTTTTAGCTATCAATTGTAGCATTTTCAGCGGCCAAATTGAGTTAACAGCATTCACACTAATATTATCACAGGTAATACTATATATCAGGTTCATAATTATGTTAAAAAGTAACAGTTTTAAAGTTTTAATAATTCAGTTTTAGAGAGTTTGATAAATGTTTATCCTGTTCATCCCGCGACCGAAGGTTGTTTTGGATTTTGGTCCTTTGTGCGATTTAATTTGGCACCCCAGGTCTAGCAGTTTAGTGTGCAAGTTGAGCTTCAAATGGGACAGACGTTAATTGTTTTACACCCATTTACAATGGAAATTTACCTCTGGAGAAATAATCCTCGAAATGCTGTTTTTTCTCTTTGAATCAACTGATCATGAAAGCAGTATGTCAAAGGGAAAAAGAGTCAAAAGCTTATAACGGGGGTCTCGGTGCAGGACTTCCGGCTAATGATTTCAGGCGAAAATTATGTTTTTTTTCTGACCAGCTCCAGCAGGGGGAGGGACATCCGGCTATTAATTTTAGAACGCCATATTTTCTCTCTGTGGGCAGATTATCTTGAAAAATGTGGCATTTCTGGGCATAAATCCTGAGGCACTCTGTCTTCCCACTGTTTCAGATTTTATTGGTGAATTTGTAATCCTTAGTTTGTGTTAAAAAAAAAAATTGTTTAGTTTGTGTTAAAGCAGCAATAATAATGCCTTAACATGACACTAAATGGGTGTTAGCTTGTATAAGTTTTTGCCTCCCCCTTGCATGTGCTTAAGATTTCATTAAATGTTTGGATTAATCATTTTTGCGTTTGGAACCACATTTCCACATTAAACCTGCGTTTTGGTCCGCCTTGTCCTCTCATTGCCACAAAAGAGCTTAATTAGCCGGCATTTGAAGTCGGTGGTAGCGGCGCTTGAATGGCACTCTGGGCAAACCACCCCTCATTTCCAAGAGAAAACAAAGTTTCTTTTCAGGAAACATAATTAGGTGGTACCTCAATTGGTCCCGTGCTAACAAGCAGTGTCCAAATTCTGTCAGTATTTATTTTGCACAATTTCGCTAATGTGTTTAATCTGATCTTGGCGGCACAAAAATGCCTGAAAAGTCTCTGCTGGGAGAAGTGGAATTAGATGAGTCTTGATTGTAATCTCCTGGTTCAGCCAGCATTTCTGATGATGAAAACACTTGTGGTGTAAATGGGAAGCAGAACAGCTCCCCAGCTTTGGCCAGAATCAGAAAGTTTCAGTCCCAACAATTTGCATAAAAATACACAATTTTTGCTCATTTAAATAATAAAAAAAATCATTTTGCCTATTCAATCAAAGCTATATGCAAAATATTAAATTGGGTAAAAGACTGGAAATTTGGTTAAAGAACTATAAAAGATTGTTGAAGTTGAAGTAAATCTCTGAAAAAAAAAAAATTAGCTAAATTGCTTAAAAATTGCTAAAACATGACAATTTTGAAAAAAAAAAAAATAATGTGTTGCTTATATATGAGCTAAACTCCAAATTAGCTCAAGAAAAAGTTGATGCCAAATTAGCCAAAAAAGGTAGCTCACTAACTCAAAAACAGCCTAAAATTCCTTGGTAAACTAAAGTTGTCAAAAACATTAACCTGTTGCTAATATAGAAGCTATACTCTAAATTAGCCTAAAAAGCCCAGTAGATAACAAATTATCCAAAAAGTTAGCATGTTGCTAAAATATAAGCTAAGCTCCAAAAAAGCAATTTAGTAGATGTCAAGTTATCCAAATGAGCTAGCATAATGCTAATATAACAGCTCAATACCAAGTTCTTGGAAAAATTCCTATAAAAGATGAAAACAATCTTGAAAATATTTAAAAACTTGATGTTAATCCACTCATAAATACAATATTTGAAGACTTTCTAATTAATTTCCCATGGGGCATATTTTGTCTATGAAAACAAATTACAACCATGAATGAACTGAACGCTTTGCTACTAAAATTGCTGAAATCGCAGAAAGTGATGGAGTTTTTACCGAAAACCGTACGGAAAGGAGCAGGAGAATCATTCTATGCAATAAAGCATTCACACATTTAACTTCATTGCAGTACTTAATGCAGTTTAGACAGACCTCTGTGAATAACAAAAAGCAATAAGTAGCGCAGCATGACACAAATAATCATTTATTAACTAGTTTCATTAAAAGCCTTATAATAAGACACATGAATAATTTAGCTCAGTGCATTCCTTTATGTTAAGCACTTCTCTCCTCTCAATCGTTCCTTTTCTTTTCCATAAGTTCAGCTTCAGAATCATGCTTCTCCTTTCTGATTTTCTTACTAATGGCACTTCACGTCTATTTTCTTTTCTGCAATATCTAAACAGAAGAATATGTACTCTGTTCTTATTACCTGTTATTGCTAACATGAAAACAAGCATCAGAAACAGGAAATGTGTCTAAGAGAATATAACAACAACAAAGAAATACATCATAGATTCTGCTCATTTTTAGGCCAATCATGTAAACTTGATTAAAATTTTAATTTAGAAAATGTTTTATCCTGAAACTTCTGCAAAAGCAAGGAAAGGATTTTCCATAGAAGGTGAGCTGAAAATAGCTTTTTCTAAAACTGTATAATATAATTTCTAAACAACATTTTGACCTTTTTTTGACTCAGAATTTTAGCTTTTATCTTAAATTCTGCTTTAATGCAGACAGGATCTTTTCCGATAAATTCTAAGAGGTTATTACAATAAACACTTGATGAAAGTAGTTGGTTTTAGCTTTTGTATTACTCTCAAAAATATGATAAGAAATTGGGGCCAATCATTTCCAGCTTTTACGTTGGTGTTCGATCACCTCAATCAGTCAGTTGTGTATCTAAATGTAAGGAAAAAAAAGTTCCTTTTTTTTCATTTATAGCAAATAGTAAGCAGGGACAGTTCAATTATTTCCAACTTGAAAGTCCTGCGGCTGTAATTTCTTTTCTACGCGCTGTCCTTGTCAGGATTCAGTTCACACTCTTGCTGCAGAGCCTTTCCTGACATGCAATTTGCAGGAATAATGTCTCATTATCCTCTGACGCCCGTCTCTCTGGTTTGTGGATTACAAAGCCACATTGGGAGTTTGCTGAGCGCACTGATACAAGTACAGTCTGGGGAACAATGTGCCGTCTGGCTTGCTGCTAAAGTGTTGACTGGAAATGGTTTAAAAGAAAATGTCAATCTGCCGTCCGTCTATGCTTACCAATAGACAGAGGTAATGATGACTGTTATATACTGTCACTTCTATTTTCGCTTTATAAAAGCTGATTACATAGAGTCAAGGCTAAGATGTGTTAGACCTTTTGAAAGACAGTGTCATGATTCACTTAATTAAAACACAAGTTGACGATTCAATTCAAAGTTGATGTTAGTTCATTTTGAACGATCCGATTTACTGAAATAAAATGGATCCAGGACATCTTTATCCAAAATTCCACCAGTGTGAGTCAGAGATGAATACCTGGTTGTGACCAGTCCAGGTGAAGTTTTCCAGATTCATTGTATTTCTTCAAGATAATAAGTTAAATATGTGTACAAACAAACAAGTAAACAAGAATTAAAGTAAAATCCATTCACATTTTAGTTTAATAAATTTCATCCCACTGTTATTTTTCCACATCAGAATAATAAATTATTAGAACATTCTACCACACTGTATGGTCACATGACTTTGCTAAACTCAGTGTTTCCACACATAAGACTTTAATACAATTTTTGTGTTATCTACTGTGATAATTGTTTTAACATTACAGTAAAATAAATCTACTGTGTCTCAATCCAAATGATGTTTTCCAATATTTATTACATGGATTTATTTTCTTTTGATTTTAATGGTATACGTCAAATTGATTAATAACTTGACTCAGTGGGATTGATCTGATTGAATGAGTTGGTTCATTGATTAATCGATAATTAATCAATACCCTTCTAGTGCTGAGATATAGGACAATTTTGTATAAAAACTGTTATTCAGTTAAGGAATTGATTGATTGATTGATTGATTGATTGATTGATTGATTGATTGATTGATTGATTGATTGATTGGTTTATTTCAAGCATAGATTGAAAAGTACAGAACAAAACATACAATTATTTCAAACTCATTACAGAATCAATAAGATGCATTGATTAGAAAATAGAAAACAAACAAAATAAAATACGCTTATGTTACATTTGGTTCATTCATTCTTTGTGATTATTAAATAAAGTCAGTAGAGTTTGATTGATTGCTTGAAAAGGAGTGGAAAGAAGCAAATTTATTTAATGCCACCCCTACTTGATTACTTTTTTTAACTGTTTTGCATAATTATGTCATCCGGTTGTTGTTGTTTTTTTTTTGTCTTTCCTTTCTTCCTTTCTTTTTTTATTATATTCCCAATATCAGAGTAAAGTGCTTGTTGATTATTGATTAATCTCGTAAAACATTATTTCAGTAAACAGTAACATCAATCATACATCATGTTTCAGATATGTAATACTCACTGATTATCATCAAAATACAATGTCATACTGATACAGAAAAATAATAATTACACATTGAAATTAAGTTTTCAAGTAACATTAGAGTGCTTAGAATTCAGGACTTTTACTACTGTATTTTCCGGACTATAAAACAACAATCTACCTTATAAACTGGTTAATTCCGGCTGTGTTTACTGACGTCAAAGATATTTTTAGAGGTTCATGGCGCTTTATCAAAATGTCTGTCTGTTTTTATTTTTTTTTTATTTTATTTTGTTATCGGGTAATGCTTGTTTTAGCATTATTCATCTGTTTTTTTATATGTTGCAAACAAGATTTGAAGTTACAGGTATTGTAAATTGTGCTAATGTGGTTAAACATCAAATTCTAGTTATTTCTAGTTAATTCACAGTTATTAATCTGACAGACTGGATTTGTCTTTGACTCTTTTGTCTCATTTAATGAGCCCTATAGTTCAGTGTGCCTTATTTATTTATGACATAAGTTCAAAAATAGACCATTCATTGAAAGTGCACCTTAAAATCCGGTGTGTTGAAAACACGCAAAGCTAAATTCACAAACTAAAGTCCCGACCAGCAAAAAGTCACTTTTTAGTTTTAATTCCTGCCGGTTTTTGAAGCAGTGAGAAAACTTTTTACAACGAGGCACACCAGGGCGAGTTAAAAAAAACTGCTCTTATTATCCTTATTTATTTCATGAAACAAAACAAGAAAGTGAGAAACGGATGTTAGCGTGCGCTGATGTCAAGAGAGAAAGCGGGAGCAGCAGGTGGTAACAACAGAGCAAAGGCTGTCGTCTCCACGTCTGCTCACTTTGATCTGCATCTGAAATTATTTGTTCACCTGTCAAACAAAATCCTCTCTTCTGACACTAGACTTTAAGCATTTTGCTTCCTCTGAAGAAAGAAAAAAAAATCAAACACTGATTTTAGTTTGGAAAATATGAAAAGAGTATTTCATTTGTAATTTAAATGGTTATAAAGTAGAAATCCTATCAGAATAATAATGAATTTCAATGTTTGGTTATAAGTGAAAAGAGGACTTGGCTACTTCAAATAATATTTTGAAGTACTTGCACGGATCTTATCATTTTATATTTTTTTTAGACACACCTGTCCAACTGCTCATTACCACAAATTTCTAATCAGCCAATCACATGGCAGAAGCTCACGTTGAAATTAGGTGTGTTTGAGATCACCCGGCACCTCGCCTGCTGACATGAAGGCAAACGGCGAGACTGGACGAGAACAGGAAGTTGGGGGATGTCCTTAACGTTATGTTGAATTTTAACATGCCTCTCCCCATTTGTTTGATCTGTGCTATTATGTCTTTTATATTATTTTTAACATCTATCAGAGGAAAACAGAACAAAAAAAATAGTTGCTGGATGAATTTAATGTGCACTGTCCCAAATAAATAAATAAAATTGAAATTAAAAATTAATTTTGAAAGGCTACAATAACACACATACCCACAAATTATTTGAAATCTTTTTTCTTCATCAGTTATTTGGGGACAGTCACTTCGTCAGAGGTTCAAATCCTGACTTTTGTGTCACTACAAGATGCTTAAAAATGCAATTCCTTAAAATATATATATAAAAACAACTCCAGATTAAAAGACAAAAAAAAAAGCTAATTTTCAATGTGCATTGATTAAACCTGCAACAAAAACACAATCATGCACTTACACAAATACTACTATAGAGACCCACAGGCAGCAGCACACAGACAGTGCTACTGTATATACAAGAGAACCTCATAATACGCATGTACAAACACGTAGCTCTTTTTGCTGCCCGCATTATTTCACTGCATCTGTTGCTTAATTGTGTGTTCGCTACACTCTCATATGGGAGTAGATGGATGAAGATAAATAGAAACAACACAAATGGATTATAACTACCTTGTATTTATTCTTCTTTTCACTATTTCATGTTTTCTTTGTGTCAGTTAACCTTACACACAGCAGGGACACAGAAATGACTCAGGATAGGTTTTTTTTTTTTGTTTCTTTCTAACATGTTCTTTGTCTCCAGGTTTTGATCAGAATAGAAGCAGCAACACAAGCTGAACTCAGGTTGTGAGTGTTTGGAAGGTGGGTGTTTACAAGTAAACACCCCTGGCAGAAAGCAAACGAAACATATACTGTTTGAAAGAAAAACAAAATCATGGTAAAAGCAATGTTGTGAAGGTTTTTGGTAGAAAACATATATTTTTTAGAATTATAACCGGTGCAAGTCAGCAGTAATAGTTATTTTTTTCCTCGTGCAGCATCTGAGCAAAGAGATAACAGCTTCTGTACAGGAGTATATTTGCATAAACCCCTTTTGTGTTTGAGGTTACTCTTTATTAATGATGGTTTGTTCACAAGTGCATTTTTTTCAGCCGCTTTAATAAATTTAGCTACATTTAGTTGTTGTAATAAGAGGAATTTGTTGTTTTTCAGAGTATTTTAAGGGGTAATTGTAAAATAGAAATGTTTACCAAGTGGCACAGCGAATACTTTAAGCGCCGCTACAAAGCCACTTATTTTCAGCTTTCAAAATAAGAGCGGCCAAAACTAAAGTTCAGCTCTGGTCGTGCAAACGTGCAAAGAATCCTTTCCTTATGTATTTATTTTTGATGGTTTTAAATTATTTTATCCTTCTTTACCTTTATTATCCCTCAGGGGTTAGACACGGTTAAGAGCAACAGCAAAGAGGAGCTACGTCAGGAAATAACTTGTTATTCATTTTTCTTTATTGTCAGACACGTTGAAATTGTCTGACTTTAGCTCTATTTTTAGTGATTTTATGAACACAGAAATGTGAACAACTTTAACTGGTCAGAAAAGTTCTTTTACAGCTCTAAGTCTCATCTCTGTCCTGGAAAGCTAGCATTAGCATTTTAGAAGAAGAAAATCTTAACTAGATATATAGCATTACCTGCAATAATGCTAATGTGAGTGTTGTAAACTGAATGTGACCCATAAAGACAGCAAAGCCGTTAGCATAAGACATCACAGAGTATATGATCTAGATAACAAATTACCAACAAAAAAAAACAAAAGCTGGTTACATGTCAAAACAGCTAGCATGATGATAGAATGTTAGCTAGACTCAAAATTTGCCTAAATAACGGGAAATTGTCCTAAATCAGCATTTGGATTTTAATAGATTTTTATTTGAAAGCTTTTTATTTTTTACAACAGCATCGACTTGGAAAGCGGAGATAAATGAGTGTGCAGCAAATACAGAAGGTTCTGTGATCTGTCAGCAAAGAGTCCAGTTTTTTGAAGGTCCCCTTTCAACAAACAATCCTACTAACATTTTTTTTTTTACAAAAATGAAATAGTGTTACCAAATCATTTTCTGTAAAAAAAAAAAAATTGAATCAAGATCTGCTCGAACCATTGGAAGGTTCCCTTTACTCTGATTTAGATTTTGTATGGTAGTACCAAATCAGCTTCAAATTGAATATCTGCTCGATCTGAAGTTTTAGCAGCTTCAGACTTCAGGCTGTACAAGTCATCAGCAGAAGACCATCTCACTCAGATGTTTCAGCTCAAGCATTAAAAAGAGCAAGCGGTAAACTAATGTCTAGTCTATCAGTATTCAAGTTCCCCAAACAGAGAACACAATTGTTAACCATAAGATTGACCCTCTTTTTTTTTTTTTTTTTAATTGTCACTGTTAATTTACAGCTTTAGCGTGAGTCTTTTTTTTTTTTTACCAGCGTGTGACCACAACACATCCTATTTCTGTTTCTCCACAGGAGTAGAGATAAGAAATTAAAATTTTCATTTCACACCGGCTGACTGCTCGGCTGTTTTACAGCTGTAATGATATGCTTGGTGTCACCGGAGCGGCGGCAGTTTCTCTAAAGACTAATTCTGTTTACAATCCTCTGATAAGCACTTAAATTGAGTCTGTAATAATTTTCAAGCCGTTGTGTTTGTAATCCTTTAGAGTTTGCCCCATTAGGTTGGTTGTGAGATGCAGGGCAACCGAGGGATTTGCTGCTCAGAACATTGCTTTTAAATGACAAAGGTTAGCCCTGAGTTATTAAATGTGTGTCCTTCTGTTTGTGCTCCTATCATGAGATCCCCTCATGTCTGTCTGTCAGTCACGGCAGACGGATCTTTTTCGTCTGGGATGTTGACGCGTCCGCCTGATGTTTTAATTCTGAGAGAGAAACCCCACTGGCCCTCTTGTTATCGAGGAGCAGCGGGTCTAATCTGATTGCGGTGACACTATAATTAACCCTTCCAGAGCTACTTAACTAATCGATGAGAGAGCCCGGAGTTTTATTGAGGTTTCTGTGTTCATGTTGTGTTTCTGCAGCTGTGATGCGCGTGGGATTCCTTCGCACCGTCATTTCATGCCGCTGACCTGTTGGTGATGGATCTTAACGTTCAGGAAGGTTCTTGTGTTCCCTTAGCGTCCCGAGGAAGGATCTGTCATCTACTGCAGGGGTCCCTAAACTACGGCCCGCGGGCCAGATCCGGCCCTCCTCCACTTTTGAGCCGGCCCCCAAACTGTTTTAACTAAATTAGACTTTTTTTTTTTTTTTTTTGCTAGTTTGGCATTTAGCTAATATTTCAGATACATGCTAGCTGTTTTGTCTAATTTAGCCTTTTTCAGTTTTTTTAGGCTTTTCTGAAATTTAGCTAATATTTTAGCTTTATGTTAGCTGTTAATAGTAATTTAAAATGTTTTGAGTTTTTTTAGGCTAATTTGGCACTTCACTAATGTTTTAGCTAGCTTTCAGCTTTAGCATTTTCAGCTGTCAATGTTCGGTGTTTTAGCTATCAATTTCAGCATCTTCAGACATTAATCTCTTGCAGGTAATACTCTATAGTTTTTGAAATGTTTTAGTATTATTTTTACTGTTAAGATTACAGAAATAAATAATTTAAAATTTGGCTATATGTAGCTGAAGTGTTATTGTGTTGATAAATGACAACAATAACTTGCTGAGGAACCTTGCAGCTTTATTCATTCGCTTGTAACCTAGCTCACCACAGAACTCCGACCCGTAAAAAAAGGCAGTCCGATGTATCACTCCGCGTAGGGGACTATATTCAGTGCTTGAGAGACATATCACAACATCCCCTCTGTTTAGCTTAATTTCAAGGCAAAAATAATAACAGTAATACAACAAATTGATCATATCAAACATCGGTTCACTGAATAAAAAAAACAATTGGACATTTTGTTGCAAGTTCAAAAAGTATTGTAAACTTAACATTCCAGTTTATCTCCATATTTTTTTTTTTTTTTTTTTACATAAATGTCTGGAAAACAGAATGCTAAACCAAAACAGGTTTTAAACTTTTTTTTTTTATAGAACATAGTCTTTGTACTGGCTTGGCTTGTTTATAACTCTGCCAGATCGTGTGCATTTTTGTTGTGCACTGTTCTGTTCTCCACAGTTCATGGCTGTTGCACATGGGGGTTCAGTGATGGTCTCTGCTGAGTCATTTTGATCCTCGTGATCTTGGGATTGTTGTGTTGGCTCAGCAATTTGAATCCTCCTTGTCTCCATCTGTGTGTGTGGTTTAAAGAGTTCTCTTAGATGGCTCCTGCAGCGTCTGATTTGATTTCCGTTAGGTGTTTGGACGATGTAACTCCTTGGCTCAATGCTTTTTTTCACAACGGTTGCTGGGTGCCACGTTCCCCTTTCCTTGTTCAATACGGTTACATGTTGTCCTGGGTGAAGAGGTGGTAGTTCTTTTCGGCTGTTTTTGTCATGATGTTCTTTCATAGCTGCTGTTCGTTGTTCTAGGTGCAGTCTGTGTTCTTCTTTTCCTGGATCTGTTCGGCTTGGTAGGAGGGTGGTGACAGGTCTTCCGAAAATTAGCTCTGCAGGTGATGGAAGTTTACTGTCAATCGGCGTTGCTCTGATCTGCAATAACGCCATCTGTAGGTTTTCACCATGTTTCAAGGTCTTCTTGACAGTTGATTTAATGTGTCTCACGTGTCTTTCGATAAATCCATTGCTTTTTGGGTAATGAGGAGAGCTGGTGATATGTTTGATTCCCCATTCTCTTGTGAACTTTTGGAAAGGTTCCCCTGTGTACTGTGTTCCGTTGTCAGTCAAAATTTCGTCAGGACGTCCAAATAAGGACATGTACATTTGCATCCTTTGAGCCACAGCTTGACTTGATGTTGTGTGCATTTCATCCACTAAAGGAAACTTGGAATATCTGTCTACAGTCAATAAGTAGTGACGACCATTCACTTCAAACAGATCTGATGCCAGTGATTGCCACGGCTTGGTTGGTACTTTGTGTGGGTGAAGGGGTTCCTTTGGATTTGCATCTTGATACTCAGCACATATTGAACAAGATCTGCACATCCTTTCGATGTCATCATTCATTTTTGTCCAGTATACGCTTTCTCTTGCAAGACGACGTGTTTTCTCGATTCCTTGATGGCTTGAATGTAGTTGTTTTAATATGCCTTCTGTCATTGAATCGGGAATCAGTACTTGTCTGCCTTTGAATATGACTCCTGCTTCTATTGCAAGTTCATCCCTGAAGGACCAGAAGTCACGAAGATGTTTTGGTAAGTCACTTATTTTTTCTGGCCAACCTTGGTGAATGACTTCCTTTAGCATGCTGAGTTTGAGATCTTTGGTAGTTTCTGCACGGAGAGTGTTCTGTTTGTCAAGTGAAAAGTTAATAAGTGCTATGGTGTGCATTTCAGGGTCTTCTGTCTCGAAAGTTATACCGTCTATGCGCTCATCCAGTTCTATTTCACTGCTGTTTTCAAGGGTTGGGCAGTCGACTAAGAGTGTCTTGCGAGGATCATCTGTGTTCCAGGGGCGATACATGACCTCGAAGTTGTATCCTGGACCTGTACAAGCATTCGCTGTAGCCTTGTGGAGCTGCGTGTAGTGGGTTTTCTGCAATGGTTACGAGTGGCTTGTGGTCTGTGATCACTATGAATGCTTTTCCGTACAGATATGTGTGATATACGTTGTAATCCATAGACAATAGCTAGCATTCTTCGCTCGATGTTGCTGTATCTGGATGTGTGTCTGTGAGCCTTGGATCCAAAAGCTATAGGTTGGTTGTTCTGCCACCAGAGCTACACCTAAGCCTTTCTGAGATGCGTCTACTTCAAGTGTAAAATCACGCTCGGATCGTAATATTTCAAACATGCATCTTCAGTGATTATTGCTTTCAGGTCATTCAAAGCATTTTTGGAAGTTTGAAGTCCCATGACTCATGGTGCGTCGTTTTTTAGTAGACCTCTTAAGGTGTGTGCTTTGTCTGCAAACCTGGGTATGTAGGGCGACAGGTAGGATAACATCCCGATGTCTGGTGCAGTTTTCTTTGTTTTGTGGAGTTGGCATCTCTGGATGTCTCTGACTTTGCTGGATCCGGTCGGATGCCGCTGGCGGTGTACTGGTTGCCAAAGAAAGAGATTTGGTTTTTGTTTGATGTTGCATTTTTCACTGTTGACACCAGACCTGTGTTTGCAGCACGTTCCATCAGGTTAATCAGGTTCTTGTCGTGTTCCTCTTCATTTTCCCCACATACTGCAATGTCATCTGCGATGCTGACCACGCCTTGTAGTCCTTCCAGAATATCTGGCCATTTTGGCCTGAAAGATATCTTGAGATACACTCAGTCCAAATGGTAAACGTTTCCAACAGTATCTCCAAATGGAAAGTACGTAAAATGTTGTTAACAGTTGTGAGTCTTCTTCCAGATGTATGGACCAGTATCCTGCTTTAGCATCGAGTTTACTGAATACTTTTGCATTTGCAAACTTTGGGTTGAGTTCCTCAACTGTTGGGATTCTGTGAGGACATCTTTTTAGACTGTTGTTTAGTTTTTGAGGGTCAAGGCAAATCCGTAGGCTTCCATCTTTTTTAGTACTGTATGCTAGACTGGAGCACCAATCTGTATGCACTTCTACTTTGCGAATCACATCCTGTTCCACCATATTATTTAACTCTTTTTTGAGCTTGTCTTTTATGTGAATACTGCATTTACGTGGTGGGTCTTGAAATGGTTCAGCCCCCTCTTTTAGCAGAAGTTTTGTAGTTCCACTGAAGTTACCGAGCTTATCAAACTGGTCTGGGTATGCTTGTTTCAGATCATCAATGGTGCTGATGCATTTTGGTGGGTTTACTTTCTTTGGTTTTACTGTGGTCTGGCTCTTATTTTTCTTTGTTACTGCTTTGTTTATCTTTGCTACAGAGTCCACATTTACAGTGACCAAGGTTAGACTTTCACATGTAGTTAATCCAACTATTGCTGGACCTGGAACATCCACAACATAAAACATAGTTTTAATCCACTCGGAATGCTTCCACTGACATGGATGTCTATTTTCCATAACAGCGGATTCTGTGCCACTGTAGGCTGACAGTTTTGCATGGCTCTTTTGAAGTCTGCTCATCGCCTGACGGTCTCTGCCGTACATTTGTCTGTAGGTACGCAGAGGGAGGGTGTTTCCTGATGCACCCGTGTCAATCTTCAGGCGGAGTGTGTATTTCTGGCCTGGTAAGTCAGGTGGTTTTACATTTAGAATTGTATATGCCTCCTCTCTGGTACTTTTGCATCAATGCTATGCATGCATTTTTCGCTGACAATGACAGAGTGAAACTGTCCTTGATACATTTCGTCTTCGCTTGAGTCTGTGGTTTGTATAGCATATACTTTAGCTTTATTTGGCTTCTTGCGTTCTTTTTCGTATGACTGGGTCTGATTATTTCTCCATTTACTCATTGCTTGTGACTGGGATTGATCTCGCTGGTGCTGTTTGGGTACCCTGTTTTTTCTGTTTTCTATTTCTGCAGCATTTAGCCCAGTGTCCTGTGTGGCCACATAAGTGACACGTATCATTAAAAGCAGGACATTGTCGTGGTTTATGGTCTGATCCACATCTTTGGCACAGCCTTCTCTGCTTTTAGTTATAACATCCATTCTTTCTTTTGTACTGTTTTGCATACCTCGAGTTGGTGCAGTTGCAGATTTCCTGCTGTAAGAGCTTCATGCTTTCGTCCTTCAATCAATACTTCGGCCAGGGAGCAACCTTGGGGTTTGCTGTAGAGTTCATTTCTGAAAGCTTCATGTGGCGTGCTGGCTATGATCAGCTCAATCAGGCGTTCGTGGAGTTCTTGGTCTGTGAATTGACATTTTAGTGCAAGAGTTCTCGCTCTGGTCACAAAATCATCAATACTCTCATCTGGTTTCTGTCTGTATTGCATGAGGTGAAGTCTGTGAATCCTGAAGTTAACATTCAGCTTTAACTGTCCTTCGAAAAATGTCCACAGATTTGCCGGGACTTTTTTTTCATCTGCGGTTAAGCCGCTAGCATTTAGCCTCTTTAGTCCCTCATCTCCGATGCCTCGGCATATTTTCCTCGCTTGTTTAGCTCCGTCTGTAATTTCCTCATCCTCCAAGTACAAGCACATTTTTTGTTTGAACAACGAGATTGCCTCACCCAGATCCGGGTCGGACCAGTTCATCGTAGGTAGATGCGACGCCATCACGAGCTAGCTTGCCTCTCATGCAGCTAGCTTAACGGCACTTATCCACGGACAAGTTGACGCTTCAGGTCGCGCTGAGTAATTGATTGTTTCTCGTCTTTTTTTTTTCTCTTTCTTCTCAACCTTTACTTTCCGCTGCCACCATGAAGTGTTATTGTGTTGATAAATGACAACAATAACTTGCTGAGGAACCTTGCAGCTTTATTCATTCGCTTGTAACCTAGCTCACCACAGAACTCCGACCCGTAAAAAAAGGCAGTCCGATGTATCACTCCGCGTAGGGGACTATATTCAGTGCTTGAGAGACATATCACAACAGTAGCTTTCTCAAAAAACATGAATGTTTACATTTAGGCTGTGATTGTTACACTTTTTCTGTTAGCTTACAAACTGACCCCGCCCCCCATCAGAGAAGAAAACAGTAATGTGGCCCCCATAAGAAAAGGTTTGGGGATCCATGGTTCACTGTAAGGTGAGTTCAGGTTTTCAGTGTCTTGCCCTCTTTTAAGGTTTTCTTTTTTACATCCTGCACCCATGTGTCAGAGTTAAGGTCCGGGGGCCGAATCTGGCCCTCCAGATCATTTTTTATTGTTATTAATGGCCCGATGTTATCTTGCGCTTATTCCTAATTCTTATAATTTTGACAAAATATACTTTTATAGAGAGTAAAATATTGAAATTTCTTTAGTAGTTGATTTACCCTGGAATAACATTCCTGCCGTTTTATTATTCATAGCCATGCTAAAATGTTGCATTTTTAAAGTTTTAAAAATGCAGTTTTAGTGTGTTCAATAAATGTTTATCCTGTGACTTAAAGGATGACTAAACCCAAAATCAACTTTTCTTGGCTGTTGACCTCTATAAATGGGGCTCTAAAAGTGCTGTCTGTTGGTCATTACCACATTTTTGATTAATCAAAATAAAATTGTTTAATTCTTGAATATATAGTCAAAACCATCAGTGTGCTGCTCCCCCTACAGGTTTAAATGAGGTATTACAGTTGAATTTTGTGATTGGTCAAACCATATAAGTTTCAGAAGTTTCAGCTCCAGTAATGATAACAGTCCAGACCCCAAGCCCCGCCCCTCTGACTGGATTTTCACATTTCGGCTGTGGGTGGAGTCAACCTCCAACTTCCCTGCTTGGTTACTCTTAAGGAGCGTTTTGGATTTTGGTTGACACCCCTGTCCTACAGCATTTCTCTTCTCCTTTATAAAAGCTTTTTTTTTTTGCTAAATTTACTTTTTTTTTTTTTTTTTTTGCTTTGAGGCATTCTCTCATATAAATAATTTAATAAGACTGATATTCTCTTTTTGCATCTAAAGCTTTGTTCATATCACCCTCAGATACACATGTTCAAGCGACCACTACCAATGAAAAGTCTATATATAGGCACATAAATGAGCATTTTAGGCTTCCGTGTTCAAAACACTTGCGTTCAGGTGATTCAAATTTTAATATCATTTTCAGGCTCTACGTACAAAATGCTCAGCCATTGAATTTTTACCTAATATAAAATCCAATTTAAAATCTGGCACAATCAAAATCTGCTGGAATTACGTTGATCATGTAAGACAGTTGCAGTAAATCAAAGAACATAACAACTAGATATTTAGTGTCAAAGGGTTTATCACTGTCAGATAAATAGGCGGTGAAAGCAGTAAAACTGTTTGCAGATGCAACTAGCTGCAGTTGGAAACACTAAACCTATTTTTTTTCTCCCAGATGGAAAAAAGTCACTTTGCTCTCTTCTTTCTGTAAATCTCCACTGTCTTTAATAAGTTTTCTTTGTTCAAGCTTTATATTTGTGCTTGTTTAGAATGAGTGACATGCGTGCAAACTGCCTCACAGTGAATAAAGAGTCACTCCTGATGTGGTGAATTCTGGCGTTTTCTGGCTTCATTAGGAATCAGTTTGGTAATTGCACATCAGCCAGCCGCTAATGATCCGTCTGTATGTTAAAACATCGACTGAGGAAACAATAGAGGGAATAATTCATGTGTTAGTCTATAATATGACTTGACTGCTGCTTGGCAGAGAGGAGGGAAACTCCATGAGGTTCTCACTTTTAATGAACTGTAACTGTGGATCAGGATATACAGCAAACAAAACATGGGGCAATGGTAATTAATGCCAAAATTAAACACATTTATCAAATATATCAAACAGTCTTAGGCAATTTTTAAAAATAACCTTTATTTTTATTTTTACTTAGTTAAAATATATTTTTTAATAGACAATAGAAGATTGTTTATTAAAAATCAAAGTATTTCTTTCTGGAAACTGAAGTTCTTATCATTAGTGGATTTTAGCTCATTTTTTAAAACAATTTTAGAGCTTTAGGCCAAATCCAAATTCCCACAATTCATTACTTTTCACATTAAATTGCCTTCAATCCATTGCTTTTTACAGTAAATTACCCCAGTTCATTGATGTTTACAGTAAAATACTGTAAAATCTTTGTACTGTATTTTACTGTTGACATTCTGGTAAAAATACTGCCCATTTTACAGAAGTGCATTACTGTGTAAATAACAAGAAAAATGTCAGAGTTAAAACTTAAAAAGAGTAAACTCCAAAAAGGTATTTTTTTTAGAAACATTGCAGATTTTTTTTTATTTAAAATACCAGCCACTCTTGAGGATGTCTTACCAACAACATCCCAGTTGGAGCCACAAAGTCTTAGTTCACCCTTTAGAAAAATCAGACACCGATTCGTTTTTATGGTATTATTACTATTATCATAAATACAAATTGATTGTTCAAGCATAAATGAAACAGAAACATTAAGATATAATGTCCTTTTTTTTATTTAACTAGAATCAGTTTCTAATTCTTTAGAGATCTACATGACTTTCTTTCAAAATAAAATACATCCTGTATCACATACAGTCATTTCAATGCAGGGAATGCAGTAGTGAAATGTCAGTAGTGATGAAAAATAAACACACAGAACTATTGTTTGTAACCAGAAATATATAAATCTGCATAAAAAAATAAATAAACCAGAACTAAAGAAGTGACCCTTATCAATTAATGATTTTTTTAAATGAAAAAATAGAAAAGTGGACCTTAAATTCTGGTACATGAATTCAGGTTGTGTACTGACTTCACATTGATTGTTTGTGGTAAACAGCTCTCAAACATATGTTAAAATGGTTCTGTTTTGGTAAACTATGAAGCCAAAATGCTTGATGGATTATTGGAGCATTATGGGTAATGTAGTCAGGATCCCTGTGGAGCGATACAACTGTTTGTGAAGGAGTTGAAAAAAAGTTGGACTTTTATTACCTTTTTTTTCTTAATAAACCTTTAAGATAAATCTAAAATATTTTTCAAATTTAAAAGATTGTATTTTTATGTAACCAATGGAGGGGTTTAAAAGTCGCAGGTTACAGACCCGTGAACTATACAATCTTTTTTAAACAGCATCTTTTCTCCTTACCCTTCCCTTTGTGGTGCAAATATTTACAGTAACCCCCAGAAACTCTTTTCTGCGTCCTGCATGCCGATGAACTTCACCTTCCTGGTATCTGAAGGCAGCCGGTATCCTGGCAGTCGTTTCACGGAAACGTAGAGATTTCACTTCAAAGCCGCCGACGCTGACAGGTAAAACTCAGCATCTCAAATCATTTTAACATCTGGTATTGTGTTTAAATACACACAGCAGACGTATTGTGAGGGAAATAAATATCAATGTGGTGGAAAAATAAATAAAGCACTTTATTTTTTCAAGAGAAAACATTTTCATGGGATGAAATTGGGTTCTTACTGTTAAGTATTTTTGGTGGCATTTAACTAAAGGGAAGACTTTAGAAATTTCCTTCAAATAAAATCCCCCCCTTTATGTTTCTGAACGGCAGCACCTGCCTGGCGTGACTGCTGCAGGAAATTTGGAATAAAATCACACTGAGAGCAAAGAAAAATAAGTGCGTGAAGAAAGCAGTTATCCTCTTCTCACACTCTCATTTGTCCAGCACCTATTTTACATTCCCGTTAGCCTGTTCCAACGTTAGTCACGCTGACGTTTACATAATTGTCTGTCGCTTCTTTTCAGCCGTCTCTTAAATGGGACCAATTGATAACTTTGAAATGGAAACTGGCATGAAGGAGGCTGGGAGCAATAGTGTGCTTTCTCCTGCCTGGGTAATTCAAGAGACTTCCACATCAAAGTTCCCCCTTTCCACATGTTTTCATCAGCGAAACACTCCACACTTCAACTTTCCTGCTCCTCCAAGAGCAGAATTTAAATGATCAGGATGCCAGCGTTTTCCCTCTTTCACAGTTTAGACTTTCATATTTAAATCCTGATGAATCCTTTAGCTTTTAATAAAAAACATTTTAGCTTATATGAAATATGTGGAGGTACTACTTGGAATAAATTCAAAGCAGCCCCAGTGAATTGAAACCGTTGAAGAATATTTGGTATTCATTTTGTCTGAAACCAAATTGTAAATGTGTTAACCCTTTAACTGTCAGCTCGACCAAATGGCGGGGAACATTTAGAAAACATCTTGATTGTGTTTTATTGCCCCCCCAAAGTACGAAGACCTTAAAGCATGATAATGAATCTCATAAACTAAAAAGATAATATGGAATTTAGAGAAAAAACATGCTTTAATTTGGATTAAAATTCACATATATTCATTTAAAAACAGAAAATTTGGGAATTTTAATTTCTAAATTTTGATTTTTGTTCTCTTTTTTAGTGATCCAATGGGTTGATGTTCTTCAGAGGAAAATGCGAACTCAAAGAAATCCGAAAAATCACCTTCTGACTCAGAAAAAAACACACACGAATGCCAGAGAAACAACAAATTAGGATTTTTGATCCAATGTATTTTAATTTGGAGGGCCAGATTAAGAAGCTTAAGGGGCCGCATGTGGCCCCCGGGCCAGAGTTTGCCCACCTCTGCCTTAATGGGACATTGAAGTAAAAAAAAAAAAAAACTGAAAAAGAATTCTGGTTACTAATTGATGCACACCAGATAGTAAACGATGCGCACCAGTTACCATCTGGTGAGCACCAGTTTGTCACTAATCATTTCTTATACTTCAATTAGAAAAAAAAAATGTTTTTAATCTAAAAATTGAAGTTAAAAAAAAGAAACATAATTTTTTTCTTTTAGTTACATTTTTTGAAAAAAAATGTAAAATTTTTTTTAACACCAGTTAGTAATTGTTTTTTTTTTTTTTACTTACATTTTTTCCCCCGATGTCCCTTTAGGGGCTCCGTAGTTATGCACCAGTATTGAAGTAAAAAAAAAAAACAAGTTTTTTTTTTTTTTTACTGTAATGACCCTTACGGGCTTCCATACCAAAGTAATAAGCAGCATAAAAAACAATTTGGGGTGTTTTTTTTTTTTTTTTGGAGTAGTTGAAGGGTTAATGTCACATTTAGAAGCCAGAAATGATTTGTTTTCATCTCAAGCTACGGACACACCACACCATGTTATGCGTTTAGCCCATGGTGTTCTCATTGTTTACTAGCGCATGTCCGCCACACACAGTTGAAACAGGCTTGGAATGAAATTTTCAAGCGGTGCAAAGCATGCAAATTTGGCTCCAGGCTTTTTATATTTCAATGTTTCTATTCTGATTAGAGCTGAGCGATATCGATCACTCAGGTATCTATCCGATACCGATCCGATACTGGTCAATATCGCCAATATCGATATTTTTTGTAAATGTGGTGGATCTGACATGAACATAAAAACCTCAGTTGCTTCTAATCACAGTGAATTTTTTTTTTTTTTTTAATATAGTTTTCCATTTTTAATTACTTTATAAACACAGAAACGTAATTTGGACAATATTTTCAGTTAAATGGAAAATAGCTTAATAAAATAAAAACTTAGTGAATTTAAACAAAAAGTGAGGACAAAACAGTCAATAAACCAAAAGAAACAAGTAAGTATGATATAAAAAAAAATCAAAATGTTAAACAAAAAAAAAAAAAAGCAACTGGTAAAAACTTTAAGCAAACCATGTTTCCTAAAATCACACGAGCTGCTCCCCTATGCAAAAAGAAAAACATGTCTTATACTAAAAAAAAAAAAAAAAAATGCGCTAAATGTGATTCACAGACTTAAAAAAGAAACACAACAATTGCCAACAGCTCGGGAGCTATGGCTTTATAGGGAGCACTCTGAAACCAAGTCCCAGCTTCCCGCTGTGAAGGCAGGTCTCTTTCAGCGAGAGCTGAGGCTTTCAGTCTGACAGACATAATTCATCTGAGAGAAGTCTGAGCTGTGGCTTTACCAGAGAAGGATTTTTGACCTCTTAAAGAAGAGAGAAAAGAAAGAAGAGAAAAGGACAGATAAGGCCAGGGATTTCTTTTTGTTTAATTTACGTTCGCTGCCACAAATGTCTCTGGAGTGTTGGACCGCAGATAAAACAGTAAAGAAGCCTGTAGAGCTTCTCTATTCCTCTCTTTTTCTGTAGATGTCCAAACTTTTGCTGAAAAGTCATTAAAATCTGTCGGCCACAGATTTATAAACGTGATTGCAAACAGCCGAGCAATTGAAATGACCACTAGTGCTGTTTTTTTTCATGATTATGCGCGTCAGCACTGGTCACCTGTGCAGAGAAATTTCATTTTAATCATTCTTGGATCCATTTTTTTTTGGTAATTTTATGATCAAAAGAGATTGGAAGACTTCACACGAGCTCCAAGGATCTATTTTTAAAGCTTCATATTGGATTGTATGGAAGGCAGTAGAGGGAGAAAAACAGGAAATTACAGGAGCAGGCAGACGAAGATTGATCTGAAGGTGACAGAAAAAAAAGGAAACCACACGGCTACACGGCAGAGCCATTATTTAAATTTCATAAAGTACTAAATCTTATGCTAGTTCAAGCTGAAATTCTTCATAAACTTGATGCTCCTTTAATCTTATTGCCACTTTGACGTATTGACTTTATATCTAATTTACAATTTACAGAAGACAGCATCAAAAGCATCAGTGATCGCGTCTACGTGTCCAGATTATTCAGGACGCTTTCAGCGGTACTTCTGTCACAAACTGCTGTCCCGCAGGCCAAGGAGGGAAAACATTGTGAGGATCTTTTTATCATTGCCAAGTACGGAAGAGGATTAGGGCCATGGAAAAAAAAAAAAAAAAAAAAAGCCAAGGGAAATTCTGACTTTAAACTCAGAATTCTGAGTTTAAACTCAAATCCAATGAGTCCAAAAAGTCCCCCGAGAGTGCGAGAAAATCCATGAAAACACAAGTTTAAACTCAGAATTCTGACCTTTTTTTCCCCCTTCAGTATTCTGAGAATAAAGTCAGAATTCTGAGTTTAAAGTCAGAATTCTGAGTTTAAAGTCAGAATTCTGAGAATAAAGTCAGAATTCTGAGATTAAAGTCAGAATTCTGAGATTAAAGTCAGAATTCTGAGAATAAAGTCAGAATTTCCCTTGGCCTTTTTTTTTTTTCCATGGCCCTAATCCTCTTCCGTAGTCAAGGATAGCGGAAGGGTTATTAATCTGTCCTGAAAAATGAAAAAGTTTGATACTTTAATTCCACCGATGTTGCAGTATTTTTTCAAGTTATCGAAAAATATTCCCGGTTGGCCTGAAATTAATGGAGCACAAACGCATAATCCATCGAGAATGTGGGAAACTCTCCCCATCACTAAGCTGCTGACATTTTAGCGAATGATGATCCATGTTTTTTTTTTTTTTTTAATCCCAAATCCAATGAGTCCAAAAAGTCCCCCGAGAGTGCGAGAAAATCCATGAAAACACAAGCGGAATGCCGTTTTTATGCAGCGTTTCAATAAGTTATTACAGAGCAAAAAGAGCCATTAAGGTAAATTTGCTGAGAGGGGCCGAATGTTTCCTCGCTGCAGGAGCCGCACTTTCTAGTCATTATCTTCCCTTTCTGTAGGGTGTACCGCCATACGTACACAGAAACAGCAGATTCAGCTCTTCCTGAGCATTGTGAGGGTGTTTTTCTGTATTAACCGCCTTCTGAATTCCCTCCTCCGTCAGGTGTAGGCTCTGGCTGGCTTCCTTGGTGCAGCAGAGGGGAAGTTTCTCAGAAGTCAACGGGCTGTGGGGAAGTGGGCTAAATCTAAGCCGGAGGTTACATCTACATTTACCTCCTGCTTCTAACCCCACAGAGCTGCAATTTATCTCCCTGACAGGCTCTTAGTGGAAAAGATGCTTCACGGAGATTTCAGCTCGTCCCGGGAGATCCGGCGGAAGAGGCTCATTAGCAGCTGGACTTTACATGCAAAGTACACAAACAGAGGAGTGGAGTGGTTGCTGGGGATATTAATGATCCTTCTGAAAAACATTTAGTGAAATTTAATGGGCCACCTCAAGTCTTGATGCTAACCTAAAAAACGCGATTTAGATCTGGATTCTGGATTCTTCATATGTTTTTTTGCTACAAAGTTACCTCATTAGGCGCCATTTTGTTTATATTTGTTCGGACGCTTTAATTATTCTAAACTCTTCAGACAATTCTAGAATATATAAATAGACATTTTTAATTTTGTATCCAGAATTCCATCAGAAGTACTCCCTACCTGTGAGGAGTGACTCTCCTAAAAGGCAGTTCTTGTTTTAATCGTCTATATTTAATTTTACCTTAAAGGCACACAACAAAACTTCAAAGTCAGTTTGATGTTGATACTGTTGGAGATCATAAGCAAAAAAAACAAAGTACCAGCAGAAAGGAGTTTCCGCGTGTCAGGGGTCGACATTTTGACAAATTTCTGTCTTTCAAGTGTGCATCATGGTTAAAACAAAATACAGTTAATTAGGTCTGTTTTAATTTTAGAAAGTTAGATTTATGAATTTCTGGTTAAGAAGCACCACAAATGTTTAAAAATATATATATATTTCGTAGTATTACTCTACCTACCACTAGATTTGCTCCATTGAGATGATCCCATGGGACACAGGAAGTCTTTTATTTTGAAAGGAAGTCTTGTCAACCTCTGTTAAAAGTTGTAAACTGTTTCAACTGTTTTATTTATGCCAAAAATAAATAGTTTATGTATATTCCTCATTTAAATAACAATTAAATAAACACAAAGCCTTATTTGTCTAAAGGTGTGGCTCCTGGTCAGTGAGAAATCGAGCCAAATGGCTCTTAAAGGTTGCCGACCCCCGCCATAGGCCAACCATCGGTGGGAAAACGTCATCTTCCAGCTGCTAACACAAGTAGAACAGACTTTGGCTCCAAAAACTGGGTTTATTTTGATTTGGTTTGTCCCACACCAAAAGTTTAACATCCCTTATAAACGTGTCAAAGTCAAGGCCCGGGGGCCGGATCCAGTCCACTGGGGGAATAGATTCAGATCATTTTATATTCTTGTTATTGGTGTCCCGATGTTGTCTTGTGCTTATAACAAATTGCAACAAGTTCTCATTCTCAAGTCACTACATATTGACATTTGGTTGAGGACCGTCTTTGTCAAAAATTGACGTTTTGGGTGTCCCCAATTTGTCATTTTTTTTATGTCAAATTAAATCAAGGCTCCCCAACCTCCAGGCCCCAAACCGGTACTGGGACGTGGACCGCACCGGTATCCTAACCTGGTACTGGACAAACGGTATGGACGTGAATCAGTACTGGTTCTGGATGCGGTATTTGACACAGACCAGGTTAGGGTTGGGGTACCGGTATCGACTGGTACGCTAAAAAGTTTCATTTTTAAAGTTTTAAAAGTGACATTGAAGTTTCACATTAAGGTGGCGGCTGCAAAATATCAACTCAGGGACCACAAATGGACGCTAGTTTGAGACCCCTGGTGTAGAGCGTGTCGTACTCTTTGGGGCCAAAACCTACAAATTTAAGAAGACAAATCTTTTCAATATGGCAGTTCCAACATTCTGTGGGTATAAAAAGCTGATTTTGCCTGTAAGTCATTCCATGTTCATCAGTCAAACAGCCATGAACACACGGCGGCGCTTAGCGGACGGGCAGGCAGTCGGGTGTTGTAGGTGAACTTGGTTGGTCTCAGCAGACTTGCAAAGACACAGAACTACTGTCAGAGTTTGTCAAAAACCCAGAAGTATAGCCCTGTCAGTGACAGACCGCAACCAGAACCAGAACTTAAGGACCAATGTCTGCTAAACCTGAGGCCATGGTTCTCGACCAGAGAAAGGTAGTTTGTCCTCTTGGTGGGTGGAGTGCTCCTGCCTCAGGGGGAGGAGTTTAAATATCTTGGGGTCTTGTTCCCGACTGAGGGAAGATCGGAGCGTGAGATTGACAGACGGATTGGAGTGGCGTCGCTATGCCGGTCCATTGTGGTGAAAAGAGAGTTGAGCCAAAAAGCAAAGCTCTCAATTTCAATGGAATCATGGACCTATGCTCTCATGCTACAGGCCGGTTTACCAGATGAGAGGGGCACTAGGGTTTCCAAACCAATCATTGCCAAACGACTCCACTGCTTTGATTTAAATGCCCGATGACCATTGGAGACAACTCCACTGACACCAAGACGTTTGTTTGGGGGGGCACAAGATCATGTGACCTGTTCAATGCAGCAACGGTGTATCGTCCTGTTTACTCACATGTGCCGGGTCATAAAGAGAGTCATTTGGGCTTGTTCTCTAGTGATGAAAACCTAGAGGGAGCCACATTGACTTGTTAGCCTTTAAGAAATTTGGATTTGCATTCATAACCTTCTTTTTGTCTTTATTTTAAATAAATATGAATCATGTCCTTTGACACAAACAAAAGCATATATATATATATATTTATATATATATAATAAGAAACTAGCATCTCTCAAAAAGGGAACTTTAGTGGCAAAAAAGCAAGCTTGTTGCTAAATTACTAGCTGAACTTCAAATGAGTATAACATTTATCTGTAATTAAATCAGCCAAAATGTTAGCATATTGCTAAACTAAAAAGCTAAACTCAAAATTAGCCTAAAACAACAGATAACAGATTAGCTGAAAATGTTAGCAAATTGCTAAAATATGAGTCCAAATTAGCATGAAAAACTAATTAGAGGCCAATTCTGCCAAAAAAAAAAAAAGCTAGCTTGTTGCTTAATTACTAGCTGAACTCCAAAATAGCCTCAAATTCCTCAGTAAACTAACTTAGTCAAAAACATTAGCATGTTTCCAAAATAGAAGTTAAATTTTAAATTATCCAAATACAATTTCAGTAGGTAACAAGTTATTAGCATTTTACAAAAATATTAGCTAAAGTCCAAATTAGCATAAAATTCCTCAGTAAACAAAATCAATCCAAAACGTTAGCATGTTGCCAAAATAGAAGCTAAGACTCTAAATTAGCCTAAAAACTCCAGTAGATAACAAATTCTCCAAAAACGTTAGTATGTTACTAAAATAATAGCTAACCTCCAATTAAAAAAAAAAAAAAAAAAAAATCATATATTATTTTGCTCTAGCCAGAGAGCTACCATGGAGAGATAAAAGAGCCACAGGTTGCTGACCCCTGGTATAGAGCAATGACCTCTGACCTGAACCCCATAGAGCATGTCTGGGAGAAGTTGAAGCAAGACTAGTGACCTGCAGAACTGCATGTAAAACTTGTGGACAAGTGGAGGGCCTCAGAACAACATCTTGAATCTAGTCAGGAGCGTGAGATGTTTTTATGTCCCTTTTAGGTTCCAGAGCACGGTGTCCAAAGTCAGTCCTCGACTAAACCCACGATTGATATTTGGAGCTATTTTTAATCATTTTCTTAATAAAAATTTTGTTTTTTATCATTTATTATTAGTAAAATCAAAGGGATCTAAATTCAGATCAAAGAGGAAAAGCTTTCATTGTAAATAACAATATTCTCAACTTCTCGTGAGGAGTGTGTTTGACAGCCAGGAGTTTGAGGAAAATGTTTGCACAGACACAACAGCCTAACACCCCCTCCTCCCACTGGTCATCATGCTGGTCACAGACTCCCGTCGGTCTCCAAACGCCTTGATTAGAATTTTCTGCAAGGTGGCCAACATGTGTCCCGCTGACGTGAACGGCACTCCAAAACTGACCCCATAAGTGTCTAAAGTGGCTGCGGTCGGCACTGCCGGCAGGCAATTTCATCCTCTCCACTCCCAAACTCAAGAGTTAGTCTGAAATGAATTATTTCTGTGACCAAAAACATCATCTCAGTGGATAAAGTTTAGGATTTTCACAGGTTGCAGATTTTTATCTGGATATCTTCCTGCATTAAGATGACGATACTCCTCAATTTTACCCCAACACCATCATATTCTCTGCACTAAACTATGTTCTGTCATGTAAGCACAATCTGGATTTGTCACTGAACAAGCCGATCTGTCCAGGATGCTTGCCTCTCGGATAACTTCAATTTAAAAAATTACAAACTTTTTCTGCCACTGAACAAGCTATTGCTCCTCAAGTGTAACTAGAAACACAAGAAACAGTTCTAATAGTGAACGGCGATCATTGCACACCTCCAGGAATCCCTGCACGGCTGTAGGTCGACTGTGTGCCGTCTGTCTTTGACAATAAGCTATGATATGAAACTTGACCTTCAGTTTGTAAATCCCACCAGGGCTTACCTCAAAGAAATGGTGAAACTTAATCAAAGGTGGCGTGCGGAGTCCTGAAGCAGACGCGGAGCAACCGCCGTCCTTTCAGGCGCTGATAATAAAGCGCCTCGCCGTCAGTGCCGGCGAGATCCGGAAAACAAGAGTCAACAGCAAAAGCCAGACAAAGGACGAGCAGCATCGTTCAGGAGGCCAGCGGGACTTCCACACCTCGAGTGTTTTATCAAAAAGAACAAATGCGTTAGACTCAAAATGAAAGGAAAAGATGGTGAGAAAGAAAGAAAAACGTTGATGAAATTCATGTTTTTTACATGTTTGATGTGTTGTGCTTGTGTAGTTTAGTTAATCAAGGTAACTTTTTATAGTCTAAGATGTACTTGTAGTAGTACAAATGTGTATTTTCCTAATTTGATCAGGAAAGCCTCCTGCCTTTTCAAATAAAACATATCATAATTGTTGATTTTTTTCTTTTTCATCAGGTTATTTTCAGCATTTCAAGCTTCTGTGTTCAGAACTCTCGTTGTACAAAAGATACAGCCGGTGAACTCGTGTTGCCACTTAAACTAAACTGCAAACTGCAAACTATTTGATCCTTGCAAAGGACAGTTTGAATTATTTTTAAATAATTTTCAGACCACTGTGGCAAAAAAAAAAAAAAAAAAAAAAAAAAAAAAAAACCCACACACGACAGAGAAATCTAGACGACAAAACAAAAAAAGAACCACAGAATCATGGGAATAGCAATGACGGAGCATAATGGCCTGGAGCTGTCTAGTTCGTGAATGGCTGAGATGTAATCAACAACTATAAGGTGGAACAAGGAAAAATGAACACCAAGATTGAAAGCACTGAGCTAAAACAAAACAAAACCACTAAAGGAACAAAATTAATTGACAGAGAAAAAAAAAACAGAAATTTCAATGTTGGGGAGGAGGTGGACCTAAATCAATGCAGGAGAGATGCTGCCCGAGGACAGTAGGAACTAGAATTTAAACAACCAATTTACTCATAAAGGGGACAAATTCACGGAGAAGACATAAGAATTCTTATTTTGGGCAACTTGTCAAACAATGTTTTTAAATCTGACAAGTGTTTAATGAAAATCTTCGTAGCCGCCTGTAAGAAAACAATTACTAAAAAATAATGAGATAGACTCGCCAACACAACAGAAAGACGATGAAAATGCTGAATTATAAGGTAAAAACGGGAGTACTTTTTATAAAAAAAAATGGAAGAAATTAACTATATATACAACAACAAGAACAAATACGGAGCAAAACCTGAAGAGTTTTTTCTTTCTCTGTTTTGCTTGTTTTTCCCCCCAGTTGTTTATTTATTGGTTGTTGTTTTTTTCTTGTCGTTTACTTACAAGGTCTGCCTCTTTCTGTATGTTTGTCCTAAATGTGTTTTGAAAAAAGAACAATAAAAGGAAAGTGAAAAAAGACATAAGAAATCACAGAGACCAGGAAAGATATGAGTAAGCAACCATCAAACCAATCAGAAGCACAATCATCACAAATAATTCAACCAAACAAAAAACACATTTAGAATATGACATCAAAGAATGAACAAAAAATATTGAAAATGACCAAAAATTGTTAAATCACAAAGCCATAAAAATAAAAATGACAAACTAAATTAGCAAATTTATGCCCTGTTTTCTGACTGTAAGTCATTCTGGTTTGATGGAGTATTAAGGCCACCTTAAAAAAATATTTAAAATTAATTAGCTGCAATAAAGTCGTAAAATAAAAAGGAATTAAGTTCAAAATTTAACAAAAATTAATGTGTAAAATTGTGAAAAAAATGTCATTTTACAAGGGAAAAGTCATCTTTTTTTAATAAAATATATATATAGTTGGTTGTGTAAGCTTCCACCCGTAATTTGAGTCACAATTTCAATTTTATTTTCTCACCACAATACATTAAAGGTATTTTTAGGCCAAGTGTGTTTTTTTTTTGCTCCTTACATCAAACTGTCTGTTTTCTACTAACAGAAAGGATTCAAAACAACCAGGCGGCGGGAACACATCACACCCATTTCAAAATCGCTACATTGGCTCTCTGTGAAATTCAGAATTGATTTTAAAATTCTTTTATTGGTTTAAAAATGTTCTTATGGTATGGAGCCTTCACATCTATCTAAATGATTTTAAGGTATGAGCCCTCGGACTCTGAGGTCTTCTGGTTCAGGCCTTTTAGTTATTCCGAACATTCGGCTTCTATGGACCTTGCCTGTGGAACTGCCTCCCAGAGAGCCTCAGGGCCGCAGAGACTCTTCATGTTTTTAAAGGAAATTTATGTGAAACTTTGAAATCCAAAGGAGCTGGAAGAGTTTCCTAGGAGGGAAACGCAGCGGAAGAAAACGCAGCCACACACTCACAGCAAGCCTGCATGAAGAAATGTCATCAGCTCTGCATTTCTAAATGTAGGCACAGGCTGAAACAAACTGATTCTTAATTCCCTGCATTGATTAACATATTGACGAGTTGAAATCATTTTTTTACTGATTCACGAAAAATTGTAACATCTTTGCAATATTGGTTCTTTTTTTCTTGTTGCCATTCATATTTTCCTTAATTTATGAAAATATATTGTAAAATATTTAGTCTTTCGTTCATAATTGTACAAGTTTGTTCTTGTAATTTTTTTCTCTGAATTTTATTACTTTGTCATAAAAATTATGACTTTTATTTCCGTAAATTTTAGACTGACTTTTTCTGTCTCATAAACAGTTCATTCTTATAAAATTACAACTTTTTTCTCATTTATTTTTCTCTGTCGAGCTCCTGAGTCACAGCAGCAGCAAAAAAAAAACCTAAAAAAGAAAAAAAATCATATAAAAATCACGCCGCTGGCCAAACTATGCAAAATATTCCACTTTATATTCCAAAAATGCAGACATTTGAAAACGTCGGAAAATTCCCCATCTCACTCCCAAACTGATACAAAATCCGAAAAGCCTCATTTGAATTTTTTGCTGTCATCTTAAGATTTCCATATGAGCTTATCTCACTGCTATGATGCTAAAACCTGTTATGAGCCAGCAGGGCAGCTCTGACAGAGATGACAACGATCAATCATGCTGTCTCACCTATGATGTTTTCCAGTGAAAATGTATTATTAAGAAAAGAAAAAAAACTGCTGAAAAGTCCGGTGGGATGCTCTCTGAGTGTTCTGTGTCTTCAAACTGCAGCTAGCATGTTTTCTGCTGACTTTAGCAGTGATAAACGGGACAAATGTTCAGAGCTCGGTTCAGCAGAAACCTGTGGTAAATGAATCTGGGCGTGACGCAGCCTCGCAGCGGCGGACAAGTTTGGCAGGGCCTTTAAAACTTAAAGGTCCAGTAAACAGGAAGCTCATTTTACACTGAAAAACTGGCACTTCAATGGATATCAATGAAATATCAAGGAAAAAAAATACGAACAGTATTATCCTGAACAAGCTGAGCATTTCTGCTTAAATCGTTGAAAGTGGGATTGAGTTTTTACTTACCGAAAAACGTATATTCACACTATAAAAGTATTACATCAATATTATTGAAATACCATTTTATATTGAAAGTTATATGACAACTTCAACCTTCAACCCGAATCGATTTTTCATCGACCAAAACCCAGTCGAAGCAAAAAAGTCTTCACTCACCGATTAAAAAAATAAGATTCTGATTTATATTTATGTTTTGCTACTGACATGATACACTTAAATAAACTATTGTTTTTTTTGTTGTTTTTTTTTTAATAAATACAGCATAGCATGAAGAGAAAACTGTTTTTTTTTTAAATATGAAAAAGTTTATAACTTTTGACATGAATTCCTTTCAAAATAAAAGACATCTTACACCGCAGAATCATGTCAATGCAGCAAATGCAGCAGGAAATGTAAAGTCATCAACTACTAATTTTACTGTTTCTGGTGCAATTCAGCCATAAATGTATAAATAATACCAACAAATTCTGATTCAGTGACCCCCTAACATATAATAAAACCTTAAGACACACTTTAGATCCTTCAATTTATTCAAAAAGAGAAAATATGCTTTATAATCGAGTGGATTATAACTTAAAATAGCTTTAATTTTGGTTGTGCTTAATGACAATACATGGATTTTCTGTGATAAAAATTAAAATGTGTCAGTATGACGTTGATAAACTAAAAAGAATTGCAGGAGAATTCTGGCTACCGTTGTTAGAATGCTCGTCGAATGATTCATACCGTCCTTCAACTGTTTGTGAATGAGTTGAATAAGGTTTCAGTTCATTTATTTTTTTTAACTCTTACTTCTTTAAAAAAAAATATTTTAACCAAAGAGCCACAATGGAGGAGGAAAAGAGCATCACGTGGCTCCAGAGCTGCAGGTTACAGAATAGATTATGTTTCTGTTTATTCATTAAAAACAGACAAATTGCATGAAGTTTGTATGAAAACGTCTGTATTTGAATTACAGGGATAAATAAATCAAACATTTTAGTATCTTATGGAACTTTAGGATTCACATGTCTACAATAAATATGCAATGATTGAAAATTAATCATTTATATACAATTTGGAGATTAGAATTGTTTTTTAAGAAAATAAATCTCGTTCAAAGTTACCCAAAAAAAACGTATTCAATTTTTCTTTATTTTCTGTGGAACAAAAGTGTCTACAAAGTTTTTCTTTTGAGTTGTATAGTTAATGAATGCTCCAAAATTAGAGCTTGTAATTTTTAATGGGATCACTCTTGGTTCCACATTGGTTAACTGTTGACTGAATTCCGTGGCGGGCCACGGGGAATCGTAGAGAAAAGGACTGAAAGAGGAAGGAAGACAGCTACTTCCTCCCGTCCTGCTCCGCAATTACCCTTGACCTGCGAGAACATTAAATATTTCTTGTAAATGACAGTTCATTTTGAAAAGACACAATAAAGCATGCATGTGTTGACATTTCAATTAAAACGACAAAAAAAAAAAAGAACAACAATGCTGGATTTACAGGAGTAGTTGTGGCTTTTTTGTTTTTACGACTGACAGCTGTAAATTACTACTAAAGATTTTAGCAAAAGAGCAGCATTTATAAAAAAAAAAGTTATTTGCATCCAAGACTTGAAGAGATTAACGTTATAAATCTCATTTGAAGCAAACGTGAAAAAAACATCAACAACGTTTATGTTTTAAGACCTAAATCTCTGTTCCCAACATGGAAATTTTGGGTATTAAGAAGTTATGGCCAGAGAGCTTTGCGGTGTGAGTGTGTGTAGATGAATTTGTTCGATGAATTATGCCCTCTCATTTCTCTTCGTCTTTTGTCAAGGTGAGAGGAAGAAATTCCTCCAGTTCCATACTTTGACACATTAGTTATTCATTATTCATGTTCCCGTGCATGACCTTCCTGACTTTGTCCCAGCAGTGGAGCAATAGACCTGTCACACTTGTAATGATTATTACCGTAGTTTTGTGTATTTATTCGTAAAACAGATAAAATTTGACAAACCACCAAATTAATCCTTTCCTGACTTTTATTCCAGAGTCTGCGACTTTATTTCCTCACCTTGACCCTTTGTGTGAGACGGGGGAAAACAAAGACTTTCAGGCAGTAATACACTGAGACCCAAAAATCTTAGCAATGATCAAAGTTGGAAATTTAGTGACTTAATGGTCATTTTTCTGGATTCTTCACTGAGGTTTCAAAGTTTACGGGTTAAACAAAAAGATTTGTCTTCTTGATTAAAAAAAATACCTAGTTATAATAAATAATAATAATAATAATAATACATTTTATTTGTTGGGCGCCTTTCAAGGGACTCAAGGTCGCCTTACAGTAAAAAACATACAGCTTTATACAATAGTAAAAAGAGTATGGAAAAACAATAAAAGAACAGTTAAAAGAGCAACAAAGCAGATAAATACAGCATAAAATAGTGAATTACATATCAGGATGGATAAGATAGTTGGAATAAATGAGTTTTAAGATTAGAAATAAAATCAGGAAGTGAGTCCATGTTACGTAGGTTAGAAGTATGTAACTTTACTAAAGTTGGATTCAACAACAGGAGTTTAAGAAATTTAAAAATCCACTCCAGGAGCAGGGGAGCATGTAAACAGATGGATGATGGGAAGTGGGGGTGGGCTTGCTCCTAGCCAACAATGTCCTTGAAAATGACACAGCTTTTTAAAATTTTAGCTAAAATTACCTAATACAAAAAAAAAGAAGAAAAAACACAGGGAAGGTTTTTAAAATAGTTCAAAATATGATTGTAATGGTTGCAATCTAACGCTAATGATTATAAAATGTATTTACAAATAAAACAATTGACCCTTTCCAGCCAGCAAGTCCCGGTGAGCCCCTTACGGTTTAAAAGTGGCAGAAAATGTGGCTCCAAATGAGTTTGTTGGCATTAGCTTAAATGGAAACTCAGTAAGTTAGCTCGCTACGCTAGCCAGCTACTCGGTGGACAGCTGAGCTTGCTAGCTCACTAGCTGGCTCAATACAGAGGAATTCGCTAACTTGCTGTAGCGTAGCTCGCTAACATGCTACAATGGAGCTTGCTAGCATGCCACAGCAGAGCTTGCTGGCTCGATACAGAGGAACTTTAGCTTTTTTTAAGTATCATGAAACTGAATAGTTACAAATTAGAAGCATTTTGCACAAGTTTCCAGTTTTTTTAGTGGGAAAACAAAGTTTTGCACAAAAGTTCAGCAAAAAGAAACAAGTAAAAAACGATAGAAGAGAAATGGAACGATAGGCACTTCTCTATCGTCTACACACAGAGTATTGTCATATCACCCAGCGCTAATAATATATGTAAAATATTTTTTGCTTTTAGAATGTCTTATTATTCTTGTTGTTACTGTAATTTAGCTGCAGAAAAAAGAAGAAGTGTAACTTAAGAGGCTTGAGCCACCTTAAAAACTTGATTTAGTTACAGTGGCACAAAAAGAGGACAAGGACAGTGCTCCTGCCCCCATCCTAAAGATAGATGCTCCTGATCTGTCCTCTTGTCTTAAAAAGTCTTAATAAATGTATGGACAAAAACTCTGGACAAGTGCATTGAATGTCTGGTTTGACCCGCGGACCTCCCTGTATTTTTATCCTTACTAAAGTGTCAGCTTAACCTTTTAAAGTTTGTTTTAGACGGTACAGGTTTAAGAACGGTTTCTCTTTCTTCTATTTGTGTATTTTCTTCACAATGAAAGTTGAAAATAATAAAAATAGGACTTAACTTTTCCCAAAAGAAGACATTTTTCAGATTATTCATTAAAGCATAGCTATTTTTTTAAGGTCTCTTTAATGGGTCCACCTTTAAGGTACCGGGTTGAACCACTTTTTGCCTTCAGAACTGCCTTAATCTTCTACGGCATAGATTCAACAAGGTGCATGGAAATCATCCAAAAAAAAAGTAGCATACATTGATGCTCATTACACTAGCAAATATATACCACAATGCATTGCAGTCGAACAAAAAGACGTGTTTAAATGTAATTTTTTGATAAATCATCCACATTTTCATCACCAGAAAACAATGGAGTCACAATTAATGTCGGGAAATGTTCGTATTAATTAAATGATCACTTTGTGAAATCTGTGGCGTCATCTTTGGCGTTTAGAAAAACGAAAGAAAAGTAGTGAGAATGGTGTTCGAATTGTTTTTAAAATCCAGGGCACTATATAGTTTTGGTAAAATTTTATAGTAAGATTCCTAACAAACTTTATTAACTTATTAACAAACATTATTAATGTGTTTATAGATTGTTAGTAAGACATTTATTAGCACAATAAGCTGAACAAGGTTTATTAACATTCTTAGTAAAAAAAAAAAAAAATGGATTAATAAAGTTGTCTATCTATCTATCTAGTAAGATTCATTCCCATCTAAAGAGAGACTGTTGTCTACAACTGCCATAGTAACCCACTGCTTACAAGCTTAACACATGTATTAACTCTCTTTATCAACATTATATCGAGTGTTTCCTAGTTTTTTTTAGAAGTTAGAGATGAGGCGGAATTCAGACATAGCCTGCTTTTTATGATATAGTCTGTAGCTAAAAACTGTAAGTGCAAAGGAATAAGTTAAATGCCAATTAGATACATGTGAAAATATGACTTTAGCTCAGCAACAATATTTAACATTTTAAAAAATATTTTGGGTTGCTGGTCAAATTCTCAGGACTGGCAGAAACAAATTTTCACTAAGCAAATCCATAGAAAAACCCAGTTTGTAAACTGAACTTTGGCCTGTTTGAAGTTGTTTCCCCTAAAACATTATTATTTTTGTTTGTTATTATTGTTGTTATTGTTATTATTGTTATGATTATTTAGTAGCTCTTCTTCTGGATCTCAGTCCAGCAGAGGTTTTGACTTCAAAAGTCATCAAAAGTTTTTCCAGTTTTCCTGTAAATTTTAGTAAACAGATGTTGTTAAACTTGACAAAGTAGAACGAGGTTTTTCCAGTAATTGATGTCAAACAGACACAACGATATGAGAGGGGTGTTTGTTTGTGTTCCCCAAAATTGGATCTTTTTAATAGTTTACATATGAAAATGTTTTCATTTCTCCAAAAATGATCATTTTGAATAATAAAAACTGTAATCCCTTAGAAATGATAAAGTAAGTGAAGTAGAATATACTTTTGGTTCCTCTGGTATTTACTGTGAGTTTATACTGACCTCATTTTTATCCCCTCTACTGAAAGCAACAATGTTTAACTGGGACAGTCTGTAATCCTTTGACCTCTGAATTATACGACCCCTGTGACTTCCGATCCTGAGTGACATATTTATAGAATTGTATTCACACTGAGCTTCACATTTGCACAAATTTAGTGCTCAGATGTCTGAGGAAACAGTAATTCACTGCGAGTATGTAACATTTAGGAAGACATGTTTTTAAATCTTTAGCTCCACATAATTACAATAGTCTTAAAAATGGTTTTATTTTCTTCTGGATTGGAAACAGTTTTAGTACTGGGTGTCAACTGGAAGATTTGGAGTTTTTCTATGAAATCTTGACAACTGTCAGCAAAAAAATAAATAAATAAACATCTGAGTCTCAATGCTTGTCGCATGCAGAGAGGAAGCCATAATAAAAGAATAAATGCTCTTATTTAATAAAAGGTAGCCTATACAGATATAGTTTGGGGGAAAGTTAGATTTTATCAGTGGTGGGCCGTCAGGGCCTGCAAGGCCTTCTCTGCTGGCCTAAAAATATCTGAATCACAGACTGATATTAATGATATTTTGTCCATGAATAAGTATTCAATAATTCCAAATTGTCTGTCCGCTTCCTTTCATTGCTAGCCCCCTGGTTGCGCTGCTTCCAGACGTGTATTTTCATATGTAAGCATTTAGCCAATCACATTTCAGCACTATTTGTTGCTAGGGTCAAAGAAATCTGCCTGGAGGCCTTCACAATCAATTCTGCGGGCCCTGTAGCATAAAATAAATGTTGAGCAAACTGTTGATTCAACCAATCAGATTTGGAGTTGGCGACACCAAGGCCCTCTAGCAGGCGTACGGAAACGTCAGCATTTTTACACGCGTTGATTGGATAGTCAGAGAGTGTACCAGCCAGAGCTAGCAAACTGAATCTGTAGCGAGCTGTACGAGCAAATAGAGGATTTAATAGCTGTTTTGTCAACCCACAATGGATGAAGGAGGAGAAGAAATGGATTTGGTGGCAGACTTACTATCAAAACCATTTTCAAGACGGACTTTTCAAGAAAAGCTGGAAATTGTTAAACAAGGTCGGGCAACTCCGAAGCTAGCAAGCCTGTCACAACCGGAGAAAGGATTTGTCCGCCACTTTCAGTCCACTAACTACGAGCGGTACTCCAAGCTCACAGGCTCCCAGGAACGCTGTAAATTGTATTTCTGGGAGTGCTTGTTATTTGCCACTGATCGACATGGTGTTTGGAGCCATACTGGATTTGTTTTGCCTTACCAAGGCAGCAACGAGTCATCAGCGCACCACCGGACATTTACAAGCAACGGTGCTCTCCAAAACTTTTGGGGAAACCAGAGTGGATCTACAGCTGAGCGAGCACGCGCGCAGGGAAACGGAGCTGCACAACGAAAAGGTGAAGAAAAATATGGAAATCTTGAAAAAATGATAGACTCTCATTTTTATTGGGCAAGCAGGAACTTTCATTTCGGGGACATGATGAGAGCGCTGGATCCACAAACAGAGGAAACTGTTGCCTTATTTCTACCGAGCGGTCCATAGCGGACTGGATCGGACTCGAAAATTCCTGGCATTTTGAGTGAGCATTTCTGAGGATTGGACCATGAAAGCCCATACGGGTGTAGACTGATGACGTAGCTGCGTGTCAAAACAGTGAACGAGAAGCTGTAACAGCTGACTCAGAAACGCAGTGAAAATGAAAAAGATAACCGCGGAGGATCTGGTGCTGCTCTGCAGAACAGTCTATTGTTCTGAATTTAAAAGAAAAAAAAATCTCTTCATGTTGATCAACACTCCAATGTTCTTCAATAAATGTTTTTTAAGCAGATCAGAAGTGTTTTTGATGAGTTTGGATCGGTACCGGACATTCTTCATCCGCGGGGGTCGAGAAAACACAGAGACGGGAACTGGTGTGTGTGTGTGTGTGTGTCTTTGCGCGCGCGCACGTTTCTCCGGTCCTCAACCCCCGCGAATAAAGGAAAATATTGTATGGAAAGAATTTATTACTCTCTGCAAGAAGATCGCAGGTGTTGTGAAATGAGTGTGCGTGCTTCAACCTGTACGTTTTAGCTCCTCAGTGAAGGAGAGGGCGGGGGAAAGAGTGCATGCGCGCGTGCCTGAGGGACGCAGCGTGCGCTGCGAGAAGAGAAAGAAAATAAGGCAGCGCGTTAGCGTGCCGACTGTTGTTGTCAATTGGCAGTGCAAGGAAAAGTAACAATAAAAAGTTCTTCTAAGATCTGAGACTGATTCTTTGGCTTCAAACGCTCCACATGTTCTGAAGCTCAGAATATGGAGGAGAATCCCAGAGGAAGAGCAGTTCTTCGGACGGAGAAAATCTCCCCTGCGTCCCCCGAACACGGTCGGGAATCAAAGCAGAAAGTAACACCGCGGCAAAGAAAAATCCAGCCGAAAAGAGGGCAGAACTTTTGATCTTGAGTCGGGAAAAGCTCTGGTCGGACGCTTCCTGTTATCGTAAAACCTTTCCACCAATCAAATGGGTTACATCGTGTGACGACAGAGGCTCCGCCCTCTCGGTCCATTCCGTTTTCCAATGAGACCGGGTTGAAAATTTGCCTTAGTTGGACCTGCTTGCCGGGTCCATTTTGTAGCATAAAGGCTATAAAGTCCGGTCCGCCCGATCCAGTCCGCTCTGGACCACTCGGTAGAAATAAGGCAGAAGTGTGTCGCAGCTGCACCTGCAGTAGAAGTGTTCTAGCCATAAAATAGTTATTGGGGGTTGGATTGATTCAGACGGAGCACTACTGAAGGCCTAGGTGTGAAATGCACGGCCCGCCACTGGATTTTATAGTAAAAAAAATGAACATTCACAGCATAAAACTGATTAAAACAATAAACCTGATATAAAGTTTTTTTTGTTTTTCTGTCTCAGGCATTTTTTTCAATTAAACTGATATTTTTTAGCTTTTGTTTGAATTTGTATTTTTTAAGGCTAAAACGTTTAAAAGAATATTTCCATAATTTACGCCACAACCTTGAAGACTTGTGCTCAGACATTTTGAGTCATCCAGTTCTCCAATTAAAACTCTTATGGTTTGGTTTGTTGCCTCTTTGCTCATCTTCATTCTCCCTGCAAAACTAATCTTCATTAGAATGAGGACGAGTCGGCTTCATTCCGACTTTGTCTGGCTCGATGCGAGCGTGTTGATAAGGCCCGAAGACGATTTATTGTCATGTTAATTATTTTAAACTCTAACTATGCAGCACTTAAATTGCAAATTATGTGCTTAAGATATAGCGTGCAGTCTCAATTACAGCCTAATTGGCTTTATGTGATAAGCTTCTACAGTTTCTCTGAATGACATGTTTACTCAGTACAGACATTAAGTATTATTTACTGTGTATGACTCCCTGAGAGCATGGCGAACGGTTCATTTCAAACCTCCAAAGACAAGTATTGAGAAACATTTAAAAAACAATCGCTGAAAACTTTGAAATCAAGAAGATACAAAAACTAACTGATAATTTGAAAACATTAGCAAATAATTCACATGCACTACTGTATTTTCTACACTTATTTCTTTGTTTTTAAACGACAATGCATCTTATAATTCAGAGTTTCTCATAAATGGATTAATTCTGGTTGTGTTTACTTATATCCAAGCAATTTACACAGCGCTTTGTCAGTTTTTCTACAACACCCAAACAAAGTTGGGAGTTATTAGGAAAATGCTAACAGGTAGCAGTGTCGAACTGTGTTTTTTTAATGTGTCACTAACAAGGTATAACTGACTGTGTGGACTGATGAGAAGAACCAGGGTTTGTTAATCCAGCGTGGGTCCTTAGGTAAGACTCGAGTTAACGTGGTCACAGAATCGTTTATTTTAGCTATATCAGATTTTTTTTATGTGTTACAAACAAGATACAGGTATTATGAAATTCTTAATGCTAATAATATGCAATCTCAAGTGTCTTAAATCTGTCTTAATTCCGGTTTGGTGTTAGGTTAGGAGAATACTCAGAAGAAAACTGTTTTTTTTACATGCTGCTAGCAATGCTGCTAGTTAGCATAGCCAAGGTTGCTAGTTAGTAATGTTTGGTTTAGCGGTATCAGGCTGTTTTTATGTGTTACTAACAAGGTTCTGAGTTATATACTGTCCCAAATGTGCAGACAGCTGGTTCCACGTGCAGAAGGTTTATTAGTTTAGACAGAAATGAAGCAGAGTTTAAAGTCCACAAAGGTAAATCAGGGTCAGACAGGCAGAGGTCAATCACGAGCATGGGAGCATCAAAAAAGAGACTAGAATAGTCGGAGTCCAGGCGAGGGTCAGGGCAGGCGGCAGACAATCAGAAGATTAGGTCCAGATAGAAACACTTGGTAATGCAGGCAGGATGGCACAAACAAGACTTCACACTGAGTATTTTTGGTCATTTTTTAATTCACAAATGTCAAAAGAAGGTCCCAGTTTTTTGTTTTTTAAAATCAAGTTTTTTCTTTTTTTAAATCTCTAAAGAAGATTTAAAAAAAAAAGAATGTTACGAAACTTTTAAATTGTTTGTCAGTTTACCTGGACTCATGTGATTTTCCTTACCCTTTCATTTATGGATGATCTTAGTTGGGGTTATTTATATATCAATGCCTTCCAATTGAATTTAGATTGCTGAGTACTGTTAGAATTTTTTTTTTTAAATTTATATATATAAATATTTTTGTTACGTTTCTAATTTGGTTTATGTTGTAGTTTTTTTGTCTGTTTTTTTTTCCTTTTATTTTTCTCTTTGCCTAATTATTAAATTGAAGTAATTTTGTCTTCATATATATATATATATATATATATATATAATATATATATATATATATATATATACATATATAATGACATGGTTTGTGTCTAATTTGACAATAGTCTTCTTCTAGTGTCATTTTATGTCGGATGTCATACAGCATTAAGGTAGATTACCGCCATCTACTGGTATGGAGTGTGGATCAGAATGTCAACCTACTAATTCCCTGAAAAAAAGGTAAAAAAAAGAAATAAAAAACTGATAACTTTGCATTGATTCAGGCTCTGTGTAATGCTGAAGTGTCCTATGGATGATTTGTCTTTGGTGCACCGATAGACCATTCATAATCTGGTGCATCCTACAATGTACTGTGAAAATTAAGGTAATTTTTTAAAGAACGCACAAATGCAACTTCATATCTGTTTGAAAAACACGATTAAGTTGTAATTAATTGAAGCTTTAAATCAATATCTTGGAGAAACAAAAACTGGGAAAAATATTTGGGGCGTTTCCAAACAAGAAACCAATTTTCCTGCAGGATTCCTGAAAAGAATATATCGAAATCCTTTACAGCCTTTCTCCTAAAATGTCTGATTTTTTGTGCTTTTTGTCAATTTTTATTCCTTCCACAGCAGCACTAGCATGTTTCTGTGATAAAATAGCTGCACCTAGCTTCTGCACCGCCTCCTCTCTCCTTTTAGCTCAGTTTCTCTTGTTTCTATTCTTAGCGGGTTTCCTCAGGTTTACTGTTTTATTAGCCAGGACAAGCCAAAGACACTAGTGACAACACGCTGACACACTGATAGTGTCAGGCCCCGCGCCCCTACCGCCTCTGAGGACATCTCATATTCCAGTTACTTAAGACTAGTGGAGCAGATATGCTGTCTGGGAGATACTTGTTGAATGCAAAACGAAGGATTCCGTGACATAGACATGACCAAGGCTCTGCTGGCACGTTTGCTTCAGAAACAGAGCCTGTTGCCCTGTGTTTTTCTCTTTGAGCCTGTGGCGCTGATCCTTTTAACTGACTAGAAAAAAGGCCTTTGACCTATAAGTGATTCATTTGACTGGAACAGGAGGCTGGAATCTGAGGCTCCGGAACCACATGCAGCCATTTATACCGACAATGTTTGGTTTTGAAGAAAAATGCAAACAATTTGAACAAATAATAGGTTTGTTAATTACATTTGGTCTTTCATTTTTGCATTTTAAAGCTTATGTGATCCAACGTATGAAAGAGGTATTGAGATCTTTTTTTATAAAATGCATAAATGTTAGATTGAAAAGGATGCACAAGCATTGATCTTTTGTCAGAGTGGTTTATTACCAGAGGAAGTTTAAAGTCATATTGTAATTTTATGTGTTGTTGCTGTTCACAGGCAAAATTCTTAAAGTATAATTGTAAATCTGCACTAAGAGGATCTTATATGACAAGAAATGTATTTTATTTTGAAATGATTTTTTTATGTGCTGCTGTCAAAAAGATACAACATACATGTAAAACTGTTATAATTTAATATTGTAAATATTTTAAGGCTAAACTTGAAAAATGATTTGTTTAATGGCCATGTTACATTTCCTATTGGTAAACCTGGCTCAGGTCTAGAGGCAAAAATGTAAAATTGGACACTAATGAGAATAAAAGGAACACAGTTTATTAAATAAAGGAAGTCCCGTGTCCTGAAAAGAAAGAAACAAAAGTGAAATAATTATATTAAATAATTAATAGTAATACTATATAAAAATGGTATATAAAAACTACAAAAAATAATAGTAAATTATTAAGTATTCTGGTAAAAAAAAAATAATAGATAAATAAAACAAAAAGAATTGGAACCTTGGCCAAACATAAAATAAATCAGAAAGACTGCTGACCACCGTCAGTCAGTATCTCTCTGCTATAAAGGCTGCCTAACCAAAACTACCTAAAGAAAACAAATAAACAAATAAACAAATCCTGGAAATCAAGACTACCAAGATCCAGCCCCAAACTAAAATAACAAAACCCAGCAGTCTTAGACTGCTGAGGACAAAAAAAGTCTTAAATAGCCAGCAGGTGCCAATTAAGGCACATTGGCCACACCCACTAGGTGAGAGAAGGACTGGATGGAAAAAGGTCCAGCAGTAGCTAACAGACCACAAAAGCATAAATACTTTATTTTTCTAAACGTTGGGGTGGGACTTTGCAGCTTTTGCTGGATTTTGGTCAACTAGAAACTGACTCAAAGGGCTCCTTTAGCAATGAAGATTCTAGACGCTGAACTACAACATTATATGTTTTTGGCAAACATTGATGAGAACAATTGCAGTAAATCATTGTCTTGACTGATTTTTATTTATTTTATTGTACTGGATCTCTCGAAAAATAAAGGAAAGTCTTTGAACTATTATAAGAAATCTCTTCCATTCATCCGAGATGGCTTGAATAGACGAATGAAACATAGATTTCCCACATTTGGGTGCTTGTCTGTGGGAACATCATCATTCTGACTGGATCGCAGGAGTCATTGCTATGGAATAAAATAAAACGGGTTTAATATTTAAAAAAAAATCTTTAGTTTATCATAAATTTTATTTTTTTTGGGCAATTTTCTCTAATAAACTATGTGGACTGAGTTCTACTGCCTTACTTAATCTCCTCCTTCAGAACGAGGGAACATGTTTGTTATTGGAGCATCAGCTGTTCTGACACATATAATACAGGCTGTATCATGGGAGTTAAGGCAGCCACAGCAGAGGACGCATGCAGCTGCCGTGACAGCTCAGCCCATTGAAGTCCTCGTTTCCTGTAAAAACCCCTAAGGCTTCATGGGTTTTGTGAACACAATCACTTTTGTTTTCATTTTTCCGGCGTGTCACGAGAGGAATGATCATGTCTGATTCGCCCCCACAACAAGGTCACGGAATTAGAAGTTAAGGAGCCCTCGTCTTCCCGACGACTGATTATTTTTTAATCCCACTCTTGTCTGTTCAACTCTATGGTTGGCACGATAACGCGGGGCGAAAGGACAATTCGCTCCTGCAGTAAGACAAAAGAAACCACAAGTTAGACCAGGAGTGGGCAAACTACGGCCCGGGGGCCACATGCGGCCCCTTAAGATACTTAATCTGGCCCTCCAAATTAAAATACATTGAATCAAAAATCCTAATTATTGTTTTATTTTCATTGTATTTCTGGTTTCTTCTCATGAATGGTGTTGTTTCTCTGGTGTTCGTGTGTGTTTTTTTCTGAGTCAGAAGGTGATTTTTCTGATTTCTTTGAGTTTGCATTTTCCCTGAAGAACATCAACCCATTGGATCACCAAAAACAGAATAAAATTTAGAAATTAAAATTCCCAAATTTTCTGTTTTTACATGAATGTATGTGAATTTTAATCCAAATTAAAGCATGTTTTTCTCTAAATTCCATATTATCTTTTTAGTTTGAGGTTCATTACCAAATCTCTCCTTCCATCTGCTCCTTGTCCGGCCCTTATGCGAAATTTTAGAACCCTTTTTTGGCCCACAAATCAAAAAGTTTGCCCACCCCTGAGTTAGACTAAAACCAGTGGCGGAGCTGGGACATTTTATTTGGAGGGGTAATCCATTTTATTTAAATTTAATGTTAATTTAAATCAATCTAATTTTATATAAATGATCAACTTTTGCAATGCTTAAAATAGCTTGTTTTGATGAGTTTCTTAATCCATTATACTAATATTGGCTCCAAAATTAGGAGGCAAGTGGGAGGGGGCTAAGCTTTTTGCTGGGGGTCCCCTGTAGCTCCGCCCCTGGTTAGGAGTTACGCCTGGTTCACAGTGGACACGGAGGCGCTGCAACGTGGCGCAGAGCAGACGCCACTTCCCCTCAACGCCCCTGTTAACCTATGACAGGTGCGGAGCGCCGCGGTCCGCCGTGGTCCACTTACGCAGTGCAGCGCATCGTTTCGGCGTCTGCTCAATTTTATGCGAAAACCGCGAGCGAACTACGTCAATTCTCGCAGATTGACATGAGAAAATGTGGTTTTATTTTCAAAACATAACCAACTTTTCGCAATAAAACGCCGCGATTGACAAATGCGATCATATTTATGTTTCTAAACAGATGGTAGAGATGAGAATAAACTTACAATCACAATACACGGAGTGGGCTGACTCCGCAGCGGGGGTGGGGCTGGGATAAAAAAAACAACAAGAGAGAGGCAGAGAGCCGCTGTAGCGGAACCACCTGTGGCGGAAAAATACGCGTCTGGTGTGAATTGTAGGAAAGAGGGGATCCTGCGCGCAGTCTTCTCCGCGCCGCTTTGCAGCGCTTCCGCGTCTAGTGTGAACCCAGTGTAACAGCGAATTGGGAATACTGGAATGTGGCTAACATGTAGCAGTGCCAGACTGTGTTCATTTTACGTCTTATTAACACGGTTGTGGTTATTATGGTCACAGAAACATCTGGCCCTCCAGATCATTTTATTTTATTATTGCTGTCCTGAATCTATCTTGTGTAAATTTGACAAAATATATATTTTATGAAGAGTAAAATATTGGAAGTTTAAGTTGATTTATTCTGGAATAATATTCCTGCCTATTTTTATTAATAAAATCAATGTACAAAGATGAAGTCTTCAGAATTGTTGAGTTTCTTTAAACAAAAAGTTAATTTACAATACCATAAAATTATAACTTTTCTTGTTTAGAAAAAAACATTTTATCTACAAGAATCTGAATTAAATATTTGCATAATTTCCTAAATGTTTTTCTGCAACTTAATTGTAAAACCTTTAAATTTTGATAAAAATTTTGAACAGACAAAATGTAGCATAACAACTGAAAAATAATAAATATGAGTGGCTCTTTATTATATTTATGCTTGATTTCTTTGTTTTCTTTTTTTTTTATCCACGTAAACATTCTCGTGACTCTGGGGGATTTTCTAAGCTTTTTAGTGAAAATGATTCGATTTACAGTAATACTCTGGATGTATTCTGTTTTGTTTGTTTTTTTGTATATTTCTCATGAGTACACAAAAAACAAAACTTTATTGTTGAATAAGCCTCAGCTGTGCCAAAATTACAGGACAAAACTTCCTGTTTTAGAGCATAATTTACAGGCTATAAATATTTTTAACATTTTAGATTTTTTTAAATACAAAAGAAGAATAATGCATAAAAAAGAGCAATTTACATAGTAATTTATGTGACATTTACTCAATCATTAGCCAATTTGTTGAACACTAACAATAGAAGAAACAGGAATTAGTTTCTGTTGTTGTTGTTGTTGTTGTTTAGCAGATGTCAAGTGGGGGGGGGGGGTGTCTGTCTGCAGGGATTATTTTTAGAGGTCAAAGGTTAAACAGCGATGCTTGACAGACTGAGTTAAATGGATTATCTGCCACTCCAGTCTCAGTTTCATCATTGTGAGGGCCTCCAGGATGCCAAAAGGGAAAAACAAAACAACCTTAACTAACATGTCAGATGGATGAAATTATACAAAAATTCCCCAAATCTAATAAAAAATTTTAAGATCAACAATATGTGATTTTTTTTTTTTTTTTTGTGGCATTTAATTCCATCTGGAGGTTTGAGATTAAATGTGCAGAAGTTTTGTCTGAAGGGGATTATATAAAGGAGGATTTCCACGGTTTATCTTCTCTTTCGGGAGAGGTTACTGAGAAGCACCAAGAAAAACTCAAGTGGAACACTAACTGTGTCACAAAAAACCCTGGAGACCGCTGATGTGTTGAAGTCAAGAGGCTTGGTTACAAGTGGCCTTCAAAGCAGTGTGACAACTTCTACCTTTTACTACTCTACCAGCTCTTCTGTTAGTGTATCTGCCCTTAAGTGCTAATATTACTAAAATTATAACAGATACTGCTAATGCTAATCCTGGTACTACTAATCCGACTTCTACTACTACTACTACTACAGAGAAAATAAGTTTCTAATCTTGTTTTACCGGCTTCCTCAAAACAGTCAAATTTCCAGCTGTCTGAGCTTCAGCTGAGCCACAGACGGACTTTAACTTTCCCCCAATTCTCCATCTGAAGAGGATCAACCGAGCAAAAACAACACCGTCTATGTGGGAAGGGATCTGATGGCCTGACCTCCTGTTGGGACAGCTCACATAACCCGCCCCATCCTAAAACCCCACTGGCTGTCGTTCAGGTTTCTTTCGTGCGGGGAGGAATGTTGTTTAAATATTACCAAAATTCTGTTTTCTGCCAAAAAAGAAAATAATCAGATTTTTTATCAATTTATTGTTTTAAATTTAAGTTAATATGATGAAATAAAAAAGTTCCACATTCAAAAATATTGGTATTTACAGAATATATTATATTTAAATGGAAGAAAAACAAATGTTCTGGATTGTTTTTCTTGCTTTACAGTCACAAAAACTGGTTGAAAATTGTATGGACACAAAAAAATATATATTTTTTTTAAGTTAAGAAAAATTTTGAAACTATTTTATTATTTAAAACATTTAAAACACTTTGCTCATTGACGTTAAAGATTTAAAACTGCAAAAACTTGCTAATTCAAATGTTGTAAAACTACAAAATATTGACCTTTAAAAATGAAGCTAAAACAAAAAAAATACCATTGAAATAGATTAAATAAAAATGAAGCTCAAACTAAAAAAATATTATTAAAATAAATTTTAAAAAATGAAGCTCAAGGAAAAATAAAAAGATCAATATAAGTTAAATAAAAATGAGGGTATGATTCAAAATGGTAAAGATTTTTTTTTATAAACAGGTACTCAGACAAAAGAAGTGTTCATGATGTCAAACATAATATTTGGTATAGTTTTCTTATAACTTTCAAAAATGATAAATTACGCAGAAAAAGGTTTTAGTTCAAATGTTATCATCTTGATATCGGAGATTTAATTTTAAACCTTTTTTCTTAGGAGTAATTTACATTTGCTGTTTCTGTGAGTCATTATAGCATTTTCAATCTATTAATGACTTACAGCTTTCAGCAAGGCATTGTGGGGGTTAAGTGCTCTGCCCAAGGACACAATAACTGTCAAGCCTTGGATTTGAACCACTGATTGACAAATGGCAGTTCGGCTCACTGAGCTACAGTCCCCCCACCCCCCACCCCACCCCACCGCATCATGAAACAATCTAACAATGTCAGAATATATTTCATTATTTCCACTCATTTTCCACTATTGTAGCTCTAAAGTGGGGCGTAATAGTAAAGGAACAGCTGCACTTCTGTTTAGCTTAGATTCAAATCTTAGTGAAACCCTACAGATTGAAGAACAAAATAATATGCACAATTATTTTGTATTTATTAAAAAAAAAAAAAACTGCTGAGGATGATTCTTGCAGATTAAGTGCAAAAGCAACTTCATTTGTTTTTTTTTTTTTGGAGCACGAGGAGCTGAAGAGAACCGGATGAGTGTTCTCTGATTATTCATTAATGAACAGGGAAAACTAATGAGCCTGTGTGGTAACTAACAGTAATTGGCTAATGTGAAACAGGTGCAAGGCAATTAGAGAAGTAAATACAAGCGTAAGTGAAGGACAGAAGGGAGAAACATAAGAAAGCAGAAACTTGACATCTGGAATTATGAAAAATATATAACGTGTAGCTAGCATTTTGGAAAATATAGAGAGATTTTTTTAAAATGATTAGCTCAGCTTACAAAGTTATCTGACAAAATGTACAATAGTGAGAAATTACAATCCTAAAATGCAATCTTATACATTTTGTGCCTCTTCACCTCTAGGCATTAGGGTCAGTTTTAGAGGCGTATTTTCCCTAAAAAGGGTTTTTATTTTGTGAGGAATTGTAACTATTTTATTAGCTAAAAAAAAAAAAAAAATTGAAAAAGCGGCATAATGCCTTCATGATGCTAAGCTTAACACTTTTGCTAATCCGCGACCCCTTTGACTGTATATGAGAACTGGACTGAGTGACTCCTCCCCCTGGCATTCCAAACAGGAAGTACCTACTTGTTCGAAAAAGCCAAACGCCATAGACTTCTAATGAGAAATTAGCAGCTATTACTCATTCTATTTATCAGAAAAGCCTTTCTTGCTCTTATACATTTTTTACATCTTCTTCCTAATTTGAATTTTTTAATATTTTTTCAGTAGAGCAAGTTCTTCAAGTTATGAACTGACCAATCAGATGCCTCAATAAAGGTAGTATGTCTCATGTCGAACGTTTGATTGACAGATGTCGTGTAGCCTGCTCTTAGGCGGTAGGGGTGTGGTCTTCTAGCTTTGCAGTGCATGTTGGGTAGTTTTTGCTCTGACATCACTTGTCAATCAGCATAAAGATATTGCGAGAAAGGGGCGGATACAAGGTGAGTGCACCTGGAAATCTGGCGTGCGCTGACTGCAAGCTGCTCTGATGACTACAAAACAGTGCATTGTGGGAAACAGTGTTCTGAGTTCTAGGAGTTTGGGATGCTGATCAGAAATGATTGGCACTAAATGAAAGAAATTACTATATTTTGTAACTCTTTCTGGAAAGTAGTTGGTAAACCTTTCCTGCTTTGTTCTCCGACTGTGGTTGGAAGACGCAGTGGAGTGGAGATCTTCTCCAGGGCTGAAGTCTAATTCAACCAAATGCTAAGGACAACCCCCAATTTCCCGTTCTTGTTCAGGCTCGCTGCAGCTCAGCATTCACCTTCATCTCAAGTGCCTTTCCCCGCCCCCGTCTGCAGCCGCCTGGTTCTCGTCAACGATCCAGGCGAGGCACTGGGAGATCTCAAACACACATATTGACTCAGACCGGCTGGGAGCAATGACTGCTTACTTCTCATTCCAACATGGCGCCATCCGTAGAGCAAAAACATGGCAACTGCATTGACTTCCTGTTTTTTTTTCTTTTTTTTAAAATAATTGTATTGAACATACAAATTAAAACTTAAAGTAATCCATAAAAAAATCAATAACTACTGACTTCTCTCAAATATAAAATCAATTATATAGAAAGTTAATGGGGACATTGCAAGCAAAATGAAATAACTCCAAGTAATAAATAATCACAATATTAATAGAAAAGATAAATAATACTCAAGATAGGGAATTATTCATCAAACAAAAAAAGCACAAATCGTTCCAGTGTTATATGCCTTGGGTGATTATGAATTGACTTAATGTGGTTGGAGCCGTTTTCTTTGAGTGACATCACCCTCACTCTGTCCAGTTTTCATATACAGTTAATGGCACTTGCACAGTTTTTTGAATTTATTGGTTTTGATGGACCTTAGTTGTATCTCAGCATACATAAAACATGCTTTTGCTGTTTTTTTGTAGAAAAATCCTTTGTTTAGATTCCCTGGATGGCTTAAAGCTAAGATGGCATAAGGATTCAGACTTATTGGAGTTATTACAAAAACATGAAAGTGCATCGAGCAGCGGTTTTAAGTATTCATTTATTCCTCCAAGCCAGACTGCAGTGTTACAGTTTTCCAAGCGATGAAGCGTTCATTTATCTTTAAAAGCTGTTTGACTACAAAACTATGAAGTCTACAGATAGTAAACTAAAAGAATCGTGTAATATTGGCAGAATACAAGGTTCCACAAAATAAAGAGGAAAGAAAGAACTAGTCTCCTTTAGTTCAGACTGACATGTTTTTGCTGCACCAGTCAGAGCAGAGGTGAAGTACATGTGTTCCTTCATCCTTTTCAAACTGCTGTGGAAGAACAAGAACACGGTGATGCACTGCTGCAGTCTGGACCAGAAGGGGGTGTGCTGCACAAACCGGCCCGTGTGGTTGACAGATGCCCCCAGAAAGCCACTAACAGGATGACGTCTGCGCTGTGAGGGCCACGGGGTAAAGCAGGATTATGTCTGAGCAGTAGATAAACAGATTATTCCAGAAACGGTGCCCACTTTTTTCACCTTGTCACTCTTGCCACACTTCTAGTTTCCGTCAGCCCAGGTCTCCCCAGCGGGTTGGTGAAGTTTTCATCTCCCACCGCCAGACTCATCAACCGGAATTTGCACGGGTGCGTCTGCACTGCTGGACCTCTGAGTGAGCTGCTGTCCCCGTGCGACGCCCACCTGCATCCGCCAGTTTGACACCCTCCCCCCTTTCACCGCGCTGGATTTACTTTTATGTTTACATTTTGGAATCCCATCTGCAAACAAAATGTTTGGGGCAGTTGGATTTATTCTGCTTTGCACTGTTGCTTCACAGGCAGCTGGGATTAAAGGTAACCTCTGTTGTGTTTTGTGGATTAAAATGAAACTTTAAAAGTCAGTGCTTAAAAATTGATGAAGTAGAAAGCAATTCTGCACGAGGATTTAGTGGTTGGAACTAAATATACATGCACTAAACTTGGTCACAATGTATGGTAAAGCCTATTACGATTGCATAAGAGCCCGGCTGGTTTACATCAAGGAGTCGGACTCACATGAAGACACATAAATCAATCAAAACTAGAATAGCTGCATCACCAATGTGATAATGCTAGTGTGTATGCTTTTAATGACAGTCGTCGAAAGCTGAAGCTTTTTGCTTTAATTGCAGAAGGGATCTTCTGACAATGCAAAAGCTATTTGCAAAATGTTACATTTACTAGAAGGCTGGAAATTGTGTTAAAGAACTTCAAAAGAGTTCTGAAGAGCTGAATTTCTGAAAAAAATCTAGTAAAATTGCTCAAAAATCCCTAATAAATACAAATTTAGCAAAAAATAACATTTAGTGTGTTGGTTAAATATTAGCTAAACCCCAAATTAGCCTGAAAAAACCTTAGTAGAAGCCAAATTAGCCATTTAAAAAGCTAGCACATTACTTAAATACTAGCTAAACTCCAAAAAAGCCTAAAAATCCTCAGTAAACAAAATTAGTCAAAAAAGTTGAAATGTTGCGAAAATAGAAGCTAAACTTTAAACTAGTCTGAAAACTCCAGCAGATAACAAATTAGCCAAAATTAGCCAAAAGCATTACCATGTTGCTAAAATATTAGCTAAACTACAAATTAGCCCAAAAAACATTAGTAGATGCCAAATGAGCCATTTAAAAAGCTAGCACATCGATGAAATACTAGCTAAACTCCAAAATAGCCTAAAAATCATCAGTAAACGAAATTAGTCAAAAAAGTTAGCATGTTGCGAAAATAGAAGCTAAACTTTAAGCTAGCCTAAAAACTCCAGCAGATAACAAATCAGCCAAAAACATTGCCATGTTGCTAAAATATTAGCCAAACTCAAAAATAGCATAAAAACCTCAGTATGCCAAATGAGCCAAAACAAGAAGCTAGCACAGTGCTTAATTACTAGCTAAACTCCAAAATTGCCTAAAATTCCTTGCATGCTGGTAAAACAGAAGCTGAATTCTAAATTAGCTGATAATACTCCAGTAGATAGCAAATTTGTCAAAACAATTCACATATTGCTCAAATATTAGCATTAAAGTATTATAAAAGATGAAAACAGCCCTCAAATACATTTAAAGGTTTGTTGCTAATCTACTTAAAATTTTGAAATTTGAAGACCTTCTCATTCATTTCCTGTGGGACACATTTTGCTCGATATTTCAAAAACTTAAAAGTTTATGAATACCAAAAATACAAGCAGTAATGAATGCTGAATGTTTTGATTTCTGAGAGTGTGATTTGAGTTTTTATGTGTCTAAAAACACAAAATGCTTACTAAGCAATCACACAATTAGTAATAGAGCAGAAAGGCTTTGAAGCTGCAGCTAGAGGTTTTCAATTGTCATGGCTGGTGATGAATATATGCAAACGTGTTTGCAATTCAAAACGAGCTACAAAATGGTGCATTTGTTGCCATCTCAGTGACATGTTGACAGTTTGAATTACAGCTCTTTCCACATTTGTGAGGGAAAACTAAAACCACCACACAAAGATTGGGTGATTATCCGAGTTTTACCACAAAGAATTTAACGGAAAACAACAAAGTTAACTTTCAGTTGAGAGCTCTTTTAGTGCACAACCTTTTTGCTTTTTTTTAAAGACTATGTCGTCCTCTTCTGAAATATTTGATGGAGCACATTGATGCAGGGAGGCTGTGTTTAGAGGATGCTTTTTATTACAAGCACCTTTCAAGTGCAGCCAGTGATTTTTATTTTTAGTCTGAGTGGGTTTAAGGAGGGAGAGTCAGCCCCGAAAAGTAGAAGGCTGAACGCAAATCGCTCCACTCTGCTCAAGATTTCCAGGTAAAACAAAGAATGCATGGAAACAAACTGCACATTTTAAATAAACCGCATTAGACGTGCTTGTTTTTAAGCACACCAGTGTGCATGCCAATAGATTTTTTTTAATTGCCAATAATATGTAGGATTAAAAAAGTTGTTTGCTCATGCTGAAAAAGGAGTATTAGACAATTTTCTGCTTCCGACTCAATGAAATGATAATTAAATTGGTCTGATAGGTTCACAGCCTCAGTTATTGGAAGGTTTTATTAAACAAAACACACATCTTCTTTCTCTGAACCACATTTTCTCCAAAGGAAGAAAGTCCTGATAAGATAACTAAGCATTTGTCTGGTATAATGCTTTATTTCTAAACTATTAACTTGACGGACAAACCACCAGTTAGGATTTTCGCCTGATTGCAAGCTTTTCTTAAAATAAAGTGACATTTGAGACATTGTCTAGTTATTTCATTTTAGCTATAACAACCGGTACTTTTAAAAGCTCCAGAGTCAAGGAGTTTCTGCTGAAAAAAATCAAAGGCTAAATCTGAACTCTGATGTTTAGATCAAAGTGGTTGAGAAGTCCATGCAGAGTCCCCCTTTATTCGTTTGGGGTCTGATCATACATGCCCGTGTTGTGTGCGCGTTCCTCTGAAGCCTGGAGTGGAAATTTCCGTCTGTTCCAAATGCAGCACGGCTGGTGCTTACAAATTACATCCATGTTTTTTTTCCTTTTTGTGATTAACAATCAGGGTTTTAGTTTACTGACTTTGCTCCGCCTTTGTATTAGTTAATCTATTTATTAACTAATAATATGACTCTTTTAAAATAATCTTCCATTGATTTAGTGGCTACGTTCTTTTTGTTCATTTAGGATTTTCGTATGAAAATAAGAGACATACTTTTATACTGTATGTTCTCTGTTTTTGTTGCAAATTTTCCATTTCTCTGCTAATTTGACTCACCAAATGTGCTAAATCTTAGCTACAGAACCCCTAAAAAACTCAATCAAACAGGGGGCCAAAATCCAAAAAACATCTTAGGTCAGGGGCTGAACAGGAGAAACATTTATTAAATACACTAAAACTCAATTTTTAAAACCATTATTTTTTTTTTTTAATAATTATTAACACGATATATAGCATTACCTGTGATAATTCTAGTGTGAATGCTGAAAGCTGAATTTGGCCGCTGAAGATGCAATTGCTGATAGTTAAAGATGCTGAAATTGATAGTTAAAAACGCTGAAGCTTAGCTAAGAGATTTACTAAATGCCAAATTAGCCTTAAAAACTTTTTAAAAAGTCTAAATTAGCTCAAATAGCTATCATGTAGCTGAAATATTAGCTACACTCAAATAGCCAAAACACTATCAATAAATGTTAAAATAGTCCAAAAAACTAACAAAATGACAATTTTTAAAACTTTAACTGTAACTATTTTAACACAAGTGAAAATAATAAAAAGGCAGGAATATTATTCCACAATAATCAACTCAAACCTTAAATAACTTTCAATATTTTACTCTACATAAAAATATATTTTGTTAAAATTATACAGGTTAGAAATCAGCGCAAGATAACATCAGGCCATTAATAACATTATAATAAAATGATCTGGAGGGCCGGATAGAATTACTTGACTTTGCAACATGTGATTTAAAGGTACATTGGAGGTAAGTGTATAATTGTGAATGTAAAAAATTGTATAACTGTATTTTATATAATTTCTCCCCTCTTCTGTTTAAGCAGTCAATCAAACTCTAACTGACTTTAGTTAATAATTATGTTAATTAATGAATTAAATGTGAATCAAGTGCATTTTTTGTTTGTTTTATATTTTCTAATCAATGCATTTCACTATTTCTGTAACGAATTTGAAATGTTTGTGTTTTGTCCTGTGTTTCCCACCAATCAATTAATTAATCAATCAATCCATTTTAAAGTAGAAGGTAGCGGCTCTAATATAAGCATATATGGGTTTTTTGCCTCTTCCTACACCTATACCTGTTGTTTTTTCTTTTTTTTTTTTTTTTGCAATATGCAAATGCAAATAAATAAAATCTTAAAAATCTAGAAGGAAACAACATAGAACTGGTTTCTGGTGGCCGCTCAAATCAAATACTTTTTAAAAATTTTGATTACTTTATGTCCCTTTAGGGGCTCCGTACTTAGCCATTTAGCTATAGGCTTATTTAAATTTTAAAATAGTACAATTTTGAATTTGAATTTTCAAGCTTAACTGCACCTCAGTGTCTGCATGTGTTATAAAGTAATAAACTTCTGATTTCCAGCCCAAGTATTTCCCCAAACAGCCGACTTGTTTGTTTTCTGCAGTTTGCAGCAGCAGACGGCTCGTGTTTACAGTTTGTTGCGTAAATCTTGTCCCACTAGCTTTGCTGCTCTTTGTAGTAAACACAACCCATCTGCTGCTCCAAACAAGTGCCGGGGATTTGAATGTGACCAGGTTCTTGTCTGCAGCTCGCCGTTCTGACCCTGACCGGCCTTTTGTTGTGTTCTAGGCTCACGTGGCGGCGTGCGGCCAGACCCCGGGTTGAAGTTGAAGACCGCCGGGTCGGTCCGCCTGTCAGATCTGCTAAAGATGTCAGCGCACGCTGAAGGTTCAGGCTCAGAACTCACACGGCGTCGACCGAAGCGCTCCGTGTTTTTACACTCTGGAGTGAGGATCTGCCCTCAGGAGGGTTTGGAGGAAATTCTTGCCAGCCACCAAGCCTACTATCAACTGCGAGGTACACGTTTGTATTCTCCTCACTGTTAGGTTCACTTTGCTTCACACGTCAGGTGATGTTCAACATTTAAACCTGCTGCCATTCAGGTATTTGTTTAAAGTTCATCTTTGAAAGGATTTTTTTAATTTGTCTGCAAAAACAAACCCTTATTTTCTTAAAAACATGCCAGTAAAAAAGGAAGTGTGTTGGGGAGAGAGAGAATCAGGGGCGGGGCTACTCACATGAGCTCTAAAAGCCACGCCCCCTCAGAGGAGATTTTGACAACAGAGGCTTCAGATCAACATGAAAAATGGCTTTTTAAGACATGTAGATTGTGGGATTTTGGTTAAAAGCTTCATAATCATAATTAAAACACTACTGGGAATGTTTTTTTTCTTAAATTTTTTTAGTAAAAAATTGTTATGGGGAATTTTAATCATAACATAATAAACAAAATAACTGGAGACATTATAAATGAACACTCTCAATCCCCTAAAAAGTTGTTTTTGCTGCTCTTTAAAATTTTCAGAACTAATAGTTTCTTCTGAAATAAATTATCTGACAACTGTATTCATCATCGTAATGTGAAACATTTAGATTTCCAAGATGTATTAGTGGAGAAAAACGGTGGCTGTGATTTATGTTTGTTTATTTTTTAGAGCTTTGCTCCTTCAAATGTTCAAACATTTTAAATCATTTTGTTCTTTTTTGTACAACTATTTTATAAGTTATAGTGGAAATAGTTTCTTTATTTGCATTTGTATTAAAAATGGCCAATAATGTAAAGTCTGTCGTCACAGTAAACAAAAGAAGAAGCTGTAATTAATAAAGTCTTGCCTTTATGATGATGATGACCTGCTAATACACTTTGAGTCATTATAAAAGCAATGGTTGTGCATTCACGAGGCCGTGTTTGTGTGTTTGTCTTGCCAGTGTGTCAGGAGGCTGTGTGGGAGGCGTTCAGGATCTTTTTTGACAGAATCCCTGGCACCTCCGAGTACCAGAGATGGGTTCACGCCTGTCAGCAGGAGTCACTCTGCATCTCTGACCTCGCCAAAAACTTCAGCGCCTCCGAAGAGCACAGCAGCATGATTCAAAGTGTAAGAGGAAACTGTTGACGCAAGAAATGCAAGTTTTACCTGAAAATGTAAATTAAATCACATTTGGTATGTAAGACTTTTATTTTTAATGGCTTAAAAATGTTGGTAGCAAAGAAAAATTGTGCAAACACTGTAAATAATTTGGATGCTTTTGCTTCCAGAATTATATTTATAATATTTTTTTTTCAAGTCAAAGCATAAAAAATCTTTTTATATTTTAATCTTTTTAATCTGCACCGTTCACGTCCTGTTGCTATGGAGATGTGGGGAACTCCACTTTGTCTCAAACACATTAAAAATCAGGAAGTTGAAAATATTTTACCACAAAACTATTTGTATGTTATTGTAGGAGTTATTTATGCTTTGTTTGAAAAAAAATATACAATTTTTCTCTGGCAACTAATGGGAGGATTTGGCCATTAAAGGAATTTTATGGAATTTTATTATCACAGTTTTCTTTGTAGATTTATTAAAACTGGTCAAATCTTTGGTCAGAAAAACCCATAAATGTGAGAAACGGCAGGTAGTTTGCAATTGTTTCCCCGCTTTCAGATTCCTGGTCTGTCAAAGTAAAAATACCCAGAAATGTGAACAGCAGTCTCTGACAGGCTGCATCATTATCACAAACAAAATTATCGGGCGGCTCATTTTCACGAGGGTGATAAAACCACGGAGAGGACAGAGTCGGTTCTGCAGCGCCGACAGCGACTGACTGATCGTTTTGATTTTTGTTTACAGAGGATGAACCGTCTCAGAAACAGAAAACCCCCGTCACAGTAAGATGTGGTTTTGCATTTTATGTTCCTACTTTATAGGACTGTATTCTGCTCTTTTAACTTTAAAAATGTCTTCTAAATATATACGTTTTTCAAGAAAAAATTGCTTTTTTTTAAGTCTTTCATTTAATTTGTTGTTATTAGTGACCCATAGCTTAGCATAGCTTAAAAATCCATTACTATTTCTTTATTCAAATTTTGATTTAGGAGTGCATTAAAAATACTGCTGGAAAAAATGCATTTTTGACTTTGGCTTCTTGCTGCTCTCCATTCCAATACATCCACTTCCAGACAAATAGATCCATGAACGTCTGTGTTTTCCTCGTCTGAGCTGGAATCTGGATCAAAACAGGATGGCTAATGTTAGCTTGCGAGTGTGAGGGGCTGTAAGCTAGCAGGAGAGCATATAAACCAGGGGTGTCAAATTCAACCCTGTGACATCATGGAAAAACAATATGTGGTCAACGTGTTATCTGTAGCTTTGTTTTGGTTGGAAAAAAGCCTAGCCTAATCACTTATTTTTATTATCTTTTTATGACATATTAGTAATTGTGGTTTCACACCTGATAACTTAACAGCAGAGAAACTGGGAGGGAAAATGCTGTTTATTTCTTAATGTCCTGTTATACAAGTATTTATGTTCCTTTGCTTCCCCTAGTGGCAGAACTCCGCATTGCAGGCATTTCTTGAAATAGCCAAAACTCGCCCCAGAAATAGGCAAGAAATTGGCTTTTTTTTCCCCCCAACGTCCTTATACTTTTTCTCTTCATGACTGGGCCGGATTAAACCATCTGGAGGTCCGGATATCGTTTTTTTAACACCCCGGGTGTAAACAGACAGATGGGTTACAGGAAGGGAGGTGGGGTACTCAGAGCCAACAATCACGCCCACAATTCAGAGGTGAATTTCTGATGAACTCCTGCCGCTCTGCAGAAACTATGTCCTAAAAAATGGTAGAGCTCGACAGTATAGAAGGAATGATCACATGCTTTTACTCTAAGCTTTGAGGAACTTATGTTGATTTGCTTCAGGCAAACAAGCAACAAGCGTTTCTGTCCAGATGTGAACAGGTGTATGCAGGTTTTTTTGCACCTATTCAGAATTTTTTCACATATCAAAACTAGCTTTAAAAGGGGAACAAACAACTGCACTATTAAACACAATAAGATAATTTTTTGAAGACTTTTGCCAAACTGAAGACAAGACTTTTTGTAAGTGTTTTCTATGTTTTTAAATAATCAAGATATGTTTAACTGATTTGAAACAGATTGATGAGTATTTTAAGGCAGGGGTGTCAAACTCAATTTCACAAGGAGCCAAAATCCAAAACACACAGTAATTCGCGAGCTGAACAGGATAAACATTTACTGAACACTCTAAAAATATTTTTAAAACTTTAAAAACGTTACTTTTTAACATAATTGTGAAGTAGATATATAGTGTTCCGTGCGATAATGCTGGTGTGAATACTGAAAGCTGAAATCACCGAAGCTAATGGCTGAAAACGCTGAAGCTAAAAGCCAGCTAAAATATTGGCAAAATGCCAAATCAGCCTAAAAAACTTAGGCTAACCAAAACAGCTAGCATGTAGCTAAAATATTAGCTAAACGCCAAAATAGTCCAAAAAAAGCTAGCAGAATGACGATTTTTAAAACTTTAGAAGTGTCGTTTTTTAACATAAATATGAATAATAAAAAAGGAAGAAATATTATTCCAGACTAAATCAACTTAAACCTTAAATAACGTTTCTCTCCATAAAATATATATTTTGTCAAAATAAAACAAGCTAGAAATTAATGCCAGATAACATTGGGTCATTAATAACAATAAAAATAAAATGATCTGGAGGGCCGGATCCGGCCCCAGGGCCTTGACTTGAGAGGTTACATGTTTATGGCTCTATGTAGAGATTTTTTGATGAACTTCTTGCTCACTTTTCTTCCTCTGCAGAGTGGTGGTGACTCTTCCAACAACCCAAAGTCTCCCTGAATCCACAGGTATCACTTTATTAACAGATTTGGTGAATCATCACTGCTTTTGTGTTTTTTTTCTACTTTAATTTGATTTTTTTTTTAAATATTTATTCTGTGACATTCACATTATTTGACTTGTGCTTGACTGTAGCTATCAACTTAGTGTACAAGTTTAGTGGAAGTTATTTTTTTTTTTTTTAATTCAATGTTTTGTTTATACTTTAATGTCACAAAGCTTTAAACATGTTGCTTTTTTCTGTATCATAAACTGAGATAAATTCCTCAGGATCTGTTTTACGCTTGTTGTGATGTGGTTCAGGTAATCTGTAACCAAAGTTTCTCTCATATTGCTTTAGGTCTGCTGACCCAGCCCATGGTCCAGACAGCAGCACCTGAATTTGTCACCGCCCCCTTTTTTATTCCAAGCTCCGCCCCCAACCAAACCCAGTCTACTGCGGTGCTCCAAGAGGTGCGAACACTAAAACTTAGAAGTAGTTTGTTTGCTGCCCAATTAAAAGACAAAACATAAACTGGATTCAATTCAAAAATGTAGATTAAAAAAGTGAAGCAAGTGTCAAAATTTCAAAAGCATTAAAACTGTTGATGTAGACATTTTTAAATAGCGTAGCTTCTAAAATACATTCAAAAACCCTGTTTTCATCTGTTTTTATTTAATGGAATAAATGTTGCATCTTTAGTTATCATGTGGGATCTTTATGTGATTTTCTGCTGGTATTTCAATTTGCTGATCAGTTAAAAAGCAGCTTTCCGAAGATTTGGATTGATCAAGATTTTGTTTTTCACACCTATTTATGTGGATTTAGTAGCTTTTTGCTTAGAATATAAGAATTTTAAAAAGTTTTATTAATTTAGGTTCATTTTTTGTTTATTAAATATTTTGCCTTTAAGCTTTTTCTTGTGACAAGAAAAACAAGAATCAGTTCAGGCCTATACTTCCAGGAATGATCAGAACTGACTCACGAGCGATGCGGTAACGCCGCAAAACTTTTTCTTTTTGACCTTTAGCAACTTTTCATTGTTTTACATTCACCTTTATAAAATGCTTTGGAATCAAAAGAAATCGATCGCTTCCCTGAATTAAGACTATGACTCTGCAAGTGCTTTCAGAAATCCAGCTGTGCACAAACCAGGGAAAAATACTGAAGTTTGTAAGTGTGTGGTTAGACATTGAATGATGCATGACCTTCTATTATTTGTGGGGAGGTGTCTGTGCTTTGTTTGTGCTGGTTTGCTAACAGCTCTCACGCTGCGAGTGATGGTTTACCTGCTGAACTTGTTTACCGGCAGCTCAGCTGCTTCTGTTCCTGCTCTCAGATTCAGTCTGAGCGTGTGGTGTGTTCGTCACAACCATCACATCAGCTTCCTGTACGCTGGAGGAGAAGAAGTGCATTTTAGTTAGCGGTTTGGCGATTCATTGTAATAACGATTTTATTCAATATTTGTGGTTTTCGATTTGATTCTCTTTTGGTTTTGGTTTAATTTGAACAATTGAATTCACTGAACTAAAACCGACTCTGGACATCTTTGTCCAAAACTTCAACCAGTGTGACTTTTGTGAACCTAGTAACAAGTGAGGGCGGCTGAAATCTGATTGGTTGGAAAGTTTTTGCGTAGAGCTGTGAGAGAAGATGACAGAACAGTTGGAATGATCTAAAATATATTTTGAATAAATGTATTCTGTGTGATTTAGATACGTCCTTACAGATAGTTTTAGGCCTTCAGTGAAGGCTTTGCAACCTTGTTTGTAACGCATAAAACAAAACACGTTTTTTGCATTAGAGCACGTGTCAAAGTCAAGGCCCGGGGGCCGGATCCGGCCCTCCGGGTAATTATATCCAGCCCGCCAGATCATGTTATTTTATTGTTATTAATGGCCCGATGTTATCTTGCACTACTTTTTCAACTTGTAGAATTTTGACAAAATATGTTTTTATGTAGAGTAAAATATTGAAAGTTATTTAAGTTGATTTATTCTGGAATAATATTCCTGCCTTTTCATTATTCATAATTATGTTAAAAAGTTACAGTTTTAAATATGGGCATGAGGCTATTTTGGAGTTTAGCTAATATTTCAGCTGCATGCTAGCTGTTTTGGCTAATTTAGGCTTTTTCTGTTTTTTAGAATATTTTGAAGTTTAGCTATTTTTTTCAGTTACATGCTAGCTATTTTGGCTAACATACGTATATTTTTTTTTAGCTATTTTGGCATTTAGCTAATATTTTAAGTGGCTATCAGCTTCAGCATTTTTCATCTTTTGGCGTTTTTTGCAATCAATTTCAGCAAATTCAGCTATCATCATTAGCATCTTCAGCAGCATAACTCAGCTCACAGTATTCACTCTAGCATTATCTCAGGTGATGCTATATATCTATAATTATGTTAAAAAGTTACGATTTTAAAGTTTTAAAAATGTAGTTTTAGAGTATTCAATAAATGTTTATCCTGTTTGGCCCTCGACCTAAGATGTGTTTTGGATTTTGACCCCTTGTGCGATTGAGTTTGACACCCCTGCATTTGAGTATTCCCAATACCTGTAACTCCCAACAAGAATTTATCTATTCAAGGCACTCCAGATTACAAACGGCACTGTTTATTTATTTATTTTTTTAATTAAAGCTTTTAAGTACGCCTTAAACTTCTACTTTTTTTTTTTTTTTTACCAATTTCATGGCTTTATACTCCTTTTTTGTTTCGCCCTCCATTTTCCTTCAAAACCTCCAAACTAAATGAGATTTTCAAGTAATACATATCAGACATCAAATGTTGGTGTTTAAATTTTAGTTTCCGTCTCTTTTCAGATCCTCTGTCCTTATGATTGAACCATCCTCAATTACAAATTATTCAAGATGTTCAAACCAGAACGAACAAATACTAACATAATTATTAATCTACAGTGTTATATAATCAATTTTTTTGCCAATCCACTGTGACATTTTATTTTAACAAATGTCCCTTAAGCTGCCCTTGATTTACTTTACATTTTTAAAAACTAAATATATTTTTCTTTTCTTTTTTTTGGCATTAATTTTTGTTTTAACATGACAGAGTTCCGTATCTCTGCACATGTGAATATTGTTGCATTTTCTTTGTTCAGAAAAGAAAATGAATATTAGAAGAAAATTAAAATAAATTGGACTAGCTGCTGGCCTAACTGGGTTTATTCTATTAACCAGTGCATGGAAATGAATTGGCAGGAAACAGACGTTTCAATCAGAGGTGGTGAAAAAGACCCTTTTCATGAAGGCCCTTTATGACATGCTTAATCAACTGATTGTGGCTGGATCTCAGTGAGCTGTGTCAAAAAATAAAAAAAGTGGATCAACTATAAAAGAAATCAGACCGGGAAAGATAATGGGAGGAAAAAAGTCATCAATTTGATGTTGGAGGAAAAGCTCTTTCATGCAAAGGTGGATGTGTTGACGACTGTATAAAAACCTCAAAATTAAGTTAAGAATCTTGTATTTCAAAAAGTACTTTTATCTATACAATGATTGTTGATTTTTATATTTGATGTTAGAGGTTTCTACAGTATTGACAGCACTGGCATGGGATTGTTATAGCATTAGCTGGTTTATTTAATGCAACTGACAGGTGAGAAAAGATAAAAGTCATATGTGTTTTATCTGACTCCCTTTTATCTTCCAAGAGTTTCCCTCAGGGGTGTGTCCCCCCACTGTTTTGTTTTGCTTCCAATAGGAATGAGTGACAGCGTGTGTACTTTGAGGATTTCACCATTATCTGATGACAAGCAGCGCTGGACGAAAATAAAACAGATCCAAACAGGCTGCCAGAAAAAAGACTTGTTTTTGTTTTGAGCATAACTTAGAATTAAGTTGTGTTCACACCAGATTATCACTGCCGAATCGTAGATTAGATATACAGTCAGTGCTTCCATGAAGCGGAGAGGCGAAAAACTTTGGACAGTAGCTCCGCCCACATGCACCGGAGACATCGAGTTACTGAATACAGCTTAGAAGGGGATGCAAATTCACCTCTAGAGTGGGAAAACAGCATAGTAGACAAACACGAATGGTCGTGCGTGCTTTCATGTACATAGACTTGACCAAGATTGGTCAATAAAAATTTCGAGAAAATGGAACTTGAACATTCCCATTATACCTCCACCACCATTGATCCAAGGCAGAATAGATCCATGCTTTCATGTTGTTGACACCAAATTCTGACCGTACCATCTGAATGTTGCTGCAGAAATAGAGACTATAGGGACAACGTTGTTTTAATCTTCTATTGTCCAGTTTCAGTGATCCAGTGGGAATTGTAGCCTCAGTTTTCTTCTCACTGGATATTTTCTCTTTGTCTGACCATTCTCTGTAAACCCTAGAGATAGTTGTGGGTGAAAATCCCAGCAGATCCGCAGTTTCTGAAATACTCAGATCAGTCCGGCACCAACAATGTTCAAAGTCACCTTTCTTCCTCATTTTGATTCTCGGTTTTACCTGGATCAGATCACCTTGATCTACATGACTCAGGCTATGCCCGAATTCCCACCCTAACCCCTAACTTAAAAAAAACGATATAGTGCGGGACTATAGAGTGCCCTGGATTTTAAAGGTGAAGCTCACTGCTTTTCTTTCGTTTTTCTAAACACCAGATATGACATCACTTGATTTTACAAAGCGAAAAAAATTGAATAAATATGAACATTTTGTGACTGTATTGTGTTCTGATGGTGAAAATGTAGATGATTTATTCAAAAATTACATGTAAAAACATTTTTATGTTCGAAATTGTTCGACCACAATGCATTGTGGTCTATATTCGCTAATCTAGTGGTCACAAATGTAACGCTGGTTTTTCCCAAAGACTTCTGGGAAATTTCGAGTGCACTCGATTTAGTAGTAGTACTAGAAAATGGTGAACGCACTATATAGTGATTAGGGGGGAAGTCGGATACAGAACTATATGAATCGAGTTGCTGCCATGTGATTGGCTGATTCGAAATTTGCATTAACAAGCTGTTGGACAGGTGTGCCTAATAAAGTGAGTGTTTATATTTCCAACTCTAATGGAATTCTTTATTTTGCCTTACATGTAACTAAATTGTGACTATTGTTAAGCCTCTTTCTCTGTCCTATTTATAAGCCTCACAAGCTGACAGAAACTTATCCTCAAAAGCAAACTTCTAATAGCTTGAGGTTTCTTGATTACACTTGAACAATTCCTCTTTTTTAATTTGGGACTCATAAATAAGGAAGACTGAGAATCTGGCACCTTTTAAAACTGTGAGATTTGATATCAGCAACATCTGGTTGTTTTTTATTCAAATTAATTAAAACTATGAGAAAAAGTCCTGGTAATTCTACCTCATTCTCCTGTTTGTTTTTTTCTGGTGCTGCTTCTATCAACTTGCAGATTTAGTCTGGGCCTTTTGAAGGGCGCATGGAGTTCACTGTTCTGTTTATGACCCACTCGTGTGCACAAATATGCCCTTTACTTTGACCTTGATTGATGCTGAAGTGTTGCAGCAAAACATTCATCACAGCACACAGAAACTCTGCCACTTCCTGACCCCCGGCTCCTCGTCGACAGGGAGCTGCTGTTTCCAGCTGTCACCTATAGAGACCAAATGTTCTCCGTTGCTCTCCAGGACACCGAGCTGCCCAACGTGGTCCCTGAGAGTCCGCCGGAGCATATAGTGGAGTTCAGTATTGATCTGGTGGATCCGGGCTACAGGGAGCTGCTGGATGACCCGGACTCGCCGCAGTACATTGACCTGGCTCAGCATCTGCAGGACCAGGTGGGACTTGTTTCCAGCTTTCTACTGAACATTTTGTATAAAGTCAATTATTTTTACTTAAATATGTATTTTTTTAACATTAAACTTTAGCTGCTTAAAAATGAGCTTATTTTGGTACTTATTTTAACCGTTCCAAATTCTTCTTCTAGATTCCTGTCATTTAATAAATTCATAACAGGCAGCTTTGGTTTTCATTTAGATCAAATAAACCGGATGATTACTCAGTCACTTGACATCCTTTTCCTTTGACAGTGGAGGATGGAGTTACCATGACTTATAGGAAAGACATTTGGCTGATTTACTCCTTTGTAGGCTCTAATAATAATGATCTACATGACGCTGATAACAAGTGCAGCCGAGCATTGTGTTTCTGTTGTGTTCCTGCCTTTCCACTCTGGTTGAAGTGTTAATTGAAAATGCAGTGAGCAGCATTAATGCGGCAGACCAGAAACTAATAGAATATTATTTCCGTGGCTCACACACATGCTGGGGTTTTTATTCTGAGCCTGTCCAACGTTAACATTACCACATGACATTTTATTTTGAAAATTAAGAGAACTCTCCTTATTCTTATGTCCTTCCTGGTTATCTGCTTTATCCGTAAAAAGAATTCACTTTAGCCTCGGAGGTAAAATGACACAAAAGGTCGTTTCACTACTTGAAAAAAAATTACCAAAAAGTTCAATCCTATTTATTACTGAAGGCAAATGTCAGATTCTTATTAACAAGTGAACAGGTGACGGCCATGAGGGACTCAAAGTTATTGGTTTGCAGTAAACAAATAAGGAGCATCTTTCAGTCAACATCTTCCCTGGACAATATTAGTAATAGGTGGTCCAAAAAATTACTTTAGAACACCTGAAAATATTATAATTGTTTTAAAAATGTTGTCTAAGCAAGAAAAAATTAGGAGGATAAAATGTTAATTTTTTTTAAGTTACAACTCCATTATTGTTATTAGTTACAGATGACTATTTTATTTAAACTTTGCCAAGTTGTCTAATCCAAAGGGATGTCAATAGCCAATAATTAACTAGCAATTCATCACAAATTTAATATAAAATAATTTAAAAAATCAAATGCATTATTTAAAATGATTTATTTCTTCAGATTCACAACAATTAGGCAATCAAACATTTACTTTTTTCAGCTTGTTAATGTTTCCCAATCTAACAATAGCAAACAGCATTTTTTTTGTTGTGTTGGATGTTCAATGTCATAATGACAGAGATTTTTAAGGAATTATAGCTGATAAACAAAATATGTATTTTATTTTAGCTTTTATGTTGGCCATCAAACTTAATAGAGTGAGATGTTAGTGCAAATCCCTCAACGCAAAACATATTAAAGATTGCAAAGACAATTAAAAAAAAAATAAAACAAATAATACAAAAATATTATACTCCTCAAACATGTTACAGATTAACTGAACTGTTAAGCTGCATTCCCACCGAATGCGATTTGAGCTGCAGAAGTGGCGAGCTTCGATGTTAAGTCAACAGTACAGACGTGATCTGAGGTCCTGCGGCGTGGCGGTCCAGCAGCAGCATGATCTGAGCGGCACGGTGAGAGTTTAAAGTGTCACCAAACAGGGCAGTTGGAGGCTGACTCCATTCTAAGTCCAGATTTGAAAAATGCCATAAAAGGGGCGGGGCTAGTGGAGCCGGACTTAGCGGTGGAGGTGTGGCTTGGATCTACGATTGACAGTTAGGTTAGCTTTATGTATGAGGTGCAGTTCTTGCTCTATTTATAGTTTAGTTTTTGAAGATAATAAAAATGTAAATATACCACAACATCAATCATTTCTAAAGCTTTAATTTTAGCCATGTTTTGGGAAAATCGCTTAAAAAACGAGGGAGCTAGCCTGATTTTTGTGGTTGCTGCCTGCATGTCTTACATTGAAACGCGACTCGCCGCATAGCAATGGCGTCTGTGCACGCACGCCTCTGTCTATAGCAGTGAATAGTCAAGGGCCAATCCAGTAAAATATATCAACGCTCAAGACGCCGTTTTTGCAGCGGGGCTGCCGGTGCAGCTGAGAATATCCAAGTCTGAAGAAGACCAGAGTCTGAGAGTGGTAAAATGCTGCTAGCATCATAGCTAATAAAGGCTAACATATTAAACCAACAATCCAGAGTGAAATGTTTATTAAATCCATCACCAGGATCCAGTTTGCTGGATATAATCCCAGTTGCACTCAACCTTTGTTCCCAAACTTCCAAGTCCACCAGAAAGTTGTGTAAACCAGCAGATGTTTGACAGCTGAAGGCGATACAGCTACGAGCCATGCTAAAGCTAACAACCGACCATTACAGAATCAAAGATGGGCGGGGCTTTTAGACTGGAGCTGCAGAGCATGATGACGTAAAACTTCTGGGAATTACACCAGTCGACCAATCACAAAATCCAGCTGCAGTACCCCATTTCAACCTGTAGGGGGCAACACACAGGCGGTTTTCAACAATACTTTCATGAATTATTTTAATTTGTCAAAGATTTGACGACAACCAACAGACAGTCCTTATTTATAGAGATCAACAGCCAAAAAAAAGTTGATTTAGTGTTTGGTGACCCTTTAAACTTAAAGTGCACGTTTTTGGACAGGCGGCGAGCACGGCACCGACATGAATATGACCCACGAATTGCGTTTGTTGTGAACACAGCTTGAAAGCTACGTTCATTCCGCCCTCAGCAACGTGAGTTCAAGTTTCTGCTTTCACGTAGGTTCCAACAAGCATTTTCAAGCTACATGGACAGTCAATGAACACGCGTTACAATGGACTTTGACCAATCAGGGACTCTGATTTCGGATGGTTTCTCTTTGAAGTGCCAACCGTTTGAAAATGAATAATGAAGGAGGAATCAAAAAATTTCTGAATTGAATTATATGACAAACATTGGAATAGAGCTGTAAAAGAAAAAGCCTGGAGTGAGATTCACAGTAAACAGTAGAAGAAGAAGAAGCCCCTCCCTGCTTGTACAGTGTGAACACCATGAATGCCCATTCAATGCGCTTTTTGCACATTCTTGATTGGGAGATATATTAAAGAGCATACTTAATTACAAAACCTCAAAGATAAACTAGAATTATAGTCTAAATTATGCACAATCGAAACCGATTCATCGTTTTTGAAGAACCATTTTTGAAGAACCTTTCAGTACAGTTCAAATACTCCTCACAGTCACACAAAAATAAATGATTTTTTTGCCGTTCCTTCCTACTTTTCTCCATCTTTCCACCATATCAAGCAGCTGCTAACTCCCTGGCTCAGGCTGACGGTAAAGAAGCTTAAACCCCAGGGGGCAAAGGTCATCCCCACAGAAAGAGAGAAGATTTACACCTGTCTCCCGGAGATTTTCTCCCTTCTCTCCGACTCCACAATAGGAGTTATTTGAAGAAATCACGTATCTCCGTGTTAGCGCTTAACTCAAAGGCACTCAGATCATTTCGAGTTGCACGCGATTCTTAACAGGATGTTACCTGCTGGAGCCTTAGTTCCCTAAATACGATTATGTCATAAGAGCGTCCGTGGGCTTAGCTCGGCCAAAGATAGATATCAATGAGCGTTTCCCATTCATGCAATCCTTTTTTACTCTGACTCATTGACAGCTGCCTAACAAGCTCCCGTTTGGCAGCTGAGAGTTAATTACATTAGCCTCTGCTATGGGAGAGGAGTAATGATGGTGAGAGGGGGGGGGGCGTCTTACATATTTAAAAGTCTTTTTTCTCTTTACAGATGCTGCATGTTTTCGACAAACTGCCTGGATTTAAAGCGATCAGTGTGGTAGGAATTAGGTAAGAAAGTGACGTAAATATTCAAGTTTACAGGAATATAAACTATAGAACAATTAAACGTTGAGTTTAGCAAAGGTTTTTGCTATGGATTTAAAAGAAAACATCAGGATATTCTCTGAAAATAAGCAAATGTTTTTTATAACTTAATGAATCGATTTGAATTGAATTACGCTTAATAGATCAATAATCAATTCATAAAAATATAAATCGATTTAGCACATAAGGCTAAAATCCGCTAGCTTGATACTAACGTTTAATTAAATTTCCTATAGGACGGCTAATGCTAACGCTCGGTTTACGTAATGAACATCTTTATAAATTTTCCAAACTCTTTTAAGGAAATATTTTTTAAAGTAGCCATTTATGGTCTAAAATTGCTCATATTTTTCTTCTTCTGGAATAAGGTGTACTGCTATAGCGCCATCGCCACCTAGTGGCCAAACTGAAATGCCCTCCAGGAGAGGCAGAACAATGTTTACAATGTTTGTTAGAACTTCTCCTTTAGAGAATCACTGTATGATATTAACAATCTCATTAAATCACTAATTTGTATCAGATTCATATAAAAATAGTGGATTGTTATTGTATTTCTAAACAAATGTATCTAAAGGTGTAAACCCAAAATTTAATTGAAGCATCGAAAGAATTAAAAAAAATCGGAATCAAATTGAATAATTTCTAGAAATTATAATCGATACTCAGCTCTAGTTTTGTTTGACTTCTGACTAAAACAAAAAGGAAAAAGTAGTTTTTTAGTCTCTCAGACAGAAGGCATGGTGAATAATTGTAGAATTGGTTTCAGTCTCACGCCTCTAATGTATCATGCTCCATATTTATTTTGATCATGGCTGGTATGATTTTTCCTGTTACAGTTTCATTTCCTGCTTTAATACTTTATTCTCTCCTCCAATGCAAGAGAGACTCAAGACTTGGACGGGTGAGTGACAGAGCGGAGAAGCTTTCGTGTGTCTCTGTGTGTGGTATGCAGCACAATATTGGTTCAGCCCTAAATGTCCCCAAAGTTCGTTTGACTTATTGACTAAACACGGCCTTGTTAGGAGGATGTTTTCCATCAATCTTGTTTTGTTTAGGGTTTTTTTTTTTCTCTCAAAGTTTCCTGGATCACATTCTTTACAGCATTAGATAAAGCAGGTGTGCAGACCAGCGTGGAAATGTGTGGAGGCAGTAATTGTCAGACAGCACCCTCCAATAATTAGACTCCCCTGTGGTTTCTGGTGCTGTCACGGCCAATAACATGTAGCCAAGGCCTCAGCGGGAGCTTGTCCTCTAATCTATGAAGGATTCGCGGCTTTCTCTCAGCCAGACACGAGCGTTTCCACAAAAACAACCACACACACACACAAGTGGGTTTTTTTTAAATAAATGTATTCATTTTTACACTGAACTTGGGATTGAGAGTTTTTCTCATGTAATTTATTTATGGTTGTGTATTGGCTGTTTTTTTTAAAACAAATTTCAAAGAAATTTCTTAAAGTTGATCAGCTTAAGTGACCAATAAACTCATTAAACATGGAAAAAAAAAATCCTTAACTCAGAATGGAGCTTTAATACGGAGACATTTCCCTGATAACTTGAGAAAAACAACTTTAAACGTAAACTTTGTGCTTTAAATCTCTGACTGTTCCTATTTTCACAGGCCGGGAGGAATTTCTGTACATTATTCTCTTATATTTGAGAATAATACCCCTCGAAGTGCTTTGGAGATGGAAACGGGTTCACCAGAATCCTCAGCCGACTCTTTACTCAGGGACATGGTGACTAAGGCTTTACGTGAAGAGGCATCTCTCCCAGTCAACCTGGACTCACTGAACTTCCATCCAGGTATCGTGCTAACATCATTTAGTACACTTTAAATGCAAGGGTGAATTGAGTTGCAACCAGTGTATGGAAGAGGAGCAATGGTGCCAAACATCCTCTCTGGAGGGGAGAGCGTTCAACCAATCAGATCAATAGGATAACTTAGATTTGGACAGTTAGGAGCTTAAGAGTAGAAAAATAATAGAAAACAAAATTCTCTTACAAGAAACTTGATTCAGCTTCCCAGTACGTGTCACTAACCTGGCAGGAGTATGTAAAGATCTTTGGAGTTTTTCGGGATATCTAGCTATAACTTTGTGTAATCAAACATGGATTAAATCCGTTTATGGACTATTGTTTTCCATTAGTCTGGTAAATGATGTTTTGAATACACAGGTTATAAAATTCCACTCTAGAGCCCTTTTTAACAAATGGAATTCACCTCAGTACAATTTTAAGCTAAGGTAATATCGTCCAGAGTTAGTGTTTCCATGACACTTTTAATGTCTTTAAGGTAAAAAGTTTCCACAAAAAAGTCTGAATAATTCCTCATTCCTGGAATCAATGACTTTCCTCGGGCTTTTAGGATAGAAGACGAGTATCTTCAGGATAACAAAAGACACAATGCCACGTTCCCCAGTTAGACCATTCACTGAGGCAATGAAGCGGTACTTGGTGATTTTACTGATGCGGTCTGGGCTGTTCTCTTAATTCACAGTAAAAGTTAACAAAACAAGTGTTTTTCCAAATTAACCTCTGTTCTACTTGTCATAATAAAAAGCACTCACAATAAAACTCTATAACCCATCAGTCATATCTTTTATAAGCTGTCTGATGACTGTGTAATTTATTTATTCATTGTATACCTCTAGATCTAATCCTAAAGTTTCCCAATCTGATTTTTTTTCCCCCTAAACAGAGGAAATCCTGCCATCGCTGACCATCTCCACTGTAAAACCAGCTAAGGTAAGAGACTACACAGGTATTATAAATTAGCTGGTATTTCTGATTTTTTTTTATGTTGTTCTTTTCTAAACTCTCCTAAATGCTCAGATGTTCCTAAGACTTACGGCCGGTTTAGACCTCATAGCGATTAGTATTGGCTCAGGTGGCAGTGGTCGCAAAGCCATCAGAAGGAAATATCCCAATCGCAGTGAAATGTGACACAAGTTGATGACATCATCTGCGATTGGAATTTGACGCCCATAGTACAATCGCGTGCATGTCGTGCCACTTGACCTGGACTTATTTCAAGCTATCAGAAGGAGGAGCAAACTTGATCCAGAAAATGACTATATCCACGTCCCAGGATTTTGTAAGAAAATGCGACTATTTCTGCATTCTAAATACAAGACGGGGTTATTTCATTCTGTAACCGTGACAAAAAAAATTAAATTTTCAGTCAGCTATCAATTATACAAGTTCTCCCACTTAAAAAGATAAGAGAAGCCTGTAATTTTCATCATAGGTTTACCTCAACTGTGAGAGACAAAATCAGAAAAAAATCCAGAAAATCACATTGTCTGATTTTTAAAGAATTTATTTATAAATTATGATGGTAGTATATGGTCAATAAAAAAAGTTCAACTCAATACTTTGTTGGAAATGACAGCAGTCAAATATTTTCTAAGTCTTTACAAGGTTTTCACAAACTGATGCTGGTATTTTGGTCCATTCCTCCATGCAGATCTCCTCTAGAGCAGTGATGTTTTGGGGCTGTTGCTGGACAACATGGACTTTGAACTCTTCCAAAGATTTTCTATGGGCTTGAGATCTGGAGACTAGCTAGGTCACTCCAGGACTGTGAAATGCTTCTTACAAATCCACTCCCCTGTTATGCAGGCAGTGTGTTCGGGATGGTTGTCATGCTGAAAGACCCAGCCATGTTTCATCTCCAATGCCCTTGCTGATGGAAGGAGGCTTTCACTCAAAATCTGACAAAACATGGCCCCATTCATTCTTTCCTTCGTATAAATCAGTCGTCCTGGTCCTTTTGTTGAATAACAGCCCCAAAGCAGGATCTTTCCCCCCCTGTGCTTTACAGTAGGTATGATGCTCTTTCTCCTCCAAACATGACAAGTAGAGTTCTTACCAAAATGTTTTATTTTGGTTTTATCTGACCATAGACATTCTCCCAATACTTTTCTGGATCATCCAAATGCTCTGTAGTAAACTTTAGTCAGGCCTGAACATCTAGTGGCTTTACAGGAGGACACATCTGGTACTGCAGGGTTTGTAGTGTGTTACTGATGGTAGTCTTTGTTTCTTTGGTACCAACTCTCTGCAGGTCATTCACTAGGCCCCCCCCCGTGTGGTTCTGGGATTTTTTCTCACCGTTCTTGTGATCATTTTGTTCCCCCAAAGTGAGATCTTGCGAGGAGCCTCAGATTGAGGGAGATTCTCAGTGTTCTTCTATGTCTTCCATATCCTAATAATTCCTCCCACAGTTGATTTTTTCACACGAGCTGCTTGACTATTGGAGATTCCCAGCCTGGTGCAGGTCGACCATTTTGTTTCTAGCTCTTTGGTCTCGGCCATAAAGGAGTTTGAGGTCGTGGACAGGTGTCTATTAAATAAATTACGAGTTCCAACAGGTGTTATTAATACAGGTAACGAGTGGAAGACAGAGGATCTTCTTACAAAAGAAATTACAGGTCTGTGAGAGACAGACATCTTGCTTGTTTGTAGGTGATCAAATACTTATTTTATACCATAATTTGTTTAAAAATCAGACAATGTAATTTTCTGGATTTTTTTTCTCATTTCGTCTCTCAAAGGTGAGCCATACCTATGATGAAAATTACAGACCTCTCATCTTTTTATGTGGGAGAACTTGAACAACTGGTGGCTGACTAAATATTTCTCTGCTCTGTATTTACTTTCTAAATCAACTCTATCTTCAGCTGCATTTGATTAAGATGTGGAGCAGGTGGCAAATCATTTCAAACTATTTTTTTTTCAAAAATGTACTGATTTGGCATTTTGAGGATTTTAAAATGCAAGAAAAAAAAACTGATGTACAAGACCACCTGCCTTGTTTTCTCTGCTCTATTAATTAACCACAAACTTAGTTACATGGGTGTAAGCATCTTCAGAAAAGCTTTGCATAAGAGGAAAAACAGCCAACTTTATAATTGGTATAAAATAAAATACCACTGAAATACAGGAGACGATCAAGTTTGAAAAGCATAACTGCCACTCAGAAGTTCATCACAGTTATCAGGACAGTCGCAAGTGAAACCGGCCCGCTTCAGTAAGACCTCATGATGACAGTAGAGATGCAATATGAATGATGCGATGGCCAATTGCTATGAAGTATAACCAGCTTCTCTTGGTCTTAATCTGTTCCCAGTCTAGCGAGCCTGATTCCCATAATGAGTTTGAAGTTGTGATTGACGAGCCAGAGACAGAAAAGCCTCAGCTGCTGGTTCCACTTACCGCCAAGGAGAAAGGAAATGACCTGGTGACTTTGCTGGACTCCACCGCTGTTGTGGACGAAGAGACAGCAGGTCAAAGCGGCTGGCCGACAACGAGCAGCAATCTCCGCCCTCCTTCCGTCGACGCGGAGGATGAGCCGGGGGTCATTTCTGTTGGCGATCCAAAGCCGTCAGGTCAAGAACGAGAAGAGGAAGAATCGCTCATCATTACGCATGAGATTGAAACCATTCATCACAATGAAACTGGTGAACTTGTCCGTGACTACATCCCAACCCCTCCTGCGATTCTTGAATTGCAGACAGATGCTTCAATTGTCACTCTGTCTCCTAACCTGATATCAGAGGAAGACCTGCACCCTCCCGATGAAGAAGGAGAAAGTCTTGGTTTGGATATTGACCAGTTTGCCAGTACAGTTTCACCCATCACAACTCCACCTCTACACACACCATTTGATGCCCTGTTCACAACACCCACACCGCCAGTTGCAACCCTCAAAGAAGAAGAAGACACTAACTTGCTTCCAAATGGAGAGAAGATAGATTTAGAAATTCCAGAGCCATATAAACCTGGTGATGTCTTAGAAATTGATTCCAAGGATTTTACAGATTTAGAAACAAAAGCTGAACTTGAACCAGAAGAGAAAGTTGAAGACGAAAGGTTTGAATCTTTGCAGCCTAAACTTGAAGTTCTTGAGCCACTGGAAGAAGGCGTTCAAGCTCCACAACCTGAAATCAAGAGCAGTGAGCCAGATGAGGGAATAGTTGGAGTCTCGGAACCAAGTAAAGACACAGAGGAAGTTTTACAACCAGTAACTGGAGTTTCAGAGTTAGACAAAGAAGAGACATTTTCAGAAGCTGAGACAAAAGAAGCTTCAGAAACAGACAAACATTTGTCTGAAATATCTGATACAAAGGAGGAAGAAAGTGGAATAACTGAACTTTTAGAACCAGATAAAGAAATTGTTCCAGTTTCAGAGTTTGAGGAAGAATCAACTGCAGTTTTGGAATCAGACAAAGGAGCTCAGGAAATCTTGAGACAAGAAGGAAAAGAAAAGGATCTTGATGTTTCAGATCGAGTTGTGGATTTTGAGGAAGAAAAAATGGACACAAAGACAACACCAGACGATGCTTTACATGAAGTTTCTCTAGAAGGTGCAGAGGAGGAAGGAGCTGTTGAATTAACAGCAGAACAAGAAGAGACAGTTAAAGAGAGTGTAATGGAGATAACGATTCCAGATTCTGAACCTGCTGAAGATGTTGGGGAGAGCTCAAAACAAGATCCAGGAGATTTGGGAGTTAAAGATGGACATATTCCTGAGGGTCCAGCACCGGAAACGTCTGCAGATAAAGATTTAGAAGTGTTGCTACCTGAAGTGCCTGAAGTCTCTCATGAAGTGGTTCTCGAAGAGCCTGAAGAAACAGAACCTGGAATTTCTGAGGAGGACCTACCGGAAGTTCTGGATGAAACTTTACCAGAGGTTTCTAAAGATTTATCTCCTGAGGTTTCCAATGAAACACTTTCTAAAGCTTCTGAGGAACCAATACTTGATATTCCTGAACACACAGTGCCTGAAGAAACCGTACCTGATGATTTAGAGGAAACTGGACCGGAATCAGCAGTGATGGGATCAGAACTGGGTGGGTTTACAGATGAGGTGGAAGAACCTGTGCCAGAGGTTTATGAACATGGCACCAAAGTAATCGAGGATACATCTCCACCAGCAGAAGAAGAAGATGGTTTTACAGTCCCAGTCCCAGTGGAGAACGTTTCTGAAACAGTAACAGACGTAACATCAAAACCAGAAGAGATTCCTGGAACAAGAGAAGAAGAGGAAGAGTTTATATTTGTTCCAACACCAGGACCTAAGAAGGAATCAGAAGCACCAGTGGTGCCTGGAACTCAACCTGCACAGGTGGAAACACCAGAGAAAGACACAACAAGAGTACCAGACGAAGAGCTTGGGGAACCTTTAGAACCACCAGTTCCAGCATCAGATGGTCAAAAGCCAGAACCAGAATCTGATCCAGACATCATACCAACACTGAGAGAATTACCTGTGGAGTCTGAAGCAGAATCCAAAGATCTGGTAGTTGAAGTCTTAGAGGGATCTGAAGCTTCAAAAACACTCCCAGATGATGGCAATGCAAGGACTGTTGGACCAGAACCCAAAGAGGACATCACCGAGCCACCTGCAGAATCAGTCAAAATCCTTCACACCTCAGATAACTTGGAGGATCCTCTCATGGGCAGAGATTCTGTTCAGGTTATCAAAGATCCACTCACACATCCTAAGGAGGAGGATAACATACCCATCATAGCGCTAGACCCGTTTTCCGAGAGAGAAATGGAAGCTCCTGAATTTGAGTATCCAGTCGTTTACACCGAGGAGGAGGAGGATGGTGACAGAATCCAGGAGGAGAGGGACCACAGTGCCTTTACAACAACAAAAACAACCAAGAGTGATCACTTTGAAGCAACTACTAGCACAGGTAAGAGAGAATGCCTCCTGACTATAACTTTTATGTTGTTAAAATACGGCTCCAAAAACATTAAATGATGCAATAATTCAATATTTATCAATGTTTAAGATGGGATTTCTCAGATTTGGCTAAGATTGCACACAATAAAATATTTGAATGTCTTTTGTTTACCAACAGATATCAAGACAGTTGAAGACATCAGTCTGGCAGTTACAAGAGCTCCAGAAACCCACCTCCCAGTGGATGCTGGTGCATCCAAAGGGCAGGCCTCAGGGCCAACTGTGGACCCTGGACTCTTTCAGATAGCAGAGGCACACACAATCCGTACTACAGCCGAGTTAATAGAAGGGGATGAAACTGAGCCAAAGGTTGAGTTGGAGCAAAATGAGCCAATCACCACCACTGTCAGTGAAACCTTTGAAGATGCGAGGAGAGAACAAACCGAGAGCCCACCACACGGAGCGGATGTAGTGGTCGACGAACCCGTTTGGCCTCTTCCTGAGGAACTGGACCACAGAAGCCAGCCAGGTTTGGACGCAAGCGAGCTGTGGGACACGGGGAGTGGTTTCACACCTGCAGGGGAGGCACACAGCACATCCCCCCCTCCTGTGAGGTATATTACCACGCCTTCAATGACCACCGCCAGCCACGGTCGGGAACTTGTGGTGTTCTTCAGCCTGCGTGTAACCAACCTGGACTTCTCCGAAGACCTCTTCAACAAGACGTCGTCCGAGTACAAATCCCTGGAAACCACTTTCCTGGATGTAGTGAGTACTGTTAAGCTTAATATAAAGTGGGGCGTAATGAAGAAACACAAAAGCACAGTAGAGGCAATGTTCTAACTTGGGGACATACTTCTCAAAGTTTATGCAAAACACAGCATTGGAATGAAAATGAAACTTTTTTTTTACTATTTTAGAAAAAAAACACTAAATAAACTTTTTTTGGCTGCTGACCTCTATAAATGGGACTTTAAAAGTGCCAAATTTATGACAATTTAAAATAAACTCATTTAATTACTGAAATTATGGTTCAATACCGTCTGTGTGCTGCCGCCTACAGGTTAAAACGAGGTATTACAGTTGGATTTTATGATTGGTCAAGTTTCACGTCATCATGCGTCTGGTCTATTTTGTGCGCGAGCAGGAAGTTACATCAAGATACATGAGAAAATTGGATTTATTTTCAAAATATAACCAATTTTTCCACAATAAAACACCGCGATTGACAAATGTGATCATGTTTTTGTATCTAAACAGACTGCAGAGATGAAAATAAACACACAACACAAAAATCAGAAACAGACGTAGTGAGCCGGTAAAACATATTATTTCTTTCACGGTTCTTGAATGAGTCATACAGTGTCATGACTAAAGCACATTTATTATAAGGTTAATGATGTTGAATTAACTGTCACTTTTCTTTACTCCCTCGAGAAATCTGAGGCCCTCAACCGAACTCTCTGCTTCCGTCCGCAGCTGCTGCCATACCTGCAGGCAAACCTGACGGGCTTCAAGAAACTGGAGATTCTCAACTTCAGGAAGGGCAGCGTTGTTGTCAACAGCAAGATGAAATTCACCAAGTCTGTGCCGTACAACATCACAGAGGCTGTCCACTGTGTGCTCCAGGAGTTCTGCACGTCTGCCGCTGAGAAACTGCACATCCAGATAGACACCCGGTCCCTGGATATAGAACCAGGTACAGTTTTTAATTGGACATGTTACGGACAGGAGAGATGTAGCCTCCATCGTGGATTTTTATCATTTAGTTTTTATTCTTTAACATAGAGACATGAGTTCAATACATTTTTGACTCATTCTAGCAATGCAGAATCTTATGGTGACTTATTTGAGGTTTTCAAGTCAAACAATGACATAAATAACAAAAATGCTTTAAGATTAGAGTGGAGAATTTGCATGTCTCCCAAATTTATTTACCATATTTTCTGGAGTATAAGAGCAAAAAATGTTAATCAAGAAAAAGAAAACCGTATATAAGTCTGGAGTATAAAAGTCTGACATTTCAGAACAAATCCTCTAAGCCCAGCGTAGCTTTAAAAAATATATATGTACAATAATCTTTTGATTTGTGTAAAAAAATATAAAAGTTTAGGAGGAAAATTCAGATTCTCTTTCATGTTTATTTTGGACGACACTTCTTCTTCTGCTGCTGTCAGTAGCAAATACTTATACTCAGATGCAGCGCCCTCTAGTGGTTGTTAGAGGAAACAACAGATAAAAGACAACTGGTGTTTACTGGGAAAATCACAAATACATAACCTTTTTTTTTAAAAAAAAAAAAGCACAAATTAGTCGCTCCTCAGTGTAAGTCTTACCCTGGGTAACCTATGAAAAAAACTTCGACTTATTCTCAGGAAAATACCGTAAGTTTAGTTGTGTTTTTGGTATTTTTTACCATTTTCTTGTACTTTTTTTTTTTTGATAATGGAGGACGCATATTAAAAAATGTAAGTTAAAAAATTGCATTTCTGAGTATTTCTTTATTTAAATCGCTGTGAATCCGGAGCAGACGAAGAAAAGCTGTTTGATAAGGAGCTTATACCACTCCGCAACGGGGAAGAGAAAAAGGGGCGGGGTGCCAATGGTCCCACCCACAACTCGGAGGAAAATTCCAATGAACTTCTGGTGTCCTGCAGAAACTACGTCCTAGAAAATGACAGGGTTGTTTTATTTCTGCGGAACACTTTTAACCCAGTTTTAAAGATGATTTAAAGTTTATAACCTTTATGAAAACTTACTGGAGCTCAGGATTGGTTAGAAGTGTTCGTGTTGAAGTTCTGGTGTTTTCTCAAAGATTTTACTTCTCTTTTGTCTACGTGAATGCATTTTCTCACCTAAAATTGGATAAAGCTCCCCTCTCCTGAGCCTAAAATACCTTGAAGACAGATGAAAACAGAGTGAAAGTAAAATAACTCATAAGATAAGAGATATAAAGAGACCAGCCCTCAGGTAGAGTTGGAACCTTTGAAACAACCAGGATCTGAGCCTTCAGGCCCACGATGAGCTCTGCTGCTAGACCAGAAACTAAAGGCTAAGAAGCCTGAAGTGCTCACACATCTTCATGTTTAGTTTACACAAAAGCAGCTTTAGAAGGAACCACTTCTTATTTAGTCTCCATCCAGCTTCACCTCCTCAAAAATGCTGACTCCGATGGACTTTTTCTTTCTCCGACTCTCTCCTCACAGCGGATGAAGCCGATCCCTGCAAGTTCCTGGCCTGTGACGAGTTCTCCCGCTGCTCAGTGAACCGGCGGACGAAGGAGGCGGAGTGTCACTGCCAGCGGGGGTTCCTGTCGGTGGACGGCCTTCCCTGCCAGAGCGTGTGCGTCCTCCAGCCGGACCACTGCGGAGACGGAGAGTGTCAAATAGTGCCAGGACAGGGAGCCGTGTGCAAGTGAGTCGATGCAGAAGATCAGCACAAAGCTTTGATTATCACAGTTTGACCAACTAACTTCACTATTTACTCCATTGCAACTCATTGAAATACTAGAAATCTATGAAAAATTGCTGTTTAGTTAAGATTTTTTTAAAGACTTTTAGGGAATTTACATTTTTAAAGGGTAACCAAACAGGGTAGTTGGAGGCGGGGCTTGGGAACATGACTGTTATCATTACTGGAGCTGCAGATCTGAAACTTACACGCCCCCTCAGAGGAGATTTTGGAAAAACTTCATAATCATGATTAAAACAACACTGGGAACATTTTTTTTATTTTAATAAAAAAACTGTCATTGGGAGATTTTAACCAGAAACCCCACAGAGATGGTGTTAAATGTGGTGAATTCTGATGATCCGTTTGCAAAGCTGTAAATCAACATCCATTCTTTCCTCTGTTTGAGTTTCAGCTTTTCAAAATGTTAGTTTGCGTGCAACAAGTATTAATTCCACCCTGCAGGTTTTCACTGTTATTTTAGGAAATTATTTGCACTTCCTCTTGTAATATCGAATAAAACTTTCACATTTATTGATTTTTCTATTTTCTAGTCTCACTGCACACTATGTTTATGTTTGCTTTCATGATTTAATCTGCTCGGGTAAACAGGAACAAATATGTTTCCAAAGCGAAACAAGCCGAAGTGAATAAAGAAAACGTGAATATCCAAACGCCGCGTCCCATGGCGAGGCAAACACGGCCTGCGAGGGTTGAATTCCTCTTGGATTTGCCACATTTCATTAACACTGAACCTTGTTTGGTCTAATCCAGCATCCAGACTGGCTAAATGCAGAGAAAAACAGAACTAAATACCGAACGCAGCTCAGCACGTTTCCGGTTATCTCATTTAGCTGCATGACAGCGCGCCTGGAAGAAGCCCAGAAATCATTCCCGGACACTCATTCAACAAGAATCCTTAAAGGATTATTTATTCGTTTCACCTCGCTCTTCTGGACACTTTAAATATTCATGTCCCGGGGTTCCTTCTTTTTAAAGAAGCATTTATTGGACTCTTTGTTTATTTCAACGTTTGTGGAGTTCTTGCCTTTTTGAATAAATCTGATGCTTCTAGAAGAGCTCATCCAGCTAAAAGAGAAATGTGGGCCACGAGAGAAAGCTTGAAAATAAAAATAAAAGGTTGGAGCGTGGAATGAACTCTGCAGTCGTCCCGGAGGAGTCGACAGAGCTTTGTAGGACCGGAACCTGGAATTCAGAACAGAACAGTGAGGGTGACAGGCCGTCCTCAGTCTGCTGGCAGAATAATCACCAGAAAAGGTTTTTACCTCTTCTTCTAGCTGCCGGCAAAGGTCAGAACTTTACTGAGGTTTTTCCAAGTAAAGTAAAACCTCAGTAAACCTTTTTTTTCTTTTAGTTTCTTTTCATTCTTTTCAAACGCTGCTCTTCCGTCAATGTTGCGTCCTTCTCTTTATTTTCTTTATGCGTGCCTCTGTGCCTCTGTAGGCTCCAGGAAAAGCACAAACATCTCAGTTTTACTGAAGTTTCAGCAAAAACTTGTTTCTTTACATTGCAAACTATTTGATATTTGCAAAGTTTTCAAACCTTTTTTTAGACGTTCCAGATTTTTTGCTGTTTTTAATGATATTTCTCTTAATTAGCACCATGGAGAATGTTCTGTCTCATTAAGAGCTGGGATTTAGAAATAAGGAAGTGAGTCTAAAGATTACAATAAAACTATAACTTCTCAAAGAACTCAAAGTACACTGTGTATTTTGGTTTAACTTTAAGGAAAACTAGCATTCTCATTATTTTGGAATCACATAATTAGATTTATATTCTTAGAATAAGTGCTGGTTTTACATGTTGTAGTAGCCATGAATCAACCTTTTTATTTGTGTAAGAAATGAATGAATATTATTTTGATTTATTATAGTATTGTTTGTCGCCATATTGAGCAGGTATCACCTGGTGCATCACATGGTTGTGGGCGGAGACGTTTTTTGTTGTTATAGCTCACCTGTTTATTGCACACCTGTAAGGTAGAAGGGAGAGGGTGAGCTGGGTTGCCACATTTTTTGTTGACCGCTTAAGTTGTCGCTTTATCGCCTTTATGTTACATTTTTTTGCCTATTCTGTGCATTTTTATTTGGCTCACATTAATCCAGAAATTCCAAGCTGTTTCAATCATCTTTTTGTTATAAAAATAAAAGGCTCAAGTGCATGACCCAATTCAAGTCCATTTTTGCCAAGCGCGTCACACAATCACCGGACCCAGCGTCAGTCTCTCAGCGACTTTGGACTTTTGTTGTAGTCGTTACACATGTTATAAAGATTTATTAGGATAGTATAACTTTTACTAAGAGGATATTTTTCATTTTGTTCATATTTTGTTCTAAAATGAGTTTTTCTATTCATTAAACTAGTTTTTTGTTATTAAAGTGAAGTACAATCACTTAGATAAAAACTCAAAAATATTTGCTTAAAAATAGCAAATGAATATTTATTTTTGGACTTTTTAAAGATTCAATCTTAATTAAGTCTATTTGAATGCTTAGTCTGTTGATTTTGATTTCTAGTTAAAGTCTATGGAGTCAAATCAAGGCCATAAAAATGCAAAACCCTAAAAAAAAAAAAAAACTTGTTAAATTCAAACTGGTGTTAAAATAAATTAAAATGAAACTTTCTGGAATTCTAAAATAAAACTAATTATTTTCAGCTTCAAATTTGCTGTTTTGGACTTTCAAAACTTCTTTAGTTTCAAATCTTCTTTTTTACTTTAAACTCGTTTCTTTTGGTTTTAAATCTTAAATTTTTAGGCTTGAAACTTTAGTCTCCATTCTAGCAACTGAAGGGGGGGCAAGGACAAATCAAAAGGGATGAGGGTGGTAACTTCAGTCCTGGTGCGTTCACTGACCCTGGGAACTTTGAATATTACTGTCAGAAAATGTCAGTAATGTCCGTATTATGGTGGCAAGAGAAAGGGGTCATAGATAATTAAAAGACCTGTCCGTATGGGACACACCAAAAGGCGCTTTGAACGCGTTAGCTCTGTGTTTTGGACTCGCGGTTTGTGATGGTCAGTGCGGCGTTCTTTGTGCCGCTTTTCATGACAATTTATGACTCCTTTCACTTCCGCCATTGAACAAACATTTCCTAACAGTTATTTTCAAAGTTCCGAGAGTCAGTGAACGCACCAGGACTGAGGCTACCGACCTCATCAATTTTTTTTATTTTTATTTTTTTTAAAGATTCACATGATTTCATTTCAAAATAAAATACACCGTGTGTCACATAGGATCATGTCAAACAAGCAAATATAGCAGTAGGTAGTGTGATCTATTGAGTGATTTATGAAAACAAACTATACTTGCTATTTTTTTTAATCAATTTTGATTGGTCCTTTGTATTAGCTCCACCCCCACATGCAAGAACGTGGTCAAAAGTTTCCAACCAGAATTTTTTTGATTCTAAAAAAGATTTGAAACCGAAAAAAAATTTTTGAGAGTGACATTTTCAGTTTTTAAACTTAAAAACACCAAATGCTAAGCTGAAGATAATAAAGTTTACATTAGAATTGCAGAACGTTTCTGACATCATTTTTTTAGATTAAAACCAATATTCCAGGTTGAATTTTTCCAAGTTGTTTAATTTGGGTTTAAAATCTTTATGTCCCCGATTTGGCTCCACAAAAGTCCCCCTATGATCTTTTTTTTTTTTTCTTAATAAAAAAAAAAAAAACTTCCCTGTTGTGACGTAAAGAAGGCTCATTAATTCAAACAGAGCCTGTCTGCTCAGTTTGATTGGAAATGCAAAAAATAAATAATTTCTTGTTACATTTGTTGTCTTCTATAAGAAAAATGCCACATATAAATGTTAAAAACTCAAATAACTTTAATAAATGTCACAATTTTACAACTTTTTAGTGATTTTCTTTTAAGCTTAGCATTCTTTTTTTATTTTTAGGCTACCTTTTTTTTTGCAGTTCAGGATCAGAGGATGTTTTGTACAGAAACCCTTTCTCCCGCCTTTATCCTTGCAGACACAAAGGAGGCTCAACATATCCCGGCCTGGCCTTTTAAGAAATGACACTGGATGGGACCGCACCTGAGAGCACAACAAAAGGTACCCCGAGCGGGAGGCAGATTTATTGAGACGATGTTCTGATTATATTTCACAAGCGCACTCATGTGTTACTTCAAGAAAAGAGCGCGCGCTCTCCCGGTTTAAATTAGAGCTGATGAAGGTGAGATTAATTTCCAACACAAACACCTGTGAACGCCATTATCCGCCGTGATTATTTCATTTAAACGAGTTGCCGCTCTCTAATCCGGGCTGTCAGTCTGAGCCCAAATTAGTTTAATGCTTTCTGTGTTGAAACAGACACACACAGCTGATCGGTGAGTAATTAAACCTCCCAAAGGATGGAGGAGGACTGAACAACAACAGCTTCAGCGTCTCACTGAGAGGCGATTAGTCTGCCTCTAGGTGATCCTCGTTTGGGGTCTGAGTCACCGGCCGAGCTGCAGGGGAAGGAGCTGGAGCTCCTGTCACCTGCTCCTGCAAAACAAACTGAAAGGAGAACATGAAATGCAATCCTGGATTGCATTCGCCACCTGGGTTTGCGTTGAGATTCTTTGTTGTGTCGGCGCCGAAGGCTCCAGGGTCACCGGCTTGTAGACAGAGAGGCTTAGCAAATGAAAGGGAGGTGACGCCTGGGGCTGAATCTGTTAAAGGGTGCAAACAAAAGCAGAAGAAAACCTTCATTAAAGCTTTTTCTTTAACCTTGTAGCCAAACTGAATTTCTAATCATAAACGAAAACAACAAATCAACATGGATTCGTTCTTTGATCCTAACTTCTTAAATTGCTATTGTCCTTGCAGTTCATCAGAAGGATCATGTTCAAAATAAGAAATCCCTTTTGTGTGCTTCCATACAGTTCTTTACATTCATCAGATGGCTGTTGTGGATGAGCATCACTCCACATAAACATTAGAAATCATGTTTTATGGATTTAGTCTCCAGAGATTCAAACTTTTTTTTTTTTTCCTATGTTCAGGTTTTTTGTGCTCGGGTGTTTTTAAAGACAGGACATAAGAGCAGCTCCATGAAGATTTGAGAGGACTCAGTCTCTGCAAGCCTAAATAATAAATTAAACGCATGTTAAAAAAAAAAAAAAAAAAAAATTCTCTCTGAATTTTATATCATAGCATTTTAAGTTCCAGAATCTGATAGAAGAATGTTTTTCTGTCATTTTTATTTGCATAATCTTGATTTATTTTTTAAATTTGAATCATTCAGAACGGGACTGAGTGACCCCGCACCCTGCCGTTCCAAACAGGAAGTACCCAATACCCATAGACGTCCACTGAGAAATAATCAGCTTTACTCAATCATTCCATTTGTCAGATTTCTTCATCTAATATATATTTTAACATGTTCTTGACCATCCTAATTTTTCTTAATATAAATGGTTGCCATGGAAATGATGACTCAGACAGACTCTGGTTCCAATATCCAGTGCTTGCCCTCGGCATAGGCAACCAAGGCGGCCGCCTAGGGCGCCATCTGCTGAAGGGTTGCACCAAATTGCAATGACTTTTCTTTTGTTTTACAGTTTAACACACCACTCATTTAGTGTAAAATGTTTTTAAAAAGGTAATAGTTAAAACCATGAATAAAATAACAAAAGTTTGACATCAAACCTTTAAATCTTAAACACTGGCGATGTCTACCGTGCGGATTGAGACTTACTGTCAGTGCGGTGGTTAGCGTGGAACCTTCCTTTGCAGAGGTAAGGGGTTCATGTCCCGGCGGGGGAGAAGTATTATTAAAAGATAATAATTTTAAGTAGTTGTTATTTAATTGTTGAGAATTTAAATTATATAAATACTTATTTGAACGTATTCCGGGCAGCTACAGTGTTTCTTTTTTGCATGCAGTGATATTCATGTGTGTGTAAAAATGAGCATTTATTTCATTTAGATTAGACATTCCTGACGATTTACAGAGGGCTTGTTTGCTCTGTGATTTGTCCAGAATACACCAATTTCAAATGCTAAGCAAAACTTTGGTTAAAAGTCTGATTCTTTATTAGTTTAAAACAAATTATCTTATGCCCCATTTGTCAAAGTCAAGGCCCGGGGGCCGGATCCAGCCCAGATCATTTTATTTTATTGTTTTTAATGGGTCGATGTTATCTTGAGCTCATTTAAACACATTTTTATGGAGGGTAAAATTTTCAACGTTACATAAGGTTTAAGCTGATTTATTTTAGAATATTATTGCTGACTTTTTGATATCATAATTACGTTTAAAAATGTACAATTCTAAAGTATTAAAATTGACATCCTGCTAGCTTTTTGGACTATTTTGGCATTTACTATGATTTTTTAAGCTATTTTGGAGTCTAGCTAACATTTCAGGTACATCCTGTTTTGGCTAATTTAGGCTGAGTCGGTAATGAGAATGTGTTTGGTTTTGGAGTTTAGCTAATATTTCAGCTACATGCTAGCTGTTTTTGCTAATTTAGGCTTTTTTTCAGTTTCTTTTTTAGTCCATTTTGTAATTTAGCTAATATTTCAGCTATATGCTAGCTTTTTAAGCTAATTTGGGCTTTTTTCCCCTACAGCCTTTTAGGCTGTTTTGGAGTTAGAGCTAATATTTACTTGCTCACTTTTTTGGCTAATTCAGTCTCTTTTCAGTTTTTTTTATTTTTTTTATTGACTATTTTGAAGTTTAGCTAGTTTTTCAGCTACATGCTAGCTGATTTGACTAACCTAAGTTTTTTTTATTTTATTTTATTCTTGTCACAAAAAAGCATATTTCATACAATTAAAAAACACACGGCTTTTGCTAAGTTTTGATCATTAGAAAACTTTTATTGTTAGAGTTTGTTTTTTCCTCAACAATCCGGAGCAAATTTTCCGTCTGAACACCCAACTGGTCCGGGACCATGAGCGGCTCTCTGACCCATCATTTGGTTTAATTCCTCTCATTTACAATAACTATGCTTCTTTAAAGACTTAAGTAAGACATCTTAATCATATGGTTAAAGAAAATTCTCTAAAAAAACCAAAACATTTCACTCCTTTTGTGTCTCTGCAGACTCTGAAGTAGATCATGGAAGAAGAAACTTGAAATCTTCAAAGGCCTCGCTCACTGAAAAACAAAGAACAAATCTGGGATCGGTGGTTCCAAGGTGGTTTATGGGAAAAAAAAAAAAATAACAAAAAAAGAAACTTTTTTGGACTTCATACCAGAGGATGGTCTTTCCATCTGGAGAAACCTCAATGAAGCCGCTTCAAAACTGTTGGAGTTTCGTCTGCAGCTAAAGACTGGGACGCATCAACCAGGTTTTTATCGATCCACTCTGGACTGTTTTGTACAGTTTTGCTGATTCTGTCATTGTAGATCATAGGTTATGGATTATATCAGAAACAGTTGAATAGCCCTTTTAAATGTGGAAACATTCACTGGTGTTTTGTTTTGTCAAAGGCCTCCCAAAATATAAGACAATCTGTGAAGTTTACGTTTTTATGTGTTTTTTTTTTTGGAAAATAATTTTAAACAAACTGGTTTAGCGTTAAAACATGTTCCTCCAGTTATGGGTAATACCCAAATTTCCCATCATCCTTCGGTATTCAAACATAAAACATCTGTAAGTTTAGAAGGATGCAATCATTCAAAATAAGTAACGCAACTCAATGTGTGAGAGTTTGAAAATGAGTTCCACAGCTTTGACCAATCAACCATGACTGTCGTCATGGGAGATTGGTCAAAGTTGCAGGAAAGTTGCATGAAAATGTAAAGTTGCAAAATGAGCGACAAATGTCAGGTTTGCAATAGTTGCGATCACAACATCACGAAATTCTGGAGAAACTTTTAAATCCAAAGGACTTTCCCAGGAGGAAAGCGCAGACCGCTACGCACTCACAGCGAGCCTGCATGAAGAAACGTCATCAGCTCCGCATTTCTATATTCGGGCACAAGCTGAGACGGACAAACATGTTGACGAGTTTGAATCGTTACATCCTTTTTCCAAAAGTATTCTGAGAATGTATCGAGCACCAGGTGCAGATGATGAAACTCACATGAATAAATGATTCTCAGCAGTTCGGATCATCTCTGTAGCCCAAAGCAGTTTGTTTTGAACTTCTGTGTATTCAAGCATTTTTGATTGATTGAGGCGTCAAAGTTCTGTCAGACACACAAGACTTTGAAAGAATCTCGTCTCCCTTTCAACATGATCAAAGGCTAAATCTGCAGCCAAACTGTTGGAATTTTTTCATTTACATAATAAACTTAAGTAAAAGCACATTTTTAGATCCGCTTTCACTTTGCTCTCCTGAACTTTTGCTTCGGGTCAAGAGTCGTTTAGCTAAATCAGCCACTTTATATGTTAATAGATTCCGTAACTGTTGTTCACTTTATGTAAATAACATGTCAGCGTTCTCCTCTCTGTGTCAACTAATGTACTCGTGTTTATTATTGCTGCTCTGGGAGAACCACTGACTGTAATGTTTTTCCTAAAGTGTTAATGTGTTTCATAATTATTAGTTGTACTGAATAATAAAAAAAAAAAAAAAAAAACTAGTTTTTTAGAGTCGTTTAGTTCTCTGACTAGTTTTTTTTTTTTAGTTTCACGGAGAGCTCGTTTTTGTCTGCAGCTTCACAGAAGTTTGAAAAAACGCAGAGAGAGACGGAAGAAACATGAAACTCATTTATTTATGATCAGCGTTAGAAAAGTGACAATGAACAAAGGCAGTGCTTTCCGAGGAACGGTTGCGACGTTTTCTTGCAGGGATGTTTTACAGGTTGTCACTCCGGAAGGGAAACACCAACAAAAACATAAATAAGACCCTTCACATTCGGCACCAACATGCAAAAGATTCATCTACGTCATCCAGTCAGAGGTGTGCAAGACAGAGTTTGGTCTGATCATTCCTGAATCTTTGGAACGGAAAGGAATGGATTTCAGTTCGAGATGAGGGATGAATCCCAGCTGGAATGGACAAAAAGGGAAGTCTCAGTGGATTGATGGAGAGATTTCCTGCTGCAGCAAAGAAAGCAGTTCTTTTATCTAATGTATTCTTGGAGAAAAAAGCTTGTTTGTTTCCAGAAAACCTTCAGTTTTTTCACTGAAGATCTCCACCAGGTATAAAACCTGACCTTCAAATGCTGTTAAGTTATTATTTAACAGGGAAAATGTATTTATATTAAACTTAGCAGTTTGGATCAGAAAAACAATAAATCACTGTTTACAGATGACAAATGTGCAGCCAGAGGAAAAAAAAAAAACAAAAACGCAGAGCGTCGGCGATGGTCCGTTTCATGACTGAACGCTCAAAAGATGTGAAAAATGCTGATGCGGCTTTGACTCAAACGGATTGTTTTTTTCTGCTGCGGATCTTCACAGCCTCAAAACAAGCCGCCGCTCAGAACAGCTTATTGCTTCTCGTTAGGATGCCTGAACAAAAAGAGCAAAACGTGAAGATTCTTGTGAGGATTTTAGCCGTCGCGTCCTGTTCGTGTCCAATGGAAACTGGAATTTGCGTTTGTTTACGCAAAATATGTACATTTTCCTAGAAATTCTGACAAATGATGGCAGATTGTTTTGTTTTTGCTAGCGGTTGCATAATTATTTCACATTTTCGTCTCTTGTGTGTGGAAAAGCGTCTGGTGTCAGTTTGGAGCATTCTCGTTAAACTCATTTAATTCACACAGAATGAGGAAAGGAATCACAAAGTGAGCAGATCAACAAGTTCCCGAGTTACATTCGGCTGGAAAGACAACAAAATAATAACAATAATAAATCAAGACATAATCAGAAATGGAATAATCTTCCAGTCGAGCATCACTGACTCCTCCTTGTGCAAGTTTCCCGCCCTGTAAAGACCACATGAAGAAATGTAAACAACAGGCTTTAAGTCTTAGCAGGGGGACCAGCTAGCCGTTAGTGAGAAGAATCATCATAATTACTGAACAAAACGATGTTTTCTGGTCAGCTTTGAACACTACTTTTCTAATCAAACCCTGTTAAAGTTGTATTAAGGCCTCATAGCTAGACTTGCAGAGATGAACTGGATGTGATCATGTTGTGTGATTTGCCTGCATAGGGTGCAAAGCTTTCCCACCTTGAAACCATCAAGGAACTGCAAACCAGCAAGAACGAAAAAAAAAGATTAAGGAAAAAGGAAAGTTAAAGGAGACGGTAAGTGTGGAGCGGCCTGCAGTCGGAGCGCTCGCGCTGTCCGTGTGGGGTCCCTTTTGTTTGCAGCGCCAGACGCCGGGGGTGTCATTTCAGCATGCTCTGCAGCATGGCCGTGGCGTAGGTGGGCCGCGCTTGCCGGCTCTCGATGGCGCTGCGGAGGTACTGGATGCCGCCGCAGCGCTCCCAGATCTCCTCGAACTGCCGGGGCAGAATCTCGGCGCCCCTCTTCCTGGACAGGCCCGTCTCCTCCAGGCTCAGCTCGCACATCTCCATGTCGTCTTTGCCTGAAACACAGACGCTTCCAACGGTTTTTATCTGCTCTTTTAGAAACAAACAAGCAATAAAACTTTTAGCTTTTGATCGGCATCAGTTTTTCATTCCTCGGATAAATGTAATCTTCCAGCTATTTGGTCGGAATATTCTTAAATATGTAAGGAAAACTGTAAAAGCATAATTCCAGATTTAAAAAAAAGGAAAAAAATAGTGGAAGATCTGTTTATTTCTTCTTTAAAGACATTTAAGACATTTTTTTTATTATAAAAAATCCTAGCAGTGTTTTAAATATGAAGTTTTTAACCAAAATTCCACAACCTAAATGTCTTAAAAAGCTATTTTTCATGTTGATCTGAATCCTTTCTTTCCAAAATCTCCTCTGAGGGGGCGGGGCAAATAAAAGCCCCCTCACCCCCCGTCCGATTATGTTAGCTAGAATAAATCTTCACCGCTGCCATATAAAAACCTCACACAATATTGGCAGTTGTATCGTTTCAGCCTTAAAGTGTTTTATATTTACTAATTGTGTGAAGAGCCACAGATGTAACCGTGAGTGTGAATTCTGCCCCTAAACCAGGCTGTAGGTCAGGGGTGGACAAACTGCAGCCCAGGGGGCCAAATGCGACCTCTTAGGCTATTTAATCTGGACAAACTGGAATAATTTACATTCATAATCTTTCTGACATTCATGTAAGTTTTTAGAGCCTAACAGTCCTTTTTCCCATCATTCCAACGTCACATGAATGCAGCATTTTTCTAAATTTGCATTTTCCTTGATTAAGATCAACCCATTGGTGCAATTGGTGTGAAAATTGGAAAGAAAAAAAAAATTACATATTAAATTAATTAATCGTAAATCTGAAAAAAATGAATGACAAACAATTGTCCTTTTTTTTGTTACATTATCACCAGCCACTTATCTGCATATCACAATATGAAATCACATGCAAAAATGTACATTTAGATTGTTTATTTTAAACCCTTTAAGGGCCTAAAACTCTGGTTTTGTCCATCTTTGAATTTACTTCTATATTTTCAATTTGAAAGACTACCTTCTAATTTTTTTTTTTTTTCAATCCAAATGAAAGCCCGTTCTTGTCCAGACTCTGTTATTTCTTTCTCTTAAAAAGTAAATTACCAAAAAACGCGATGCATCTCATCTGACAGATTTCAGAGCCCTTTGTGGCCCACCGGTCCAAAAGTTAGTCCACCCCTTCTCCAGGTTGTTGTTGTGACTCTTGTTTGTGCTCTCCGGTCCTGACAATCACGTGCCTGCTTGTCAGGACCAGCGAGCACGTTTGATTGATCTGGATGATGATGTGTCGGCCCAACTGTGACCTGCTGTTCTAGTTTTAGGATTATGTGGAGTAAACCATGTCCAGACTGGAGTTCATGTGACGGGGATGTCAGCCACACGCCGTCAAGTTGGCATTCCAACAGGAGCACAGGAAGACCCTTTCTTCTAAATGTTCTTTGATGATCAGCTGTAAAGGTCTGAATTTGGAGATTTCTGCTGAACAGAAGCAGCTCAACAAATTTGGGTGAAAAAAGGATCCACATTTACAGTTGTTAAATTCTCACTGCAGACTGAATCATGAGGTGATGAGATGAAAACCTGTTTTTTACTTCGACACACTGACCTGCCACCAGTAGGATGGGCTGTTTATCCGGATGCAGCTCCATCTGCCTGGCGATCCAGGGCCCGTCGAAGTGGGCGTACCACCAGCCTTTCTTCTTGCTGTTGGGGTCTTTGTACTGGTCGCCCGGCCGGATGAAGGGAATGCGGAAGAAGCGCTGCTGCCGGTTCATCGCCACTTCGTACTGCCGCGCTGGGATGGGCGGGGCTGCGTTCTGCTGGGCTGCTTTTAGGACAAAAACAGAGTTAGACACGGTTCTCCAAAGAGAGTCCGTGGTGGCGTTTACATGCAGTCTGGGAAGAGAATTATGGGAAATGTAGTTGTTCCTGTTCACCCAAACGTGTTCACCCGAATCCTGAAGATTCTTATCAAATAATACATAAATATGGTCAGAATTTTGTGAGTTTGTCAAACCAACTGGTTTTTGTGATGGACTGATTGCCAGTCGTGTCAGTTCATCACCATCGGAGAAAAAAATGAAGCTTTGCTGAGAAAGTTGACATGAGGAGCTGCCAACAGTCCCTGCCTTTGATTTTCATCATCACATCGCATTGCTTTTAATTAGGAATAAACACCTCTGAGCCTGCATTTCAGTGATTTGTGGGGCAGGTAGAACACAGGTGACTGCACAGGAACTTCTCTCATTTATTTGAAGGCCTAAAGCCACAAACTCAACACGGGGTAAAGAGTTCCAGACGACACAGCCGAGCTGGAGAGTTAATCGTCTCACCGGGGACATGAGTAATGCTTTATGTTAAGGTCCTTGCATTAAATTAAAAATAAATAAAAATGGGCTTTAGTCACGCAAACACCTTCGAATTTCTCGTTAAGCGACAAACATTCTGTTAGTTCAATCCTTGGATTTTAATCCATAAATAAAGCTTGTTAGAGACAAAACAAAGATTCAGTTGCCTGCACATCCAGGTAGGGCTCCAGTTTGGTGTAATGATTTCCTGCAGGTTTTTGGGTCGTTTTGAAAATTGGCTGAAGATCCAAAACACGGTCAAGCTGCACACAAGCCAACAACTACGCTCCGATTTATTTACTGATGGTGGGAGCTTCATGGAGTGGATTTCCAGAGCTAAAGCCTTAGTCACATGCACCTGGACGAGGGTTTTTGGACTGTCCAGGAGGAGCGCAGGTTAGAGTTCCTTTGATGAAACACATTGTAAGTATTTGTAAGGATGATGTTAGTTGCACACAATTATGACATACAAGTGATGTTCTATGATTCTCTTATGTCAAACTCTAATCCAGGCCTCGAGGGCCGGTGTCCTGCATGTTTAACAGCTAACCTGCCGTTGAAGCTCCTCATGACCAAACACACCTGATCCAGGTGATCAGCAGCAGATCAGGGAGGATTGACTTTACTTGCTAGTTAGGTGCTGACTGACTGCATGCAAATGTTATCTTAAATTCAGTCCAGCTGCACACACTTATCACGTGAACATTATGGCGTGTCAAGTGCAAGTTCAATTTTTGTGTGGCCCGCGAGTTCTGCATGAATGGTACTTTCACAGTGCTGTGTGTGGAGCTGACAAACCAACCAATCAGGGTGGGGTGTATAGCTCTTGGGGGCGGGACATTGACCAGGCTTGAAGCAGGGAAACTTCTAGGGCAGGAAACCTGACACCCCTCCTCCCCAGACCACATTAATGAGCTCAATTGGAATTTTACCATTTGAATGTAATTTTCTCAACACGTGCAGCCATTGCTGTATGGAGTTCCATTTGTGCCAAAAATATGTTTTCCTGTCCACTTTGTCTACTAAACAAGTTCAGAGCATTTGTTTATGTCTATGTACTACTAAGCAATAACTTCTTTGATGATGACACTTTGTGATGTTTCAGCTTGCTTTATACTTAAAACTTTTGCATCTGGTCGTCAGAAAAGTCCTTAGCAACAGTTGCTAGCATCGTTAGCTCCCGTCCTTTCACAGAACATGCAGAAGATATTACTTAGTAGTACATAGACATGAATAAAGGTTCGATAAACTAGTTGAGTGGACGAACATATAGAAAGTGAACGCAAAAAACATATTTTTGGCACAAATGGAACCCCATAAATTGAGTTTTATGGGATTAAATTGAGTTTGAGACTCCTGCTCTACGGGTCACCTGCAGACCGTCCGTATCCGTCCAGTTGTGACTAAGGCCTGCACGAGTGCACCGAGCCGGGAACGGTGCAACGACGCCATGCCAGCTTTGATGAGGAGGAGATAATGGTGCGGAGCTGCTTTCATGCTGTCGGCTGCTTGCGCTCAATAACACGTTCTCTCAAACAGCTAGTGAAAGGCTCAATTAAGTAAAAAGATTATGATACCTCGTAAAAACATGGATGGTTTTATCTTTGCATAAACTGTCTGGCGCTCATGGAGTGTCAAATGGGTTTTGGGATGAGTAGGAAAGGAAACTGAAAGTGAGGAATTCTCGTCCAATTTCGTCCTAAAAAAATCCTCTCTATTTAGTTTGTGTCTATGGGGTAAAAAAAAAAAAAAATAGATAGAAAATTTGAATAACAGGCATTGTAAATTTGAAAAAGAGAAATTGAAAATTTGAAAGCAGTTTTTAGCTCGAAAATACATTATGAAAACTTCTTATTGAAAACTTGACGAAATAAAATTGATCATTTGAAAAAATACGATTGAAAACTTGAAATAATTTTTGAAAAAAAATTCTAATTATAAACTTGGAAAAGTAAAAAAAGTAAAACTGTTATCAATTGAAAAAAAATCGTTTTTATTTTTTCTAATTTTCAATAGTTTTCAACAATTACTTCAAGTAAAAAACTGCTTTAAATCTTCCTTTTTTTTCAAATTTCCAATGCCTGTTTTTTCAAATTTTAAACTTTTTTTTTTTAAATTCACTTTAAGCTGATCCTGATTTGACCCCATACATGCCACTGTAATATTAGATTAGCAGCTCATATCATTTACATTTTAGAGTTTCGTTTTTAAAAAAAAAAAAAAAAAAAGTCTTCTTATACTTAAGAGACTTGTAGCATTTTAAGGCTTAATACTTTCCAGCTCAACTGTTCTTAATTGGGATTTTTTTAGCGTCTCTACGGCTGTACTTGCAGTTGCTTTGAACTTCGCCAACGATGTCCAGAGAAAAACTTTAAAAGTCTTCCAGAAAGCCTGTAGAACTTAATTAAAACCACTTTAAATGACTTGGAGAAACTGGGTGCTTTAAGGGAACTACAAGACAAGAACAGAAATCTCTTCTTCACTTTGTTGTCTCTAATCCATCTTGTAAAGCTCTTATTTTGAAGGCTTGCACCAAGGACTTTAACATAAAGCCTTACCTGAGGGCAGTTTTCCTCTGACACATCAGAGCTGATCGGACACATTTCCCATCACTGCATGTAAACACAAAGCCCTGCTCTGCTGCTCACAGATCAGTTCAGAATAATGACCCGTTTCCCTGAAGTGGAGTCAGAGTCCTGCTGTTAGAGCTGTGGGAGGGTCAGCGGAGATCACAGCAGCGCTGCTGACAGAAGAGGAAACCGGCGAGACAGGAAGCACAGCAGGTGTTTCTGCGGCTCTCAGCAAAGTCGAGTGCAACAAAGTAATCAGCTTTAACTCTACAAAGTGCAGCACAGAGTCGGGATCTAAAGGCTGGAGAAGCCTCCCTATTTGAAGCCGGATCAATCAAACACATTCATGCCAGCACATCTTTTCCTTTTAGAATCAAGCAAACAGTTTGCATTTTTAACCACTTTTACTACACGAGCTTTGAGTGTTTACACACAAACATTAACGTCCGTTTCAAGGCGACAGACCCCATCACCAGCTACAGTCCTCAAGCAGTTCTCTTAAAAGAGAAGAATTGCAGAAGCCCAAACACTTTCCCTCCAAACCAAGCAGCAACTGTCAGAGAGGTCCCTTAAACACAAACACACAGAGCACCCCCCTTTACGGCTAACCAGAGAAGCACTTGAACTTCACTTCACACCTCTTTCACTGTTTACAACTGCTGGATGCAGCTCCGGGTTTTTGCCTATTAAAATATGAAAAGTGATTACATGTGAAGGGGTCAGGCATGTTCGGGGTCCAAGGTTGATTGAAGAAAAATAAACATTTTAGAGCTTAAACTGAAACACTATTTTTTGGTTTTTTTGGAGAATTTCTTTTGGGAATATTGTGAAAAAACAACAACAAAAAAATAGTTTACTAACTTAAAGTCCCACTCCGATCAGCTTTTGATCTATTATCAAGGTGTTCCCAAAGGTCTTTTAATTGTGATTAGGTCATAGTTTCTGCAGAACGCCGCAAGTTCATTAGAAATTCTCCTCTGAGTTGGGGGCAGGATTGTTTGTATGGAGCAGCCCCGCCTCCCTTTCCCCTCCCCGAGGTTGAACGTGCGTTCAAGCAGCCACTACCAAAGAAAAAGCATGTCTTTGGACGTTTCAGGCTTCTGCGTTCAAAACTCTTGTGGTAACACCGCCACTCAATTTATAAAAACAGCTAAACAAAAACAAATTTTGACCTATCAGGGACTCTGATTTGGTAGTGATGTAAGGCTTTGGTTTATCGGTGAATCCAGACATAGCGATGGACCTGACGACATCTGCGTTTGTTTTCCAGATTAATAGAAACACCAGCAGTAAACTGAACCGTTTCTGCTCAGTGAGATTTGTATCGCTTCAACACTTCAACACAAAGCTCTTGGTAAATGCGCTGGTTAATGTTAGAAAAAGAAGAAGAAGCCCCTCTCTGCTTGTACAGTGTGAACACAATGGGGATTTGATGCCCTTTATAGAATGTTCATCAAATGCTCGTAGTGTACGTAACTTAAGAGCTCAAAGCAGGGAGCTTGAAAACCGATCTGCGTATTTTCTACTTCATACATACACCCCAGCATTTTTCGTCTGCTCCTGATTCACAACAATTTGAACTAGAAAAGTTGCATTACCTGCGATAATGCAAGTTAATGCATTTTGCTGAAAGTATTCACTGAAGTAAATTTAAATTTCTGAAAAATTGTAATAAAATCTCCTAAAAATCCATAATACATGTCAATTTCCCAAAAATATTTAGAGTGTTGCTTAAATCTGAGCTAAACTCTAAATTAGCTCAAAAAACCTTAGTAGATGCAAAATTAGCCACAAAAACGCTAGCTCGTTGCTTAAATACTAGCTAAACCACAAAATAGCCTAAAATTTCTCAGTAAGCAAAATTAGCCAAAAACATTAGCATGTTGCTAAAAAGAAGCTAAATCCTAAATTAGCCTAGAAAACCGCAGTAGATAACAAATTAGCCAAAAACGTTAGCATGTTGCTAAAATATTAGCTAAACTCTAAATTAGAATAAAAAATCTCAGTAGATGCCACGTTACCCATCTGAGCTAACATAATGCTAATATAACAGCTCAATGCCAATTTTATTGAAAATGACTATAAAAGATGAAAACATAGCCCAATAATATAGTTAAAGGTTCGTTGTTAATCTACTTATAAATACTAAATTTGGAGACTTTTTAATTCATCATCTGTTGGGCATATTTTGTTCAATATTTCAAAAACTATAAAGTTTACGACAAGTAATGTCCTGAACAAGTTTTTGATATCAAGATTGATGAAATTGTGATTGAGTTTTTACGTGTTGAAAAACGGAGTGCTTACAATAAAGACATACTCAGAAATATAATTTAGATTTTAATTGTCTTGCCCCCCCATCATCAGATAAAATGCATCAGAGTGGGTCTTTAACCTGTAGTTTGTCTCAGGACTTTCTTGGAACGTGGATTCATCACAATTGCTGCACTAATCGCTTTATTTGCCTGTGAGACACTGAAAATGGGTCCACCAATAAAAAGCTTAAGTGTGCGAAATAAAAAAAAAAAAAAAAAAAAAGTTGGCTAAGCTTCTGATCATGGATAAAAGCATGAAAAGCTGCTCTCTGCTGTTACTCCAGACCAAGTCAGGAGGCGATGGAGTGAAGCATGCTCTGGCTGTTTAACACCATTTCCGCACCAAGAAATGGGGAGGGCGGGGTTAATAAAGGCGCAGGGGGAGGGGTTAGTAGCGTCACACACTAGAAGAAGCACTTACATGCTTTTTTCACAGGTGATGCATGATCTGAAAGTAAACATGCCAGGTTATACAAAAGTGAGACAGATGATGTGCTTCCTCTATCAGACTTGAACATGTGAGGCACAGGATGAACACAAAAACATTGACTCTGGATTTTTCTTTTTCTTAACTTGAATTTGAGACGTGCAGACCTGAAGACAAAGAAAAAAAAAACTTTTTTTTTTTTTTAAAGACCTGTCAGTCGGGAACAATGTGGGAAAAACCTTCAAGTTGACAATGAAAGCTTCCAAGGATCTCTCTGGAGAGTTTCTGTATTTTTGTGCTGTGCAAGTATCAACGCCTGATACCGTCTTATCTTCACGTGTCACACAGCGGCTGAAACCTTCATCTTGGATAAACACATCTCTTTATGCTTTTTCTTCTTTGTCTGGAAAGTTCTGAACTCCTCTGGGTGCCAGAGCTTCAGCGGTGAAGGTATGACACATTGATGTAAAAATAAACTGACAGTTTGTAACCTAGGCTCAAACTTGAGGTGAGACTTTAGTCTTGGATCAGCCCTGCCTTCAGTCTGAACGGTGTCCCAGTAGAGGACAAAGAAAGCAAAAAGAAAAGCAATAAAAACAAATCACATTTATCTTGATATCATCATAAATAAATTATCATTGTAGAAACAAAAAAAAAAAACGCCACAAATTTTCCCATGTTTAAAGTAAATTTGTCACCATACATCTATTCAGACCTTCAGTATTTTCCGGTGTATAAGTCGCAGTTTTTTTCATAGTTCAGCCAGGGGTGCGACTTTTACTCAGAAGTAACTTGTTTGTGTTTTTTATTTTTTAAACATGAATAGGCTCATATATTTGTCATTTTCCCAGTAAACAATAGCTGTTTTTTAGCAGTTGTTTCCTCTAACAACCACTAGAGGGCGCTGCATCTAAATATAATATAGGTATTTGCGGCAGAAGAAGTGTCGATCAAAACAAACATGAAAGAGAATCTGATTGTTTTGCTCTTAAACTTTGATATTTCTCTCATACACATCAAATTATTAGTATTATTGATTTTATTTATATTTTTGTTATGCTGGACTTGGCAGATTTGTTCTGAAATATCAAACTTTTCTCCTAAAAGTGCGACTTATACTCCAGAGCGACTTGTACTCCGGATAATATTGTAATTTTGAATTACATTTCAACTAAATTTCTAGCTGGTATGAATATAAAATAAAGTGTTTACTTTTTTAAAAATAATATTGGTTTCTAAGACCCAAAAATCAACGGTAACAATTAATCCTAAGAAATCTCTAGAATCTGGAAAGTTATAGTCTCTTGTAATTGCTGGATTTGAATTATTTTATGTTCTGCTCCCTGGTTTAAAAACAAGGATTCTAAATTAGTATTTATAAGTGGACCAAATGGACAAACTAGCTTTCCTGAGTGACAGCCACACAGTTTGGTGTTTTTCTCTCTAAAACATCAGGAAGATGTCAAAACTCTTGAATAATTGTGAGGACTGACCATTGACTGTACATAAAAACTGGACTGAGTACCCACCAGTCTCAAAATGAGGAATATACACTTGTTTTACTAAATCGTTCTATTTGTCAGAGTAACCATTCTTTCTCTACTTCCTTTTTTTAAACACATTATCCTTATTTTTTTAAGAGATTTTTACCGTTGCACGAGTCATTCAAGATTTAAACTGACCAATCAGACGCATCAATATAAGTAGGTGGTCTCACAGATTCTCCCGAGATCGCTTTCAATGGAAGGGGTGTGGTCTTCTAACAAGGTCTCTCTTGACTAGATAGATGTTGCCATAGAAATGTCGCCTTAGACTGACTCAAACAATCACTGATTACAGAACCAAGTCATTTTCAGCGGGCGATGTCACACTCACTCCAGTTCTGTTATACAGTCAATGGGCCTGACATGCCAGAAAAGATAGAAAACGTGATATAAGTCTGGATCCGTCTTCGTTTCACATCCTCTGAAGGGAAAAACTGAGCACATCTTTAAAAACTTTGTAGTGTAATGGTTTAAGACTCAGTGGCCTTGTGGTAGAGTGTCCGCCCTGAGATTGGAAGGTCATAAGTTCAAATCCCAGCTGAGTCATACCAAAGACTAAAAATGGGACACACAGTGCCTCCCTGCTTGATACTCAGGATAAAGGGTTGGATTGGGGGGTTAAACCACCAAATGGTTCCCAAGCGCGACTGTGTCTGCAGCTCACCGCTCCCCCCAGGGCATGGGTCAACTGGGGAGAACAAATTTCACAGACCTAAACAAATAATGGGACTTAAACTTTAAAAGCTGAGATGTGCAAGATGACTGAAATAGACAACATTTCAGAAGAAATGCATTTTGTTGTGTCATAATAACTATATCTGGAACACATAAAAGTATTACTTGTGCTTTTAATGTTATTAAGTCTGGTAGTAATGCTTTTCTGCAGTTTTTTTCCTTTATAAGGTTATAAAAATGTATCTGTTGAGGATAGAAAATAGAAAAGTAGCGAAACCTCCAAAATAAAATGTTGTGATCTGCCTGAAGCATCTTAAAGATATTCACAGGGAAAAAAAACGGTTTTCTTTTCAAGCCGTGAGTGTGGATTCTGCAGGAACCTTTGTTGTTATCTGCTGAGACGCTCTCGTGGTGTTGCAACAAATATCTCACATTACAGTTGATCAGGCCTGCACAGCCTTTCAGGACCACCTCTTTGTACAGTCCGCTCTCCATTCTAGATCCTTGTGGGTTTTTCCCAGATAAGCAGCTCACATCAAGGGTTTCCTGAGAATTTGTATTCCGCCAATTCACAGTCAGCCAGATGAAGCATTTATCTGAGCTCTTTGAAAAACTCCTTTGTTCTCGAGTCATCTTCACACGCATTTTGAAGGTCAGACTTCTATAAATCCCTGTTCTTTAAGCCCCACTTTATGCCTCATGCTGAATTTTATTTTACTGGATGGGACACTTCTAACAGACTGTACTGTTTAGGTGTTTTTTTTTATTGGACAACTAACTGATATTGCACAACCGTTCTGTCTCCAGTTTTTAGAATAAAAGATGGGATCATCTTTGTTTCATGTTTCTGCAGAAGAGTTGGAAACTAAAATGTTTCTGAAATCAGTGCACTTTGTATCCCACAAGTTTGACTCCAAGATATTTACATTTAAGTGAACTATAAAATGCATTTTAAAACAAGAACTTATATGAACAATATATCTCTACATTACTGCACACATGTTTTGAAAATTGTATTTAAAGAAAATTTTATGGGTTCCTTTCTGGGTCAGCCAAAAGAGCATGTCCCCATTGACCAAACTTGCTTTTTTTTAAATTAAAAATAAAACAAATGAAAGTTTTTTTATACTTGTTTTTATACTTTTACCTAAAATAAAATACAAAAAATATGCATGAATTATTAATAAATTGTTCACGCCTCTTAGTTTTGTTCAACCCTGTAACGGCTTATCACCCCCCGTTTTTATTAATAATGGTTTATTCCAGCTTTTTAAGGACCCAAGAACTGGGTAAAACATTTAAGTTATGTTCTAATTCCTTCACCACTCACTGCATAACGCACTACACAACTCTATAATTCTAAAATCAAGTGGTCTAAAAATTTCCCAGAATTTTCTGTGAAAAACCAGCGTGCACTGATGCTCATGAGCATGGGGAATATAGACCACAATGCATTGCGCTTGACTAATTTTCGCCCCAAAAAAAAAATGTTTCAAACTAATATCCCAGTTATAATAAACCATCAACGGTTTTCTGTAAGTTCCGTTACACCAGGGATCCCAAACATTTTCTCATGAGGGCCTCATCTTTTCTGATGGGGGCGGAGTCAGTTTGTAGGCTAACAGAAAAAGGCCAGCCTAAATGTAAACATTTGTCTTTCCAGAAAGTCACACAAAGCCATATTTTAAATAATTCATTTCTGTAAAAAAATATACTAAAACATTTTAAAAATTAAACCAATAAACAGTCTGTCATCTTTTGTCACAGCTTAGACTGTGGAATAAAAAGTCTCGATTGGTCAGATTGAGAAAAAAAAATGATGCGTCTCTGATAGTGTTTGGGAGGCAAGGCCAAATGTAGAGGAGGGCTGGATCCGGCCCGTGGGCCGTAGTTTGGGGATCCCTGCATTACAGGACTGAGATCAGAACAAACTAAAGTGCAGATTAATGGATTTCATGCCTAAGGTGGGAAGACATATTTTCTGAGAAGTTCAAATAGTCCCTTGTTGGATGCAAAGCTGGGAAACAGGATTTTTTGTGGTGCATTTTTTAAGAACCAGATAACTTAAAGGACACATACTTCTGGTTACTTATTTACACAATGGTGATAATTGTCAATTATAAGGATTGTAATTGTTTGCATGGTTTGATGGATTTTGCATTGTTCATGAAGACCCTACAGACAACGTTCACGACTTATTTGAATGACTTTGCTCAGGCTAGCAACAGAAATATGTATAGATGAAAAAGCCGGGATGAGATTCCCTCTCCAACAGCAGCTACCTGTCGGGCTGCTGTCAGGTACGCAGGCACAGACTTCCTGTAAAGCCCGTGTTAACTGCTGCCCATGAGCAACAGGACGGGATCTGCAGCCGTCACGAGGACGACGGTGATGAAGGCTGACGGCGTGCGTGCGTGCAGTCCCATCAGCAGTCTGAGCAAAGTGACACAATAGATGGCTCCGTGCAAGAGCTCTTTGTTGTCATGACAACACAAAAAGGTGAGACATAGTCCATTTGTTTCTTGTGTCATTGAAAACTGACAAAACGCGAGAAAGTAAAAGAGAACCCAGGCGGCTCGTCACTATGGAGCTCTGTCACGTCGGGAAGATAACATTCAGAGACTCTTTATGTTTTTTGTGATTCGCTCGTTTGTATGCGCGAGCGAGAGCGCTGCATGAATGATTCCAGCTGCAAGCAGCCTCAAACACCTGATTTGACAAGATTACATTTGTTTCCCTCTGGTTTTTTTCGCTAAGGCATTCAGGCGGCATTATAAACATAAAGAGAACCTGCCGCATCTCAAACTCCTCCGTCTGGAGTACAAAAACGAAGCAGACAGTTAGAAAGATCGGAGAAATCTGCCGATAAACCCGGCGGTTCCCCTCATACCGTAGTCTGTGACAGATTTCGGGGCTCGCTGCTCCGAGTCGGTGTTCCTCTTCTTGTTCTTTGCCTTCCAGGCGTGGTAGACTTTGAGCCGGCGGTGGAACTCCTCCCTGCAGGCAGCCAGCAGCTCGATGTCTGCAAGCAAGAAACGTCAGTCAGAACAATGTTTGTTTTAGATCTGAAAGAAAACTGAAGAAATACCAACATTTATGAAGAAAAATATCTTTAAAGTCCCACTCAGAACATCTTTTGATCTACTTTAAAAGTGTTTTTTAATTATGAATATTCCAGTTTTTAAAAGATGGTTATTTTTAGGGACTTAGTTTCAGCAGAACAGCAGAAGTTCATTAAAAATTCGGCTCCGAGTTATGAGTGGAACTGTGTAATGGAAATCATACGTTTAGGTATACATTTCATCTTTACAATTAAATGTGTCTAACCTTTGTGCACAGCCGTGAGGCCACAAGCTTTATTTTCTTATTGTCAGGACGCCTTGATCACAGTGGGTAAACATGTTGACTTCATTAGAACATCCTGTCCATATTAATTATGTCTGTGTCTGAAGGTCCTGATTAAAGTTGTTTGTATGACTGTATAAAATGCAAATGTCCTTCATCATTTGCAGAGTTCTGCAGACCTCTCCTCCATGCTGGCAAGACGTGTACTTTTCTCTGCTCTGTTTTAATAAACATTCTTAAAACCGCTTGACAACATTTCTTCATTCCATCGGATCCAACTATTTTTCCACCACAACTGCTAGCGTGGAGTTAGCCCTCCTGCTAGCTTACAGCTCCTCACATCCCCAACTTAACATCCCTGGTGCAACAAAACAGAGCGATAATGGAACCCGTACAGTTTAGATCCAGATTCCAGTCTAGATGAGGAAAACAAAGAAGTTCATGGATCGATTTGTCTACAAGTGGATTCATCAGAATGGAGCAGAGCAGGAAGACTGTGGCCAGCTGACTGAAGGAGTTGTGTTACAGCTAAAGATTTTTCTAACAGTTTTACTTCTGGTTCACCATGTTTTAAATAAAGAAAAACTATAATTTAATTTTACGCTTAAATCTCTACATTTATGCCCTTTATTGTCATGAAAATGCCACAATAAAATGATAAAAACAAAAAAACCTGTTTATTGGAGCGGGTCTTTAATGCAACTTAAGCTAAAATTGGCTAACTGTAATAATACTTCCATAGTAAAACAGCATAACATTTTACTTTTTTCCTCTTTGTCTTTATTCTCATATCTGTTACTCTCTCTTTAGCCTCCAAACACTCCCAGTTAGATTCTGGGCTCACAAGCACATCTTTTTGATCTAATGGTGCAAATTTGTTTTCAATTAACTGAAATTAATAAACTGTTAAACTAAACACATTTAGTGCTGAGAGCAGTATTTGTGGATCCCAGTTAACCAAATCTCTGCAACAGCTGATTAATTTCCAAACACAATCAAAGCCACACACACACACACATACACACACAGCGACATGTTCTGCAGCAGTAAGACATCACTCCTTATCAGAGTGATTCATGTAATTGTCTTCAGTCGGAAGAAAAGAGAAAAACATTCAATTTGCCATCTGCAGTGCGAGGGGCCAACACTGTGCAATAAGATGCTTAATGCACTCTAAGTGCTTTGCTAAATAAGAAAAAAAGGAATAAGGATTTGGAGGCAGCGACTCAGTGGTGAGAAAAAGAAGCATAGTAATAATTTCCATTTAGATAGAAGCTGAAATCACTGCAGGATGATTTAAAACTAACTGAATGTCAATAAACCTTTGTTTCTCTGCTTCAATCGTGAAAAGGTGAGATTTAGATTACTGTGTCCATGTAAGTTCACAGAAATTAAAAGATAAAACATATAGGCTTGTGTTATAAAACGTATGCTGGAGTAAAAATATTTTAGCTTGAAAAAATAACATGATTAACTATTATCTCCACAAGGAAAGGATGGGTAGGTTTTGTATCTTCAGACACTTGAGGTGCATATTTTCATAAACCCCTCTGCTATACAAGGCTATACTTTAACAATTTTTTTAATTTAAAACAAAACGTTCCCAGTAGTGTTTTAATTATGAAGTTTTTAAATAAAATACTACCAGCTAAATGTCATAAAAAGTAATTTTTCATGTTGATCTGAAGCCTCTGTTTCCAAAATCTCCTCTGAGGGGGCGTGGCTTTTGGAACTGAGCTGAGTAGCCCCGCCCCTGATCCCCCCTCTCTGATTATGATAGCGCTGTGTCTCGCTAGCATAAATCTTTATCGCTGCTACATAAAAATGTCAAGCAATATCAGTTATTAGTTAGTGCCTGTCTGCTAAAGCGATTTAAAGGGACAAATACTCTGAAGTGCAAAAATGAAATAATGTCTTATTACATTTGTAAGAAAAATGCCACACATACATGTTAAAAACTCAAAAACACGACTTTCATCAGAGGGGGAATTTAAGTAAACTAAAGACATTTTAGCCTTTTTTATAAAAATGTGGACAAACCGGTCTATAATATTGCAAAAATAAAAATGTTTCGGAGTGGTTCGAGGTTTTTTAATTCTTTGTGTGGAGCGTCAAAAGAACTTGAATAAAATTTAAAACAAACCTTTTTTGGAAAAACTGCTACAATACAGTTTGTAGTAGTTTATCCAAAGCAAAAATAAATATTTCCATGGTTAAAACGAAGATGTTTTTTTAAGTTCTGCAAAAAGTCAAACACATTTCATGACTGAACGAAACATTTTTACGTTGCAATGATTCAATCTAACACATTGTAGTGCAGATATCTTAGTGCAGCATGTTGTAACAGCTGTGAATAAGGAAGAAGACCTTCAAAAATGTTTGAATTGAGCTCAAAAATCTTAGTTACATTTCCTTTCACAAAGGAGTAATAAAAAGATATTTTTCAAAGTAACTTTTTAAAAGTGTGTACTTTTACTAAACACTAAGAATGTCCTTTTTTGTGTTGCTCGTGTGTGGTTTTCTCCTTATTTAAAGCTCAGTAACGTAATACCTGGCTTAGAATGGCGTTCTATCACAGCAATGACTGTAATGTTGGATTTTATGACCCTGCAGAAGCAGACGTGATCACATCACTCTCATGTCTGCTAACGGCGTGAATGTGAAGCGGGAAGCCACGCGCTAGACGACTCTTCTGGTCATCAGCAGCTGCACAGCTGAACAAATTTCAGACAAAAATTCTGCATTTATCACTGAAATGAGAATATTTTCCTTTTAGCTGTTTAAACTTAGTACAGCAGAACTCTGCCTCGGGATGAATGTCTGTGCAGCCAAGTGCCTGGCAATAATTAGATTGACTGTATCACATGTAAAATCAGAGGCTAATTTTCTTGGAATGGTCACTAATGTTGGGATGTTAGCCCCGGAGCAATGCTCCTTAAAATTAGTTTTAAAATGAACTCACATTGCATAATTACAGCTTTTCAATTTTTACTATACATAATACTATTGCTGAGAAATGGAACTTCATTCTGTTGCCCCTCTCTACATGTTTCGTCTTCATCCTTTTATTTCTGTATTCAATTACATTTTTCTTTGAATTTCATCTTGTTGTTCCTTTTCTAGTCTTCTCTTCTTTTCAATAACAACTTGATATTTTTCACAAATATATTTGAAAAGGAAAGTTTTAAAGACCCACTCTGAGTAAAATTGTGTTTTTAACATCTTTTTGTGAGGACTTATTTTAAATCAATTAAGCCTAAAATTGCATTTGTGAGTATTTTCTATAAAAGTTGTTGCAGACTAAAAAGTGCAGTTTCAAAAAGATTGTATTGACCAATAAAACCTCACAGGAGTTCAATACTAGCTGACTGCAACTTCAATCTGGAGAAGTGGTGCTAGAAAACAACCAAAGCATCCATATTCTGTCGCCAACACTTCACCAAATCTTTAGTTTTGTTATGCTTTTAAACTTTAGCTCTATTGTTATGCAGATGATACCCTGCTGCACATATAAAAAACAAAGCTGCAACAACTTTAAAACTCAACTAATTCATGTAAAATGTGAATTTTGGAGAGTGAATTTTTTAATTTACTGGATTACATAATTATACAAAACTATAAAGTGAGGTAACTAAATAGGGGTGGGATTATATAAATTCGCTTATTCCCACACCTTTCTAAGCAATCAATCAAACTTTAACTAACTTACTTAATAATTAGGAAATTTAATGAACCAAATGTGACAGAAGTGTGTTTTGTCTGTGTTTGTTTATTATTGTCTTATCAATGCATTTAATTTTTTCTGTAATGAGTTTGATATATTTGTGTGTTTTGTCCTGTATTTTTAACAATCTGTGCTTTAAATAAACCAGTCAACCAATTAATCAATCGATCAAATCACAGATCTAAGTGCTTCACCTTTAATGGTTTTTCTAATGTTGCAGAAAACAGTTTTCTGGACAAGATTTGTTATTTTTTTCAAGCAGCTCAATTCAAAACCAATTGCAGAAAACAACAACAACTCGGTTAAACAAACACCAGATTTTGCACTTGAGTTTGTAAAATTTGTGTAAACGATTTTCTACAATAAATCTGAGACAGGAAATCACTTTATTCGTGACCATCGTCAGCTCTTCAACAATACTGTTATAGGTTTTATTTTTTAAACAGTTTAAACATCTTTTACAGTATGTTATCACAGGAACTCCAGTAATGTGGATGCAAAATAAAGAATATTTTTTGACCAATTTTATAGTAAGCGATATTTTGAAGATGGTTTCTGTCACCTAAGTTCCAGTTTGAAGCTGTATTTCAGTTGAAAGGATGCTTCGGGATAAATTCCAGAGAACCTTTTGAGATTTACAGCGGAGGGTCGGCTGGTCGCTGATTCATGTGTCGCCGTGACAAATTAAACATCTGCTGAGCACTCACCACATGAGGTGTTGATGGCATCCCGCAACTCAGCGTACTTCCACTTGCTCAGCTCGTACTTCTTGGTGCCAGCAGCCGCCTTGGTGGCCTGGACCTGTGGACCTCTAATAAACGGGACAGAACAAGGACGCAGGAAGTTAGATAGAGCAGGAGCTTCGAGTTTCTCGAGTCACTGGGGATTTGCATGGGTGGAGTTCACTGAGGGTGTAATTTTAGTTATTTGCAAAAAAAAAAAAACCCTAAAAGACTGGAGTTTTATTTCCCATTGTTGCTAACAAACAAAGCTAACTATCTTTTAAAAGCTTTAGCGTCTTTGCAGCTGTGGACCCCAGGAAGAATAGTCTCACCTTCGGTTGAGACTAATGGGGATCCTTAAATTAAATAAATAAATAAAACGGGAGAAAAACACTGGTCCAGTAAACTCCACCCAAGTTGAACACAAAAAGTGAGACATTCTCACACAATGAGGCAAAGTTGCATTGCTGGAGGTACAGGTTTGTTATCAAGTCAGGATGAAAGCAAGGAAGACTTTGGAGAGAAGGAGGGGGTCAGAAAACTGTGTGAGAAGGAGAAGTTGCTCTAACACATCTACAGGGTTGGAGGACATCGTTATAATGCATGCTGCTACAGTCGCCAGGAAGTCGAGAAACGCCGCCGCTGGAGTTCGTCTCAGGTCTGTCGGTCAAATCGTAAATAATCTTAGGAGAGCTTGAAATGTGCAGTTTGGTTAACTGAAAAGTTAAACTAATACCGATTATAGAGAACTAATCCAGATTCATGTTGATTCGTCTCGGACACTCATGTAGACACAAAACCGAGGAGAAATTGACAAAAAGATGGATTTGAACTCCCACCTCCTCCACTATCTGAGTTCAAATGCACCTCCTTTAGGAGTGTCAAACTCCAGGCCTGTATTCCAACCAACCGGCCTCTGAAGCTTCGTACAGGCAGTTTTTTTTTTCCCAAAAACTGTAGGATGTTGGCCCTCAAGGCCTGGACTTTGACCCCATCTTTTCAGATTATGTAGTAATCTAAACTGAGAAATAATCTTGAGTAATCCGTGGTCACCACTGTAAAGACGTTCAAATGGACCAAAATGAAAAGACAAATAGCTTTAGTGGGAAAATGAAAACAAAAAAGTGAAGCGACATTTGAAATATCTGGTTTTACTTCTGCAAAGGTCAGAGACAGAAGAGAGTGTTAAAGTGAAAAATCAGAGAATAAAAAAAATATATACATATATATCTGTTGATTATTTTTCCATGATAAATAACTAAATATTCATTGTATTTGATAGATGTTGCTATTGTGATGAAAAAAAAATTTGAGTCAGAAAGACTGAAACGTGGGATTTTGTTGAGACGGACGGTTTTTACCCACCGAGACAGAAGTTCAGACATTTCCTTCGCCATTTCCTCCCTAAAAGCATGATGGTTTGAATATTAATAGGTTAGTAGACGGACACTTGTTAAAGGAGACAAAATTAAAAACAAAACAAAAAAAATGTACACATACAAAAAGACGAACAAGTTGAAGATTTTTATGACTATTGACAAATTCTACAAACAACAGAAGAACTGATTTTTTTAATTATTATTAATAAAAAGTTATTCATATTGAACACATTTAGAGGCAAAATAGAGAAAAACTTTAAGTAAAAATTCACTGAAAGCTGAATGGACAAACCTGTGAGTAGATATTTGAAGATATTTAACAAAGAAAATGCCACAAGTGGTAGGACTGGGATGATAAAATTGATTTGAATTGATCTAAGCTAAATAGATCAATACTCAATCCATTAAAATTAAAACCTAAAGCTAAAGTCCGCTAGCTTGATGCTAACATTTAATCATTTCCCATAGGATGGCTAATGCTAATAAATATATATTCAAAAAATATGGTAGATTATTAATGTATTTCTAAACAAATGTGTCTAAATGTGTCAACTCAAAAATGAATTGAACCAAATTGAATTGAGTGGATCAAAAGAACCAAAGCAAATCTGAATCAAATAGATTCTGAAAATGATTATTGATATCCAGTCCCAACTAGTGTTAATACTAAGAGCTAAATGGGTTTGCTTTCATTTTAATAATCTGGCAATAAATAAAAGTGCCAGTAAAGGGGATAATGCTTGAATTTTACTAAAAAAATATATACATTTTTAAGTAAAGCTCCTCTCTGCCCCTAATGCTTCTTTATCTTATGTTATCTTTTTATTTTTTCCCAGTGACATAATTCTCCACACAGTGAGCTAATGGTTTGTCTGAAAGATGGTGCAATACATCAAAAGATCCTCATAAATCCTTCTGCTGTCCAGCCATCATTTTACTTGAATACTGGCTTTAATGTCCAGCCCAGACAATCATTCTTAATAATCCATTTATAGGCATAAATGGCAGAAACACTGCGTAATGCTCAACATGTGTAGAGAAATATTATAAATGTTAGAGCTCTTCAGACGACCACTTCGGCAGAAACACAAAATGTATTTGCCAATTTTTTGGTCTTTATGCACCAAAAAGGCTAAAAAAAAGAAAAATCAAATCCTTAATAACGTTAATGCACCTCCACTTATTTTTTAAAGACTGTCCTTGTATGACAAAGAGGTGGCCAAAATTAAAAATAATATGACTTCATGGCCATGAAACGTAATCCAAACTGATATAATTTCCCTGCATGAAAACACATTTGCTAAAGCCAATTATCAGTGTATAAACTTCATTTCCACAGCATTAAAAGAAAAGAACGGCAAAACTCAATTAAAATGGAGCAATCGAGCAGGAAGACGCGAAATCTTGATGGAGGAGAAGAATGAGTCTAACGAAAGAAAAGACGACAATAGAAAAGGTCAAATGTGTGAATGAGAGTTTCCAATAACTTGGAGGATAAACTAGCTTTTCCTGCACGTGTGAAGATTTCACAGTCAATCAGAAAGCTATTTAGTTCTCACAATGTGCATGAATTCTTTTGATGTTTTTTTTATTTTATTTTTTATTAGCAGTTTTGAAACAAAGCAATGTTTGTACCTTTGAAAGTAATGGCAGGGAAGTGCTGAAAAGTGGAACCTTCTGCAGGGTAAAAATGCTGTGATGCACCACTCAGCACCCTCAAACATGCATAAGAGGGTAATGTGGCCACTTTAACAGCTGACTCACTCTGTGAAACTCCATTTTCCACTCTCAGAGGCAGTGTGTGTGTGAAGGGAAGGGTGCTGGCGACAAACCGAAACACGGGGAAGCTTCTCCGCTAAACTGTTTCACTGCAGTCATCCTGAGCTGAACTGGCGAAGCGCGGCTGATTTATTACCGATGCACTAAAGTATTCCCCACAGAGTCCTGCAGGTGTAGAGCTTAGAGTGTTAGAGGAAACCTACATGGTCAAGTTCTTGGATTTTGGGGTTGCAGCGCCACTGTGGACAAAAAAAAAAATAAAAAGATGGTAAAATGGAGAGGCAATGGAGGACACGGCAAAACCAATCATGAAGGGAACTGTGATTCTTCCCATCGAGAAATGATCCACCTATTAAGTCTGATTTGAACATTATGCACTAGATTAAATGCTGAAAATTACAATAATTAAATTAGTATTATAATTATTTCAGAAAAATTAAAAAAGAAACATTTTGGAAAATTTTTGTGAAATTCACTTAATCCAATAAATTAAACAGCTTTCATAGATCACTTATGAACAATTTATGTTTTAAAAACTGAAGGCTCGCTTTGCGGATATTCAGCTTTAAGGTGTTTGTTTACAAGAAATTATAGAGAAAACTGACAGATCACTTAACCTTTTAACATGAGATAATCAGGTCAGTGCGTCTCTGAAGCTACGTTCACGCCACCCCATATCCACACGTGTTCAAGAGACCACTTTTAATAATAACTACAGATTTTGGGCTCTGCATACAAAACACGTGATTCACTGAACGTGCGTTGAAAGCTAAAACAGGTCAGACTTGACGGAGGTGCCAGTTGTTTGTAAATTGATCAAAGAGGAGAAATTAATAGTTGCAGTCTTGCCCAGACGATATTCCAACATCAAGTATTTCTACATCGGAATAAATCTGTGAAAGAAAAAGCCACTACGACATTTTGCACCAAGTCTCTTCCAATTTTAAAAGTAACAGAAACAAAAAAAAAAAGAAAAGAAGCCCCTCCCTGCTTATTTAGTGTAAACACTATGGGTTAAACATGCGCTCAAAAATCTGCGATTAGCACATTTATGAGCTTCCAATGGTCAATAAGAATGTAGCATAAAACCTGGTTGGTGTTCTGAGACTTTTATCAAACAGCAGTTTAAACTATTTAAAGAGAATTTTGTGCTTTAATTCGTTTTTTTTTTCCCTTTCAGCTGCTTCCTTCTGGGTCAAGGGGCCTCTGGTCAAATGCAAGATGGCGCCAGAAGCAATCTCTAGCCGGAAGTGGAAATTTTGCAGCTTTAGCTGATTGCTGAAACTTAGGAAACCCTTTCAAAAAGGATATTTTAAAAACTTTACAGGAATATTAGCTTTTAAGCTTTTAAATGTGAATAAACTGTAACTGTCTGGAACACACAACAAGCCAAAGTCAAAGTTTTTTTTAGCAACATGCTAGATGTTTTGGCTAACTTCTGTTTTTTTTGTTCGTTTTTTAAGCTTATTTGGCATTTAGCTAATATTTTAGCTGGCTACCAGCTTCAGTGTTTTTAGCTATCAATTTCAGTATCTTCAGTGGCCAAATTCAGCTTACAGCATTAACACTAGCATTATTTCAGGTAATGCTGTATGTCTAGTTCATAATTATGTCAAAAGTTATGGTTTGAAAGTATTAAATATTTTGTTTTAATGTGTTCAATACATGTTTATCATAAGGTTGTTTTGGTCCATTGTGCGAATGAGTTTGACTCCCCTGGTAAAGCAGTTGAGTGTGCAAGTTGAGCTTCAAACGGTAAAGAGAAGGTTATGTTTTTTAAAGTCAATTTTAAGTCAACATTAATCTACACCCGTTTACCTTCAGAGAAAAAGCCGGCGAAATGCTGATTTTCTCCGTGCATAAGCCGATCATGTAAGCGGTTACGGTATGTCAAAAGGAAAAAAGTCGAAAGCTTAAAACACGGGGTTCCAGGAGAGGACTTCCGGTGAATGACTTTGGGCGCATATTATGTTTTTTTGTGTCCAGCTCCGGCAGGGGGAGGGACTCCCAGCTATTGATTTTCAAGATCCATATTTCTTTTTCTGTGGCCGGATTCTCTAGTCAGTGTTTGCCACAGCAAACCAACTACCTGTTTGCCCAACATTTGGCTTCATGCCCTGCTTTCTCCCAATCATCTGCATTTATTTAAACATGGAGGTTTGAGGTGCTCTCCCGTTAAAATCCAACCAGATGTGACCCTAACTTGGCTTGTGAGATCAGACGAATTGAATCACCAAAACCCGAATGAAAGACTTTGTCTAAGAAAATAAATAAACAACGTCTGCAGTTAGTGGTTATCAGTCTTTGGTAGCGAGCGGGGCGGGCAAATCGTTACAGCATGCAGGGATTGTTTCTTTTTCCTAATCAAACGGGGTAGGCGGGAGGGATTGTGAGGTAAAATTAACGGGTGGAGTCGACGGATCTTACGCTGATCTCTCTGGGGATGATGGAACTGAGGAGTCATTACTATGAGAACACAAAAAGATAAAATAATAATGAGACAATGGCTAAACACAATCAAAATAAGGACTTGATGGTTTCTTCTTTCTCAACAGAGAAAAATGTTTACAGAATGTGTTTATTCAAACTATATTTTCCTTATTTTGCTTTCACTTCTAACCAAAAGCTATAGCGTGGACGTGCAGCTCACCTGCGCAGCCCCGAGTCGTTGGGCGTCTCTTCGGGGATCAGCTCGGCCTCGCTCTGGGCGATCCTCAGCGCCAGCTCCCGGTCCCTCCTCTCCTGCTCCAGGATGGCCTGCCGGGCCGCCTCCGCCTCCTGCTCAACCTGCAGCTGCAGCTCCATCTCCATCTAAAGAACAAACGCACCTCATTCAACCGGAGAACACGCGACGACCAGGAGGGGGTTGCTGCAGCTCAGCGAGTCACTCTTCAAGGTTGACTTCATTCAAATGTCTACAGGAGAACACTCCTTGCTTTAGGCCAGGGGTGTCAAACTCAATCGCGCAAGGGGCAAAAATCCAAAACACACTTCAGGTTGCGGGACGAACAGGTCATACATTTATCAAACACACCAAAACAAAATTTTGAAAACCTTGAAACTGCAACATTTCAACATAAATAGGAAATAGACATAAAACACTACTTGTGATAATGCTAATGGGAATGCTGTGAGCTAAATGTGGCCGCAGAAGATGCTAGTGCTGATAGCTGATGATGATGAAATTTATAGCTAAAAACACTAAAGTTAATAGCTAAAAATGCTGAAGCTGATAGCCGGCTAAAATATTAGCTAAATGCCAAATTAGCCTAAGAAACTTAGGTTAGCCAAAAAAGCTAGCATGTAGCTGAAAAAAATATTCAAACTTGAAAATACCCCCAAATAACAAGAAAAAAAAAGCCTAAATTAGCCAAAACAGCTAGCTTGTAGCTGAAATATTAGCTAAACTCCAAAACAGCCAGAAAAATCTCTTAGTAAAGGCTAAACAGTCCGGAAATCTGGCATAATGCCAATTTTTAAAACCATAATGTTTATACATAATTATGAATAATAAATAGGCAGAATATTATTTCAGAATAAATCAACTTAAACCGTAAATAACTTCCAATATTTTACCCTCCATATAAATATGTTTTGTTAAAACTACACAGGTTAAAAATAAGTTCAAGATAACATTATCTCATTAATAAGAATAAAATAAAATTATCTTGAGGGCCGGATATAATTACACAGGGGCCGGATTCGGCCCCCGGCCTCGACTTTGACACGTGTGCTTTAGGCATTTACTAACATTGAATTTAACTTTAGCAGAAAAACTTCTGATTTAAACTAATCTGCAAGGTTAAAATAAGAGAACGGCGTGTCCAGAATAACTGTGTACACGTTTGTTCACCATCGAGCTTGATGGGGATGCAAAAACAACCACCACTTCAAATGTGCATAGTCATAAAATAAAAGCTTTAGCAGATGGTCCAAACCCACAGAGTACTCTTAGGAAGTTTAAATAGTCAGACAGACACTTCTTAAGTACCTCCCTGGAAAAAAAAAAACATATTTTCCCTTGTTCAGCATTTCCTGCCCCATCGAATTTGAGCATAAAATACTTGAAACAAGCAGACCAAGAAATCAGACGTCTTGTTGCAGCTCGCTCCGATCGGAATGAAACGTGAAGCAACAAAGTTGCAGCACTTCACAGCAGTAACCCTGCAGCAATAGAATTGATTGGATTCTTTTTTCTGCTTTTAGTCAGGTAGTTTGCTTGGAAAGTTGAACTTTTAAAAAACTCTTTTTATAACTTTATATGGAGTTTGAGTGACCTGATGTCAAACAGAAGCAACAGTAAATCCTCCAGTTTAAATACGCTGGATGTTAGATTCACTCTTCGCAGGTCAACAGGCATACAAAGGCACAATTTTCCATGACGCCTTGTAAACAAAATACCAATTTATCACCTTCACCTTAAATCCTGATTGCTGTGTTAGAACACAACCCAGAGAGGCCACGGAGACAGTCACAGATCAAAGCAGTAAATCAAAAAAAACAAAATCTAATTTTCAGGCTGATTTCCAGTCCATGCAGTCCCCTTCTTCTATCACATTTTCATCATATCATTCAGGGAAGCTTTATAGAGGCTTGTCATTGGACCTTTTAACTGGAACAATAGGAGAAAATGTTATAAACAGCTGGTCAGAGGATCATGTTTATTCTTGTAGCTTCTTTACATATTTTATTCACTGTTTCAACAAAAATATTGATGTTTTATGTTACGATATACATAATTTCATTTTTGTTTGGATCCTCTTTCTCACTATAAAATAGCTAAATCTGTTTTTACGCAGCACTTTCCATATCAGAATATCAAATATAATCCCGGGCTCACACTGCATCTGGTGTGGCTCCGGTGCGGACGCCGAAGTGTATTAGCTACAGCAGATGACTCACATGGGCCACGGATGATTGCGGTCTTGCTGCTGCCGACCTCACGTAGCAATAACTCGCCATTTATACAGTAGGTGGTAGTAGACAAACCCTCATTCCATCGTGATTTTGAATTATATTCACAACAGTTCTTTTTCTGCCTGACTCGTCTTCATACAATGGATAAGCACGGAACTTGTATTAATACTTTTGTCTTAAATAGGCTTAAATGTTCATACTTGACTGTTATTGAGTAACAAGTAGGGGTGACCGGTGTTGGTTGTCACAATAACGTAATGTTTACAACACCGTGAAAACAATGTGAGCCCTGGGGTGACCCTACAAGACAGTGCGCTGAACTTTTTTTTTATCTTTGGTTTTTAAGTTTCACTAATGTCCATGGCAGATCCTGTCCACTTTTGTCTGCATTTGTTATGGAAGAAATCACATATCAATATATGGTTGGAGTCATCTGGACCCCAAAGAGAGCTAAAGGGTTAAAGAAGGGATAATGCTCGATGAAGTGTGCAATATGAGGAATTAATGCTTGAACCGTCCAAGCAGAGCATAGGACTGCTTTTAGTGAGCAGCTAGAATTTAAACACAGCACAATATCAGCTTCTGTGTTTCATTTTATGACAGGTTAGTATAGACTCCGCTCTTCTGACCTGCTCAAAAAACAGAAACTCTCTCTTATGATGAAACAGAAGAATTCACCATTCAGTATGCGGAGTGATGTGTCTTATGAGTAGGAGAATAACTAATAAAATAAAAATAATTAAAAAATGAAAATAAACCTAACATTATGGGGCTAATTTATCAATATGTACTTCACGAGTGATAAAGAACATTTGGACTGTGTGACCGGAACTTCTTTTTTTACGTGTGAATTATCACCGTGGTTTATCACTTTTTAATCCACACACAGCAGCCAATCAGAATCGAGTATTCACCCGGGCCATGGTATAATGTTCAAAAAGACATTTTGCATCATATCATTTTTTTCCCTGATTAGACCCAAATATTTGAAGTGAATTCAGCTCAGATAATGAAAAAAAGGCTGATCTGAGCTCAGCTCACAAAGGCTGCCTGCCTCTGAAATGGAAATCCCACTTTTTGGTCTGGCAGGCTACAAAGGGAATAATATATATGTATATTTAAATAAACTCAACTATAAAGAAAATCTATTTGTGAAAGAATTTACACTTCAGTCTTTTAGTGTTGTCAATCGTAGAAACAGCAGATAAAATATTCAGATTTTTTTCCTAAATTAGTTTTTTTTTTTTAACCTGAGGTAAAGCATATGTGTCAAAGTCAAGGCCCGGGAGCCTGATCCGCCCCCTTGTATAACTGACAAAATATATTTTTATGGAGCGTAAAATTTAGAAATTTATTTACGGTTTAAATTGATTTATTCTGGAATAATATTCCTGCCATTTTTTATTCATAATTATGTTAAAAAGTTACTTTTTTTTTTTTTAAGTTTTCAAAATTTAGTTTTAGAGTGTTCAATAAATGTTTATCCTGTCTGGCCCGTGACCCAAAGTGTGTTTTGGATTTTGAGTTTGACCCCCCCTGCATTTAAGTAACAAAAACAAAACAAAAGTTTCTCATTCGGGTAAAAACAATCCACATGGCTTTAGAACTGGTTTTAGGTGGCGTTCAGAGATAACATAACAGTGACACTGGACAAGGAAACACTATAAACTCGTCCGTCGGAGGAGAGAATCACGCCACCAGGACGCAGAGCAACAAAGGGAAGCTGAAAGGATCTACAGAGAGCTGTGGTTGCAAGTCTTTATCGCTTTTGCTATCGCTTGATTTTATTTTGAAAGGTTTTCATCCTCATTTCCCTTTTGAGTTATTCTTCATGTTTTACATACAATAGTTTATTTTTATGCCAAAAACTCGAAATGACCAGAATACGTCACGATGCGCCTCACAGAGGTTCATCACAGCACGAGGTAAGAGCTTGAACCCCAAAGTTTGAAGCAGTCATACAGGTGTGTTTTAAAGATTTGGCCAGCAGGTAAACACCACTGTCTGAAATATAATCTCTCAAACACGACGCCTGTTGTTTCTGCCGTGACATCAAGGACATTTTGTAAATCAGGCTGAAGTGTTTGAAACTCCTCATCAGCAGAAAACATATTTTAAGGGGATTTTTTGCGCTTCGGGGAGACATTTTGGTTTTCAAAGGAAGCTGCATAAATGTGGCTGCAGGAGCGTTTTCTGATTGAAGAGTCGACTTAATTCGCACATTTCAAATCCAGCTTCGCTAAAACCTTCAAACTTTAGGTGAGGAAAGAAAAATAAAGTGGTGCAGCAGAGCTAAAGCTGTTTTTTATGCACTCTACAACCTTTTGGTTGTTTTTGGTAATTCCTGACAAAAAAAAGATTAACAAAAGTTTTAACTATTTGATGTTTTATATATATATATATGTATATACAAACATAGACATATACACAAAAACATACTGTTCTGTTCAATACGCATTCGTGCCTGAAACTACCCTGCCCGTCCTATGGTAGTTGGATTAGAAAAAGTTTGCTAAATGCTAAAAACAACTGAGATACTTGTTTCTTTTTTGCCAAAAAATGTAAATGTACATAAATAAAGGACTGAGAGCTAAGGGATTCTCAACTTTACTTGTGTTGCTGTTGTTTATTTGGATGAGTCAGTCAGTTCTAAATCACTTCGAGAGAGAGAGAAAGAGACAGAGAGAGACTCCCACTGAAAGCAGCTTGGAGGAATCTGTCAATCAAACGTTGGAGGCGGGGCCAGAGGGAGCCAGATGCTTTTATTGAGGCATCTGATTAGTTGATTTTATAAATTGAATAACTGGCGATAAAGAAAAAATATCTTTTAAAAAATTAGGATTAGAAAGAAAGTGTTAAGAAGGAAGCATCAGAGCAAGAACGATTATTCTGATAAATAAAATGACAAATAACTGTTTCTCAATGGAAGTCTGTGGGATTTTGACCTTCTTGCAACACGTGGGTACTTCCTATTTGGAACACAGAAGCGGAGGATATGTGGTGTCAATTGATACTCATGTCAATGCCTTTTCCCAGTAGTAACCAGGACAAACTCTGGCGACCCCGAGGCTCCAGTTGGTTAAGAAAATAGATGAAATAGATGGACAAAAAAAGCTCGCATTGGATTAGTATTTTTTTTTAATCAAGTTTGATAGTTTGCAAACAATCTTGGGCATGCTATGCGTCGTCTCTGAGAAGATTTAATTCCAAACCAATCCCTGTTTTTAGAGAAGTCTGTGTAATCTCTTTAAAAAAATAATAATAATAAATAAGTAACTTCTGATTAAATGAAAGTCACAATGGGATGTGAATAATCCCACACACAGTATCTGTGAGTCACTTCCCGTTTCAGATCACCAGATTCAGAAGAAAAATTGTGTCTTTCTGGCACTGAATGAGTATTTAGGAATCAAAATTACAAGACGCTCCCCGGCTCACAGCTGATCAAAGTGCGGGTCGATCAACCCGGCCGGTGTCCTAGGACCCCTGCTCCCCCCCTCCCAGCAATTCCCATCAAAAATCTGTCGCCGATCTGCAGTAGGAACCAGAGGTAACGGTCACCACAGCAACAGACAGGCTGAACTCAGCCAACACGAAACTCTGCAAATGTCATGACTGTATGACACACTGTGCAAGAACAGATTCGCAAACAGACATGAGCGACCAGAGCGTTCGAGAAGCAACTAGTGAAAAAAGTTCCCACCAGCAGCACAAACTATTTTACATAAAAGCCAGACATTCAGGATTAGACCGTAATGTGTAAATAAATTGTTGTAATTATCGTACCTTTCATATGAAATAGATTTTAAAAAACCCAGACATGGAAAAAGTCATTTGGAATCACCTTCTAAACCTTAATCAAATTCCTGCACAAGTCTGTGTATGCAAATGAGGCTGGCGTAGAGCGAGAGCGCTGACAGACCTTAATGAGCTGTTGCACCTGGCTGATTTACAGGAAACAAGCCCCCAACAAGAGAGCTGTCAGCTGAAACAAAGAGAGGATTATAAAACTCCTACAAGAAGGTAATTTAGCGTGGAGGATGGCAAAAGATGCTGTCTGCTCCCTGTCATCTGCATTTATTCGGGTTCATGCCTCGACTTAGGAGCCTTTATTATGCATTCATCTGAAAATGGTTCAGAGTGAAGACTAAAATGAGGGAAGTATGAATCAAATGCCCAAAGAAAAGCAAGGAAATGTCAGCAGAAAGTTTGAAGAGCTATTAAATAAGAAAAACGTGAAAAAAACAGAACTTTTAGGTTGCAAAATGTGAAGGAGCTTTTATTCTGGTGTGGGGGAATGAAGTATTCTTTAGTGATGTTCATGATGAATGCAATTAGGTGCAGGTCAAAGCAGCTAAAATAAAAGCTAGCACAACCAGGAACCTCTCAAAATTGCCACTAATTGTAGCAATGAAAAAAATGGTGAGGACATTTGTTGAAGATTTTCTACATTTGAGGGATTTTTTTTTTTTTTTTTTTTAAACATGCTTTTATTTTGCTTCCACGAGCAACAATTTTCTTTTTAAAAAGTCTGGATTTTGATTTTACATCAACAAAACCTCTTTTCCACATAAAAACACAGACATCCAATAGAAGCTGATCTTTAGAGCTGTGTTGAATCACTTTTCTACCAAACTTCTCAGACCGTTTCCGTCCTGGAGACATCTGCAAACAGCCAGTGGGGCTAAAAACAAAGAAGGTCAAGAAGAAACTTCTGTCTGCAGCCGGCCTGCAGAGAGACACCCACCTGCAATCGCTTCTCCTCCTCCTCTCTTTTTTTCCTCTCCTCCTCTTCCTGCTTTCTCTTCAGCTCCATCTCTGCTTTTCTGAGGAGAGAATACAAAGATGCTTAGCAAAGACATTGTTGTAGCTGCTCCTTACTAAAAAAAAAAAAAAAATGTTTTCATCACAAGGAATCAGCTTTTTTGAATAAATTACAATAACAGAAAACAAATAGCTTTTCCTAAAACATTCAATACATTTCAATGCAGATTTTTACTTTTTAACAAAGTAAAGAAAAATCTTTTTTTTATCATATTTTCTGGAGTATAAGTCACGGTTTTTTTTGTAGTTTAGCCAGGGGTGCGATTTCTACTCTGGAATGACTTATTAGAGATGTTTATTTTTTAAACATAAATAGGCTCATATATTTATTATCTTTTCACTAGCAAATGGTTGTCCTTCAGTGGTTGTTTCCGCTAACGGCCACTAGAGGTCGCTGTATTGTCTTCTGACAGTGCCAGAAGAAGAAGTGTCGTCCAAAACAAACATTGAGAATTTAAGGCTGTGTCCAAATTCCTACCCTAATTCCTAAATTCTAAAAAACTATATAGTGCGGGACCATATAGTGCCCTGGATTTTAAAGACAATTCGGACACGATGCTCACAATTTTTTCTTTTCTAAACGCCGAATTTGATGTCACCAACTTCATGAAGTCAAAATTGAATAAAACAAACATTTCATAACATTTATTTATGACCCCACTGTGTTCTGATGGTGAAAATGTGCATAGTTTATTCAAAAATTACATTTAAACACGTTTATTTTTTGTTCGAAATTGTTCGACCGCAATACATTGTGGTCTATATTCGCTAATCTAGTGAGCATCGATGCACGCTACTTCTTCACAAATACTTCTGGGAAATTTCTAGTTCACTTTATTTTGAAATTAGTAGATTTGGACAAACCTAGAAAATGGTGAACGCACTAAAGTGAGTAGGGGGGAAATTGGGACACAACCTGATCGTTTTCCTCTTAAATTTTGATATTTTCACATTTTCATCAAAGCATTATTATTCTTTTTTAATTTTTTTGCGATGGTAAATATGAAAGTGTGACATATTTTTTTTTCTTCTAGAAGTTTTTTGCTCCTTCGACGACTTATAGTCAACATGTTAGAAAAATCAATAAATATTCCTCCAAGAATATCATAAAAAGGCTGATAAAACGTCCTGTTTGCTAATCATATGCTTTATTTTCCTCACTATCAGTTCACAGAAATGTTGACATTTGAACCCGGTACCAGTGCCAGTTTGTACTGGGTGCTCTTTGAGGTGCTGTGCATGGTGCAAGCTGCTGTAAAAAGAAAATACCATCCACAAAGACAACAGGAAAAGCGCGGCGCTCGGTTGCGTTGCAGGTATTTCTGTCGCTGACAGACTTTAACACTCGGTTGTGAATATTGCTAGGAGTGCAGGCGCTGCGGATCCATGACAAAATGCTGGTGAAAAAAAACCCCCAAAAAAATGAATAAATAAATAAAAGAGAGAGGGATTTCTCTGGACTTTATGAGGGAGCTCATATGTTCTGTGTATGGTGAGAACTCTACTGCTCTCGTGACCTTCAGGCGCGTCCTGGGAGTTCAGAGCTGCCATCGAAGGAGAATAAAGTGAAACGAAAGTGAGCCATAAAATCTGGTCTGTCATCTTTAATATGTTATATTAGCAGGTGACAGACAAAATGACTCTCATAAGTCCTTCTAGAGACTTTCCATGCAGCAGAAAGCGGGCAGTGCTGCGGGGGCAAGAATGAGCGAAGAGCGGGGCCTGCCGCGACCCGGGCAGGAAATTAAAGCTTTCCATGTACCTGTTAGCAACGTGCAAAGAATCCGGAACCTCTCCTTTCAGATCTGACATTTAGAAAATAAAGGAAGGCTTTTAAAGGAGAGATGGCAGATAAAGAGCAAAGATTTGCGCCCCTCTTTTTTGTGCGGCGTTTCAGCAGAAAAGTTTATTATTTTAATTCCGTGCTGAAGCGTAATGATCCAATTAAACAGCTCATTGGCGCTCTGATTGCAACTATTTATTATTATGCGTCCTTTACGGTACAAACGCCATTAGCCTCCTTATTTTCCCAATTTCAAGGAGGCAGACCTTCTACCCAATCATCCTAAAGAATCTATTTGTTTCATTTTTTAAGCTTTATAATCTAATCTGAAGTGTTTTATAATTAAAACTTTCTAAATGTGGTATATCCACATCATTTTTTTCTTTTACCTGCTCATTTTTTCACAGTTGCATCTCTTTGATCATCGCAAAGGTAAATATATATATAAAAAAACACACACACACAAAAAACACATTTTTTTAATAAGAAATACAGAATTATCTAATATAAAATAAATAAAATCAAATAAATGTTCTGCTGTGATGCATTACCATCTGACAGAGCATTCATGTTTAGGACTTTAAGTGGGACTTTTTTTAATAAGAAATTATGAGCTACTTAGGGCAAACTTTAATAAATATGTTAATAACCCCAATAGTTAAGAATGTAAAAATAACCTGGGGTTTAGACTCTTAATGCGTTTAATGTCTAAACTATTTGATGTTGTTTCTAATGTAATATTGTTTCTAAAGTAAAAAACTGCCGAGCTTAAATCCTCATTTTCACATTTTTTTTAAACTCCCTTTAAAGACGCGTGACTTTATAGTTATTATAAGATATTAAATGCAACTTGTTGAAAGTTTGAAGGTAGGATGAAATTTAAATGTAAAATATTTTGATTGCTTTGGGTTGTCTCTGATCACGCAAGTACACGTTTGGGGTACATAGTGATACATAACCCTTTACACACACTCACTGACAGGTGCGCGCATACACACTCACAAACACGTGCACACACAGTCATAGGCGCGCACACTCACAGCGAACCTGCACGGAGAAATGTCATCTGCTCTGCATTTCTATATTTAAGCAAAGGCCGAGACAAACCATTTTATTTTCATTACATGTTGAAGACTTTGAATCTGTTTATCGACTCACAAAGAATCGTTACAGCCTTAGTAGTAACACTATCGTTATGTAAAGTCTGAAGGGGCAGTTTGTGAAGGCCTCACTTCCTTTTAAAGAGAAAACTACTTCCTGCAAGCCTCAGAGAGAAACAGACTCCCCTACTGCTCAACTTACAGTCGCCTGTCCTCCTCCTCTTGCTTGCGACGCTGCTCTTCCTCCTCCCTCCTCTTCCTCTCCTTCTCCATCTCCTCCTGGATGCGTCGCAACCGCTCGCGCTCCTCCTCCTCCTTCTTCTTGTTCTGCAGAGCTGTCAGCAGGTGCTCTGACCGGGTCACCAGAGACTTGTACTCGTGGTCGATGTCGATCCGGGACATGATGGTGCTCTGATGAACAAACATGCAGAAGAAAACCTTTGTTACAAGCATTTTTGGGGTTCAAGCCCGACTGTCGCACACTGGGAATCTCTCTTCATCAGGCCGTAAGAAGTGCTGATTTAAGCTAGTCGGGTTAATATACAAGGGCTTTCCTAATCCTCGCCGTCAGCCTCATTCTCTTGTACCACAGGATTGAAGCCCTTTATTCTTCAAATCCTTCCCTTCGCCTCAAGAAGTCAAACTTTGATGAAATATTCTTGTGATCACAGAGGTTCTCACAGTAACTGAATGTTCACCTGTCATCTGACACGAACACGGGGGCTGGAGGTGTAAACCTGGGGAGGGAAGCATGTTGCCGTGTCACACCGGATAAATATGCATGAGCATCTGCTTTCACCACAGCCCTTCTCCTTCAACTGTCATATACTTGACAACAAAATTTGAAAAGGAGGGGGGGTATCTCTGAGCAGGACAAATTTGATGTCAGTGCAAACTTATTAATATAGATCAAAAGCAAATAACTTTACGATAATAAATCGGGGGCCATGGCGATCCATCAGTTTAAAGGGTAAACGTTCAGAACTATAATTTCTCATGTCAGCTCTTCCATTAAAAAGGAAAAAATGACTAAACATTAAAAAAAAAAAAAAAAAAAAAAACGTTCATAACCTGGATTTCAAATATTTGAAAATCCCACATGTCCCAGTTTTACTATTCAGAGTCTTATTAAAGTACCTGTCAATCAAACTGCTCCAGCATGTGGTTTAATGTCAAGCTGTCAATCACTTTGTCAGAGTAATTGGTACTTTTGTCACAACAATGACATTTTCAATCAAAAATACTTCCCCGTCGTGCGTCTCAAGGCAGAAAACGAAAGGCATTGCAGGCACAGTGAAGCGGTTTTCCCACCTTTATTTTGATGATCAGGTTGTCGATGGCGACGTCAAGCTCCATGATCTGCTTGCTCATCTCCTGCTTGCCCTCCTTCAGGCCGGCCACCACCTCGTTGAAGCGGCTCATCCGGTTCTTCAAGCTGCGTACCTTAACCAGACCATCGATGCTACAACACAGAAGAGAACAAAGGGGCACATTTCACCTGAATTATTGAATTTGATTATCCTTTACATTTTTTGCAGTGATATTCAGTAATACTTTCTAGAACAGGGGTATTTTACCCCACTATTGTGGATCTTTGGTTAAATAAAATGTTTTAAAAAGTAACAAAAAAAAAGTAAGTAATTATAAGTGGATTATAAAATATAATACCTTTTATTCTGGTTGTACTTACTGACAATAAATTGATTTGGAGCTGAAATTGAGCTAAATTAAGGTAAATATTATTTGAAACCAAAGTAAAACAAAAAAAATATTGGTGCTTCGCCATAGAAAATGTCAATATGTCCAAAACCTTTTGCTATTTTAAAATAAACATAATATTTTTCAGCTTTAAATGCTCTGTTTTCTTGGTTTTAAAACTCAAACATTTCAATTTCAAACATTTTTTTTTTAATATTAAATCAGTTTTAAATTTTTTTCCACTTTCAACTCATTTTTTAAATTTTTTAATCTAAAAGTTTCAGTTTAAAAACCTTTGGCCACAAATGGGGCCAAAAGTTGAAAAATTTTAAAATAGCAAAAAAAAAAGAAAATGTTGGCCAACACCAATATCCTTTTTTCAATTTGTTTTTTTTTTTGTCTCAAATAATATTGGCCCTAATCTAGCTCCATACATTTATCACATGAAATTAATTTGTCAGTGGGCACAACCAGAATTAACACAACATTAAATTATAACCCACTGGATTATGAAAATAAATTATTCAATTATGCAAATAAATTCTGAATAAATTCAAGGATTTAAAGTGTGTCTCATGGTTTCAATATTATAGGGGTCACTTAATTAGCTCTTATTTAGTTTTTGCTGGTTAAATGCATGAATTTGTAGCTGAAATGCACCAAAAACAGTAAAACAGACAGTTTTTCTTTAAATCATTGATGACTTTAATAATTATTAAAATCATCTAATAATTATTAAAAATAAAAAAAAAATCATTGATGACTTCATTTGTTGCATTGACATGATCCTATGGATGTCTTTTATTTTGAAAGGAAGTCAAGAAAAGCTCTGTGAAAAGTTATAAATACTTTTTTTTTAAAGCTGTTTTTTCTTCATGTTTATGCTTTATTTTTGAGGAAAAAAAACCTCACAACAGTTTAATTAAATGTATCATATCAGTAGCAAAAACAAATGTAATTCAGTATCTTATTTTTCTAAAGGATGCATGAAGACTTTGTGGCTCCTACTGAGTTTTGGTTGGAAAAAAAATCGACTCGAAGTGTTGAAGGTTGTACACCTCTGATTAACAAAGATGTAAAGACTCGTTTGAATATTTTGCTGAGTCATTTAATCTTGAAAACTTTTGATTTTATTTTAAGAATCATCTCCAATCAAACTAGCGTTTGACCAAATAGTTAACAAATAATTTTTGACAACTTTGTCTTAAAATGTGACTTTCTGGACATATTTGGTCTAGAAATAAAGATAATTGGCCACTTAAAATGTGATATTTTTAAGTTAAAATTAAATGTACCTTCCTTCACACATGCTTAATTTACGACGTTCCAATTACCAGAGCATTTTATCTTAAAATTAGTTTTGATTTTAAAATTTAATTTTGTCTTCAGATATTAAAACTTCCGAAATCCTACCAAGAAAAATTCTACTAATTACATTAGTAGATTTTTTTTCTCTCATAACAATGGAAAACATCTTGTTTTCTATATTTTATTTACATTAGTCATTTCAGCAACAAAACATAAAACCCTCTGGGTTTCAAACTGATTACATTAGTCTCAATCTATATAATCCCAGACCTTAAAACAAATGCCTTTTTGCTTTATTTTGACAAAAAAAATGACTAGAAATTAATTATTATAAATTATAGAAAATGTTTGCCAGGAGCCTTTTGTTTATAAAAAAAAGTTTAAATTAAAAGAAATGTAGAGAAACATTATTTGTTTTGAAGTTTTGGGGGATTTCCTTATAATAGTGATGACACTGTGTTTACCTCAAGTCAAAGAATGCTCCCAACATTTAAAATTCTGATATTTTTAAGCATTTAAACAATACGTTTATTTGGTTTGGAAAGCATCAAAGTTAAATCTTTACATTCTAAACACAGGATTTGCTGGTTATTGGATATGTACTCATTCGATTATTACAGAAGCTTTTATTGGACAAAATAAAAACAAACAACTATCCTTAAAACAAATTAAATGAGAAAAAAGTTCAATGGGTGGTTTTAACTAGACTATCAAAAGCAAACCATTCAGGAGTCGAGGTTTATGCTTCAAAATGTCATAAAATAAGAGCAATATTTAACGTTCCGAGTTATTAACTTAAAGAGAAACTGCAGCCAGCAGGGAAAACAGCGAGGAGTTCACTTCCTGATCATTTTTTAACAATGATGCAGCTTTATGTGCTGTTCCTAGAGCGTGACGACCCCTCAATGATAATCTCACCTGTGGTTATTGTTGGAAATAACTTCTGCTGTAATCAATTCAGATCATTCCAGTTTAAAGTTCTGCAGCATCAACAGGGATGCTCAACAGCCGTTTTCAGCAGCAAACTAACTTTTGACAGCTCCGTTCCCATCTGTCACTTCGCCGTGTTGCTTCACTAAATCTCAATTTCTATCCAAACTCCCCTGGAGTCATCAGCACTCCTCCCAGCCCAGGTAATCACACACCCCACCGCATCAGTACGCCTACACACAGTCCCACAGAGCGTACGAGTGGACAGCGTCTGCCCTGCAGAGGACACAGGGCCTCCCTTTCATCTTCCTCCTCACCTGCTCCCACCTGTCTGTTTATAATCAGCATATCATACGAAGGAGATGGGGACGTGAGTGGAAGCAGGTGATTGTCTCTGAGGATAAATGTGTGTGTGGATGATGTGTAGAAGTCAGGAAATGAGGAAGAGGAGGAAAAGACAAAGATGATTGCAAATTACCAGGAGGAGGAGGGTTGTGTGGAGGAACATATAAAAAAATGGAAATGAAAAGTTGAAGGCTACTGGTAAACAGAAGACCACAAGGTTACGATGTTAAAGGGATAACTAACAGAAGATAATGAAGAAGAAATGAAAAGGCACCAACCGAGGTTTGTGTTTCCTCTTACAGAGCCACATCCGGACCGTCTTTTGAATCATGATGCAGGCACCAGCCCGGTAAATGATCTTGTTTTTCACTGGAAAACAGTAGAAGAAGATTCAACAATTCAGGTTTGAAGAGTGCAAACGTTGTGCTCAGCTTTTGGCTCCTCACATGTTTTATTGAGGATCTGAAAGCCTCTAGTTTGGCTAATTCAGACCAGGCAGACCTCCTCCCTGCCCGGCTTCATTTATATCTCCCTCCCACCTCCTTTTGACAACACGGATGATTTTTCTGTCCTGCCACTGAAGCAACTTTGAATTGAATGGAGAAAATTAAAGCGTGGATTGGAGGAGGGGCGGGAGAAGAAACGAAGCGTGAAAGATAAATAGCGACAGGAATCGATAACATCTCTACTCGCTGCCAAACTCATTTCATCTGGTTATGACCTCAGAATATCTAACCTCTCCACCATCAATAACACCATGATGAATTGATGACATTTACTGAGCTAAGAGGAAACTGGCGGATTCAAAGGCGGTGGGGTGTGTGTGTGTGTGTGTGTGTGGGGGGTGTTCAAAATATTGTGGACCTGCACCCGGTAGAGCGGAAAGTGACACATTCTCTACCTGGTTTGCATTTCCAATAGAAAAATGCATGATATCATACAGAGAGAAAATGCCAGTAATAAACGTAAAGTTACAAGGAAACTCACTTTAACTAAATAGTCAGAACCATAGATATTTTCTCTGCTTTAGTGAGTTTTTGATCTTCTCTTTGTCCAGGTATTTAAATGCTTTTTTTCCCCATCATTGCTTAATTTAAAATAGGGGTGCCACATTCAATTATTTTAATTTCCAATTAGTCGACTAATCGGAAACCATCATAAACTAATTAAAATGAACGACAATGAAAATGATAATTTATTAAACCTTTAAAAAATCATGCAGCTTCTTTCTTTCATTAGTTTCTGGTATTATAACAAGATTAATTCAAATGAAGGTGTTGTTCTGGTACCAGAGTCATTCTAGAACCTCCTGTGACATCACTACTGACCCGGATTAGCACTACTGCACATATGTGTCAAAGACAATGGCAGATGCAGCATTGGCGTTTACTGCAGTTTTGAGATAGAACAAAAACAATAAAGAAATGACAAATCCACTATTAAATTAAGCATCAACTATTTCAATAGTAGATCAGTCAACAACTAGCAGACTAATCATGGCAGCCCTAATTTAAAATAATTCAAAATTATGATTTATTTTTGCATTTATTTGTGCTGCAACCAATAAAAGACACAAAAAAGGTTAATTGTTAACTTCCAAAAAGAAGTGAAAATAAACAGAGGTACTCCTTGATGATGTATGAAATAGGGGCAGATTTTATTTAAAGGGATTAAAAATTATAAATTTTGGAAGAGTTTAACATCAGAGGAGAAATTATAAAAAAAAAATTAGGACCCACTCCAACCATCTTTTGATCTTTTTTCAAAGTCTTACTAGTGGTCCTTTCATTATGCTCATGCATGTTTTTCCCCCCCCCCAAAAAATCTTTTTTTTTTTTCTAGAACTACTTTTGCAGTGCAAGAGGGGTTTGTAATTCGCCTCTTGATTTGTGGGTCGGGCTGTTGGCATGGAGCAACCCCTCCCCTCTTCCCATCCCTGAAGGTACTTGTTTAGGTGAGCAGGAAGCTTGTAGAGTATTTTCTACATAAAAAAGCTATCTTTTTTTAAAACATTTTTCTTTTGCTACTGATTCACAACAATTCAAACAAGAAATGTAAATTTAACCTTTATTTCCTCTTATATGTGTCCTCCATCATCAGAAAAATGGCACAAGAAGATGTTAAAAACATACTTTCTATGGAACGCCACGTTTTCAGATATTACTTAAGTAGCCTTAGATTAATTCGTTTCACTTGCAATATAAGAACTAGCAAAAAATTGAAAGGCAACATTATTTCCTTTGCATTTTATTCCGTCCTCTTCCTAACCCACCTGAGCTTCACATTTACCTGTTAGAACAAACATTTACTCCCTTCTTATCTCAAATCTGACCATCATTCAGAGTAGCACAGATACATGCTGCAGCGTACTATGACAGTCGTAATGTGGTTGATTTATGTATATAATTCCCCTATCGCACCTTAATTTGATTCATTAGAAAGTGTTTAACTCTTGGCCTGAATATTTGGCAGCACAGGCAAGTTTTGATGACTGTGTCAAAGCTAAAGATTATTTGATTCGGGGTGATATCATCTTTCCAGGGATACCCCTCAATTATCCTTAATTAAACTTTAAATGAAAAGTCTGTGATTGCTGTGGGAATTCAGAATCTCCCTAAAGAAATTCAATTCAGTTTTTACTAAACCCATTCTTGGATTTTTTTTGGGGGGGGTTGAGCCTGGAACTCATGAGGGATTGCTCTGAAACTAGCAAAGCTTGACAGCAAAAGAAGAACGTACAAAAAAAAAAAAAAAACTATTGAGTATTATTTATTCAGACTTAAATGCAGTCCCAGTGGTTACCATGGTTTCAGGCAGTATGGATGCAAAAAAACAAGTAAGAAATCGTGAGTGGACAAGAAAATTTGTGATAAACAAACCCAGAAAAGAAAGATGTTTTGTTTTTGTAATGCTAATAAGCAACTAAATAATAAAGTTTCATTAGACTGTTCTAGTCCTTTTTTTCCTCAGCTGCATCCTGAGCTTCCTGTGTCAGTGAGACGGCGTGCTGCTTACACTTGATGACGGACAGAGCGCACCACTGGACCTTCTTCCAGCGGCTGTGGATGAGCCACTTGTTGACCTTCTTCACCAGCTCTGCCAGGTGATCCGGGTCAGACTTCATGATCTGGTCAAACTCTGCAAACTGAGCACAGGATGAGAGCAGTGAATGCAGCAAAATTCCACCTGGAACCCAAATATAGTTTGAGTTTAGTTCTTGCAAGACATAACAGCTTACAAATGTTCCAGGTTCACCTTAGTTATTTAAAAACATCCACTTCCCATCATATTTTCAATAAAAGAAACAGGAACTGTAGCAGTAAACTCTCCTCTTCTAGGTCCCAGTTTCCATTAAAGGGGTCATACCATGAAAAATCTATTTTTTGAGCTTTGAACTTTATGATACTGTTGATTCCTCTCTAAAAAGAACTCCAACTGCGGTTTCAACAGCAACCCCTTCCATACCCATGAAAACGAGCGGGTCCTCACGTGCTGATGTCACCTAGTGAGACAGCCCCTTTCAGGAAGAGTCTGCTCCGCCCCCAGGCTAACACAAACACTTTCTCCACAAGGCCACAAAGCTAGCGGCTTGAGCTAGCTTCAAGAGTATCCATTAGCCATCATGTGCCAAATTTGGGAGAAAAACACCCGAGCTGCACTGTATGTAGGCCCACATCGATATTAAAAACATAATAAAATATTTCTGATCATTTTTTCGTGGGTGACACCCCAGCTCTAGTAGGACGTCATGAAGTGGGCGGCACCCCCAGGGAGCGAACGGTGGAGCCTCAGAGATAGAGTAGTATTACCTCTGGGTATAAAAATAATTTTATAAAATAACTCATATTTCATAAATAATTGTTTTTTTTAATGTTCCAAAGGTAATATATGATCATTTACATGGATATAGTTTACTCTGAATGACTTAAGAAAATTGTGGTATGGTCCCCATTAAATGCTCAAAGCTGAACAGGATACAACTGCACTTCCTGGAAGTTTAAAAGGGGTGAACAAATATAAACTCCTGCTATTAATAAAAGTAATTCCTAAAATTTAGTTCAACATTTTAAGAAAAATATTGAAAAAACATTTTAAAAAAGTATGAATAATACACATTCAACGAAGTGAAGATTAAAAGAAAAATTCATACATTTTGGCACCTAAAATTCCAGACAAACTATTGAGGGTTTTATTACGAGAAACATCTATATTGTTTAAAATTGAGAGTATCTATCTTATGTTGCATGAAGACAATACTGTCAACGCGGGACTTTATTTAAAAGGAGTCAGTAATTGTTTCCTGAAGTCTTCTGCAACAAACATAAAGTTCCCTCATTCATCTAACCCAAATGTGATGAATTATTGATCTGGTCGCACCATGAAAACCCCCCTTCTGTTGGCTCAGGTTTTCTTGTAAATCTCACCTCACCTCTGCAGCCAAAATGACTAATGCACTTACCTCTGGATCCATTATGTTCCTTTCAGTGAACAATGCTTCTATTAAGCTACCTTTCAAAGAGTCTCACCTTTCCTGGGCGGAAAAACACTCTGGTCAAGCCGAATTTGAAGTCGTTCTCATCGAGTCCCAGGGCTTTAAACAAAGCCTGCAATGCAGACACACACACACACAAAAAGCATGTGAAACTACAGTGGTGGCAATAGTGTTGTGAGACTTCCAGGCTGACGATGAGGCTCAAAGGACTAACCTTACAGAAGAGGCGTGGGTCAAGGCGGGTGAGTTTGGGTGGCATGTACTTCTGGTACATGTTGTAGAGCTCGTGGAAGGGGGCTCTGGAGGGGAAGCCGCCCTGCATCAAGTCCAGGACCGATACCATACCTTTAAAAGTTAAAAAGAATAGTAAAGATATAAAAAAATGTTAAAGACCCAACTTCATTGGCTACATTCAATTAAGACGCAGAAGGTGAAAAATTAAAGGATACATTTTAGATACGTTTGCCACTCAAGGTTACTACAGCAAAGGCAATTCAGTCCTTCACCTGTTGGGGGCAGTAGTAAAGGTTTGCATTCTGATGAAAATAAAACAAATGGAAGAAGAAAATCCAGCAGTGTTCTCTTGCTTTGATGCGCAGATTTTTGTTCATTTCATTGTTTTCTTTATTTTGACAGCACATCATGTTCTGCAACCTGATTGGTTGACGAGCTCTACAGCCAATCTCCTCCGCGCCGTGTCTCCTGTACAGAATGTGTTCAGCTGGCTATATCTAAAATATTTATCAAGATCATATGATCTGTCAGATCATGTGATGGGAAGGGAGGTGGGGTTGCTCCACACCAACAATTCTGCCCACACCTCATAGGCAAATTTCTAATAAATTACTGTCACTGCATAGAAACTATGTCCTTGAAAACAACAGTTTTATTTGTTTTTTATGTCCACAAACAGAATGATTAAAACGCCATAAAAGACGATCAGAGTGGATCTTTAAGCAACCAACAAACAGGAAACTCCCCTGAAAATTATAATCTTCAAAATAAAAACTTTATGGCCCAGAAGAAAAACTATTTTCAACTTGATGAATGTTTTTAACTTTATAATTAGTAAATATAATATGAAAATGTGAAAAATGTCTTACCTATTAATAAGTCTTTAACCCCTTAATGCCTGTTGTCGCAAATATGCGACAAACTCTTCAGCTCCAAAATTACCTGTATGAAGCATCAACTTAAGCAAAAACTTATTTTTTTTTTCCATAGCTTGAAATAAATTCAGGCTTTAAGGGCTTCAAAAATATTGGTGTTTAATTGCATGAATCTACAAACTATCACAGTAAAAAAAAAAAAAAAAAAAGTTGGTTCAACTTTGAACCTTTTTTTTGATATCAACTGTTTTATTTTGCTATTATTTTCCTCTGAACCTGCTAAACCAGTTGGGTGCTAGTTTTATTTTCTCAATAGTATCTGGAGGATTGTTGCTTGGAGCTAAAACACAGCAAACATGGCGCTTTCTTGTTGATCAGAAGTACGTCTTTGCTTCTGCATTGTCTCCTCTGAGGAATTCTCCCCGACTCTCGCTCACAGCGGAGCTTTAAACCTTTGAAGATACTTTGTATTCATGATTTTACGAGCGGATCTGTTGGGCTGCATTAACGTCTACATGTTTGCACTATCGGTGGAGTAACACCTAAAGACGTGTTTCTCACAGAATGTAGTCCATTTCTCCAGGGGTCCTGAGGAGTTTAAATGCAAAGCTCAGGAAACAAAATTCTTTACACGCAGAACAGACAGGAATGAGCGACTGCGGCTTTACTCCACAAGACGTCCACTGATGCGTATCTGCAGTTATTTTTAAAGGTCGGTGTATGTGCATCCTCTCAGCACAGAGGTGGATACAAAACATTTGCTGCACACAGACATGCAGAACAGATCAACAGTTTGTTTCCATACTCCTTTTTTATAATTGTGAAGTTGTAAGTATTTGTACGTATTTTTTTAAAAGCAGGATTTTAGATTGCCAGAAGGCCAGCGATCTCATTGAAAGGAGACGTTCAGCTGTCTGAGTAGAGCTAAAGCTCACTGCTGTTTGACTGACGGTTGGCAGTCTAATAATACATTTTAAATGATCGCTGAAGCACACAAACTGTAGCAGATATTTCCGCTGGTGGCTACAAGGGAGAGTGCAGTGACATTTCCCACTCCTCAATCTGCAACTCAATCACCTGACAACTTGACATGTGTCGTTACGTGGTCCACATATTTTTTTTTATGAAATGTAGAAGAAAAAAATCTTTTTTGGCCTTTTTTGTTTGATATAATCTTGGGATGTTCAACTTTTGTGTAAATCTTTGCACAAGTAAAAATGTATCAAATTAATATCAGAAAGCAATTCGAACTACAATGTCACTGGGGCCCTGTATTTTCATTAAAAAGATCCAGGTGACTGAGAGAGTGAGCTCTCAGTGTTGAATGAATATGATGAATATGTAATGTCTTGCTCTTATATTGTCAAAAAGTACAGTTTCTCTTCCCTCCTGTGACTGTAATCCACAGAGACTTTCTGACAAGTGGCAGACAGGTTTAAGCTCTTTACACTCAGTTACTGTGGATTGAGTGAAGAAAAAATGATAGGAAATAATTCAATGTTTGTTTTTCAGATTTAAGTGTTTGCTTTTTTGTATTATTGTGTGAATGATTTAAGGCATTTGCAACAGAGTGATTCTACTGTTCCTATTAGGCTATTTTTGAGTTTAGCTAGTATTTAAGCAGTATGCTAGCTTTTTTGGATAATTTGGCATTTAATGAGTTTTTTCATGCTAATTTGGGATTTAGCTAATATTTTAGCGACATGAAAATGTTTAGGGCTAATTTGCTATCTACTGGGGTTTTTATAGACAAATTTAGAGTTTAGCTTCTATTTTAGCAAAATGCTAATGTTTTTGACTAATTACATCTACTGGGGAATTTGAGGCTATTTTGGAGTTTAACAACGTACTAGCTTTTTTGGCTAATCTTGCATCTATTGAGGTTTTTTTGGGCTAATTTAAAGTTTAGTTTATATTTAAGCAAAACGCTAAATATTTTTGCAAAATGAAAAAAGATTGAGGATTTTTCGGCAATTTTACCACAAATTTTTCCGAAATCTAGGTCAACTTCAGCGCTCTTTCATGGTTCTTTAACAAAATTCAAAGTCTTATAAAATTTGACATTTTGCAAATAGTTTTTTCATTTTCAGCAAATCTCTTCAAAAATTAAAATAAATTGTGTCACCATTTTCTGCAAAAACCTTCAGCATCTTCACCGGCTACTTTCAGCAAAAATCATTCACACTAGCATTACTGCAGGTAATGCAACTTTTCTAGTTAACAGTTCATCATTAGCAGCAGAAATTTGTATGTTTTTTTTGGGGGGGTCAGATACATGCGACCTTTTCACTGTGCCGCCTGGCTTTTATACAACACACTGTGAAGCTGTTTTGTAAAGACAATGACCGTCCGGAACATGAGAGAAATAATAACAGTAATCCAGTGGATTGAAAGCAGAGTGCTGGGCTGTGAGTTTGTCCAAGCCACCTGACATGCTTTTTTTTTTTTTTTTTTTTTTTTTTAAAGGACATATCAGTTTTACAGCAAACTTACAGCTGAAAAAGAGAATGACTGCAGCTGTAAAAACCTTAATTATTCTTCAGTAATTAAGAGAGTTCATTTCAGTCAAAAGGTTTATTGCCTATAGTCTTAATTAAAAGACAAAATTTGTCGTTTAAAAACACTCATCTAATGAGCTCTTTAGGGTTTGTTGTTAGTTGGTAATAACTGCTCACAGGAAATGCTGTGACAGGATGTAGTGATTTTCAACTCGTACAAAATTTAAACAAAGGGAAGCATCAGTGCTGATGTGTTATTTTGTGCTTCATTAGCTAAACAGCTTTCACTGGTAATGCTATAAATGAGTATGTTTTAAAGACCCTTTTCCCTTTCTGATGATAATTAAACATTTCTGAACATTTCCTTACTCAAAAACCTTGTAGGCGTATAAGCTACTTCAGCAAGCCCAATTCTTCTTGCTCCACTCCATTCTGATGCATTCACTTGTAGACAAATATATCCCTGAAATTCTTTGTTTTCCTGTCTGAGGTGGAATCTGGATCCAAACTGTACTTGCTCACCATTTTTGTTGCACCACTAATCTTAGGTTGGAGTTGTGAGGGCCTGTAGGCTAGTGGGAGATGGGAAGGGGGCGGGCTTGCCCCACGCCAGGCGTGCTCAAAGTGCGGCCCGCAGAGGGAGTTTTTTGGCCTTCAATAAATCCTAATTTATGGTTATTAAAACAGCTGTACATTGATGGAAAAATATTTTTTGTTTTGTAGTTTCTGGCGACATCTGCAGGGTAAAAAGGTCAATGGTAAAGTGAATTGATTTCACCACTAGGGGGCAGACAACATTTCCTTTGTCACCAACTCTGTGGAGAAAAGAAGAATCGTGACAGCAGCAGTAGAGCAAGAGGATGAGTGGGGTTCGAAGAGAGAAGCTAAGTGGACAGATGCTTACTTCGTCGTACCTCATGGGCTGGATAAAGTCATGTGTCTGATTTGCAAGCAGGTAAATGCAAGGCTCAAAGAATTCAATATAAATCGTCACTATATTACGAATCATAAATGCTATGACAACATTTCTCGGTGAGGAGCGTCACAATAAGCTCCAACTTCAATGTTTACAAAAATGGCAAAAGGTGAAGCTAGCTACATTGTGGCTGTGGAAATGAGCCGGTGTGGTGCCAAAGGCACGTTCCCCCGGCCAGAACGTGTTTCCCTGCTCTCAGGCATCGTTCATTTGTTTCCCAACGCTCATGCAAGCAGTGATAAAAGAAGATGGATGATTACAATATACTTTATTCTGGGGCTTTTGGGAGTTTAATGTCATATTTGAATTCTTTCTCAACATATTCTATGAAAACAAAGAAGGGGGGAATGGATTCTGTCGGGTCTTAGCTTATCCAGCCAGGCAGAATCTGTCCCCCCAAAAAACTGCTGTAGAAGGAACAACTATTCATTAATTATTCAATATTACATGGCTCCATAATAAATTCACTTTCATTAAGGGAGTTTCTTATCCTACATTAGCCAAACAAAGATCATTTTTATAACACAAAAAGCTGTTGTTGTTTTATGAAGAATATGTGGAAAAATATACAAATATGACAATAAACACCTCAAAGCCCCAGAACAAAGTCTATTGTAATCATCCACTTATCATCCACAACCTCTTATAACACTTTTTATTGGAGAAGATATGATTGTTATGAAGCAAATCAACGATGCAAGAAAGAAAGCGGGGAAATAAATTCCGGCAGGGGGAACGTACCTTGGCACAACACCGGTGTAGAAAGAAAGCCCTTCAGTCGGTCACTTGGTCATTGAAGTTTTTGAAAACAACATTTTACTAAGCTGCAAAAACCTCAAGAACCCCTGCGCTGTTCTCCTTAGCTCAGAGGGGAATTTCTAACAAACTACCTAATGTCATTGGAAACAACAGAGATTTCTGGAATCATCATAATTAAAAGACCACTGGGAATGTTTTGACGATAGATTAACTGACAGTTAAACACAAACGTTGACAGAACTGACCAGAGCACTGCAGCTGCGAGAGAATCTGAGCTCCTTCAAACTGGTGGCTGACCATCTTCAGGTTCGGTTTAATGCAGCGGACAAAACTGGAGCCCTGGACGAACGAGAGGAGGGGAGAGAAAGCTCAAACATGACAGAGAAGCAAAGAGAAACATGAGTCATTACGCCGACAGCAGGAACCACAACCTGCATGAGCAATTCATGATATCGTTCACATCGAACAAGGGACGCAATGAATCTTGCATCCCAGGACGAAATGGAAAACTGTGTGTTTGTCTCATGAGACGTGCAGAGCCAGATGACGGTGAGAGGCTGAACGCGTGAAACTGTCAGAGTGAAACAAGGAGCAAACACTGACCGTGCTGCGGAGCTTTTCCAGGAGGATATTCAGCTGGGTCTGCAGAAGGAAAAGAAAAAAAAATCCGGAGACCCTGACATTAGCATTTTTATCAAATACGCTCAGGGAGCACAATCACAGTTTGGCATTCAAATGAAAATATCAAGATTCTGCATGAAGGCAAGTCCCTGCTGTGCAATGGAACAAAAAAGTGAGATGTGAGGAACAAAAAGATAACACTAAGGAGGATTTTTCATTTAAATTACATCCAGTACTGTGCAACAGTCCTTGGTGCCTCTACTTCTTCATTTATTTGGCTTCCTAGGGACCTGATAATAATAATCTTTCAGGCTCTCTTTGGACACTAGGAGCTTTTTTTCTCTAAATATATCCATTCTTTGAAGCTGTAAGCTTTACTTTGAAATATGTGTGCTTATTAGGCGTCTTACTGACCTGTTTATTGTTCATGGAGAAACACATCTAGCATGAGCAGTTGTTGGGCTAGCACATCTTTTTGAGAGTTCTTTTTTTTGTTGGATGAAATTTGTAACAAAACTGATTTTGCTTGACAGTTTTTTGAAAATGAATATAAATTATTAAATACATTATTTATTGAATTGTAGGCATTAATAAACGTTTTTTTAAGGAGTTTGGGGAGAAAACTACAAATATTAAATTATGAGGAAAAATTGCAATTACTAGTAGAGTATGAAACTATCAAAAGTATTTAAACTCCTATATGGGTTCTGATCCATTGTTTGAGACGGGGAGGAATAATCCGACACTAAAGTTTGGAGGTAAGAATGCTGTAGAGCAGGGGTTGGCAAACTACGGCCCGGGGGCCACATGCGGCCCCTTAAGCTACTTAATGTGGCCCTCCAAATTAAAATACATTGAATCAAAAATCCTAATTATTTTATTTTCATTGTATTTCTGGTTTCTTCCATGAATGGTGTTGTTTCTCTGACGTTCGTTGTGTGTTCCTTTCTGAGTCAGATGGTGATCTTTCGGATTATTCCTACACCACATAAATGCAGCATTCTTTGAGTTCACATTTTCCTCTGAAGAACATCAACCCAAAAGAGAACAAAAATCAAAATTTAGAATTAAAACTCCCAAATTTTCTGTTTTTAAAAATATATGTGAATTGAATCCAAATTAAAACATGTTTTTCTCTAAATTCCATATTATTTTTTTAGTTTATGAGGTTGATTACCCAATCTCTCCCTTCCATCGCTCCTTGTCCGGCCCTTATGCCAAATTTTAGAACCCTATGTGGCCCACGAGTCAAAACAATTGCCCACCCCTGCTGTAGAGGTAGACGAGTGGAGGAAAACCTGGAGTCTTCTCACTCTGCAGGCAGCCTGGAGTCCAAATAGAAAATCTAACATTTATTGCTGAAAACTCTTTCGTTCCTGGTATGATTTTTGACAAAAATTAATCAGGCAACCAACCAGATGTCTCAGACCTTCAGATAAAACCATTTGTTTAGCCAAGATAACAACTAGCGTTTTGAGATTTGTGGTCGCCACAAACCTGACATTGCTGGGCTGTGAATGAGTTAACTGGTACAGCTTTGAGTTAAGGGAGTCGTGTTTGCTTTTTTTAAGACTTGAGCTCAACTGAGATGAAAGCTCAATTAACAATATTATCTTCCTTTTGAAGAACCACTCCACCAAGAACTGTGTTTTTGGTGTTTTTAACATGTTTTTGTCCCTTTTTTGTGATTAATGGAGGACATTTTAGAAGAACATTAAGCTCAAAAGTGCATTTCTGAGTATTTCTTTATTTAAATCTCTGCGAATCAGGAGCAGATGAAAAACTGCAACTTTTCCAGGTTTTTCTTCCTCAACACAATGAATTAAAGGTATTTTAACTTCATTGTAGAACCTACAATGGCACACCACAAGCTCCCTGCTCTGCTCCATTCCGATGCATCCATTTGCAGACAAAAAGATCCATGAACGTGTTTCTTTTCCTCGTCTGAGCTGGAATCTGGATCTAAACTGTACGGCTGGATAGTTCTAATGTTACTCACCATTTTTGTTGCACCAGTTATGTTAAGTTGGGTTTTTAAGTGGCTGTAAGCTAGCAGGACAACAGGAAAAGAGATGGATGATGGGAAGGGAGGAAGCTTGCTCTGCACTAAAAATTCCACCCATAACTCAGAAGTGAATTCCTAATGAACTTCTACTGATATTTATCTACTCCACCTCAATCATATTATATTAATATAATTAAATAATATCTAATAAATAAACATAAAATATTACATATTTTCTAAAAGATTGCTTTCTGTTTTTGCTATATTTGAATTTCCTTTCTCTTCCTGGGCACGGAAAAAAAGAGTAATTTTACTGGTATATTTCAGCTTCTGATGAAGCCAAAAGCTAATTAAAGCTCCATGAAAGTGAGAGACGCACCAGCGTTCCCTTCCGTCTATCTCGAGAGTACACAGTCA